>JAUBOC010000181.1:7195602-7205679 GCA_032275365.1 Anablepsoides cearensis | reverse complement strand
TATATATTGGGTCCAGTACCAGCAATTGGAAAAGTACTTGGAATGAGTTTAGCCAGAACAAAATTTGCTAATAGTATTTTCCCTTCACCCAGCAAGGTGCTTAGGATGAAATCATGCTTTATTAAGATGACATAATGGTGTTTGTTATAGAGTATATATAAGAGGCATTCTCACTGCCTCAGAAGGGGTTTAGCACAGATCTTGACAGACAGTCTGATGGCTCTGTGTTCATTTCTGTGTTCCTGTTTATTTCAATCAACAAACTCAGTCGACCATTCTACAAAGTGACTTTATTTTCCCTTTCACATATTTCTGTTTCTTGTTAAATACATATTTCCATGAAAATGTCAACAAGGGAAGACTTGTCCATCCAGCCTTACACATTGGAACCATAGTCTGACCAAGAGCAACAGAAGAATGAAGACAACAAATTTGTAGTTGATAAGTCCAGACCTTATTTGACAGTTCTGTTGCAGATAATTTGATGTAATGGTTCAGAAAACATCATACAAGTTAGAGAAAACTGAACAGGTTGAAAAACATTATTCAAAAAGACTATAAAAATGTCTTTGCAACTGACTAAAAAGAGAGACTGAGTTAAACTTTTCTGCACTTCTAAAATCCAAGTACACAACAAAATGCATTTAACTGCTAAAAGAAGTGGATTTGTCATATGTTCCCTTTAAGTTATTGTGTAATGTTTACCTTCTAAGTAAGTACTCAGTATTGGCGAGTACCCAAACTGAAGTACTTGTACTTAGTTCAAGAAAAACTCATTAATGGCCTCTTAACTGCTAACCTGACTGAGTTACACTCATTAATGTGTTAAATGTAGTTAAATCACTTTGGGAAAAACATTGACCAGTTACCTGGAAATCCATGGTTTGTCAAAAAAAAAACAAGTAGAGCAGAAATGATCAACAGTTTTTTTTTGTCTGCTTCCTGTCTTTGTGCTAAGCTAAGCTAACAGGCTGCTAGTTGTTGCTTTAAGTCCTAGAGTTTGTTTCGAATTCAGACGCAGCTCCTGAATGAGACGGCAAAACGATGTTTCAACTAAATTTCATTTTTATAAAGACGGCCTTCAGCACAAACAAGTGTTTTATCTCTCTTACAGGCTTAAAACCTCTTTATATGAAGTGCTTAACACCATGTAGCACTTACACCAATGACACCCCCTCTCTATCACACTGGGGGGGGGGGGGGCACACCTCCCAGCTGTTGACAGCTCCTGGGTAGTTGTGTTGACTTTCCAGAGGAGGACAAAACCACCACTGGCCCCCCTCTTGTCTCTGCGTTTGTGCTCTCCCTCTCTTATCCTCATTCACATCAGTGGACACTTTTAGCTCCCAGTGGTTTGTCCAGCTCTCTGGCTGGCTGCCACAGGGGGTGGGGGGCGCTGCCAAAGTTAGAGAGAGCAGGGAGAAGCAGGAGGCCGGGGGTCTGATGAAGGGGTGGAGGGAGCAGGGGAGGTTGATCAAACACAGAAAGGACAAGCAGAAAGAGAGAGAGAGAAAGGAGGGAGAGAGGAGGGAGGGAGGGAGATGGGTACAAACCGGGGAAGAAGCAGCACAGCAAGCAAAACTTTTCCTCTTGTTTCTGTTTTCTTCTGAACTTTTTTTTTCAGTGTGACGTATATAAAAAGAAAAGCTCAGGACTGATGCAAAGAAGACGAGGGTTGATTTTGTGGTTTCCGGTCTGAATTTTTTTATTGTCTCCACTTTTTGTCATCCACTGAGGCTGATTTTGATTTTTATCAATCGTTGACTTTTATCAGACTGCTGCTAAAAAGCAAAACGGTGACCACACATCTGAAATCTCCTTCAAGCTCTCATAGGCAGCAGGACTGAAACACTACACATAGAAACTTGCGTGTAAACACACACCTGTTGCTGAGGATTCCACAGGAGCACAGTCGGGGACATGTGCGTCACTGTTGTTTGAGAGCAATCTTATTATTTATTTTTTTGAGGCAGCTGTTATCTTGACTGAGTCTTAAAGCTGACCAAAGGCAGAGGTGGAAGATGTCCTCCTACTTTCAGCGCTCCAAGGATCTGACTCGCACCAGGAGGTCTCTGACAGAATCACCGCCGTCCTCTCCTTCTTACACTGACAAAAACTACAGAGTAAGCTTCATGTCTTTAAGAAACACCTTTTCTTTTAGAACTGTTAAATTTAAGTAAACTAATTAAACAGCTGGTTTAATATATTTTTTTATTGTTTAACCTATTCAGTCCCATTATAGTAATATTTTAAGCAGTAATCTACACTTGAGATCTGAAAATTAGCTTCATTTCTTAAGCTTTATCTAAATATTGCAGATTGTCGGATAAAAAAAATATTAAAGCAATGATGCCAGACTTGGTAATTCATACTTTTTAGACTACATTCTAAATTTATGAATAAAATTTATAACACCATTCAGCCACTTTTGAATTTAATTGTATTCATTGAAAAGTGAATGTTTGCTCTTAAGCCTTAAGAGTTTGATCCCCCTCCCTTTTTTAATTGAATTTATTAGTTATTTTTTTACATAGGTTGGATTGAAAATCTCCTTCTGTTATTGTTACTTATTCTCCTGGGCAGTTTAACTGTTGTGTTTGTGTCAGTGCATCAGGCCGTGCCACAATCTCTACTACAGGCAGACTTAAGAGAAAAAAGAAAAACAAATCAAAGTGAGATGTCTTTAGGTGCTTCATAGAGCTCTGCTGAAAGAGAACTCACAACACCTGCTATACAATGCTTACCTTGTGTAGTGAAATACTATGTGAACTAGCTGTGAGCAACAGGAATACAAACCAGAAACTTTATGAAAAAACTCTAAAGGATGCCAAAACTTTCCACTTTAACTTTGCCATATAAGGCTTAGAGTCTAAGCTAAGAAAGTAGACCCACATTTTGATATTTGAACTGTATATCAAGGTGACTAGATAAATTAAAGTGCTTGTGACATCAAACTTTTAATTTTATTAAAAAAAATGTGAATGCATGTTTGGAAAGATAACATTAAGAACATATATATTCTTGCCACTGAGGTGAATAGTTATGCTACGTTCACACTTAACGTGTTCTGAGCTGCAGGAGCGGCCAGTTTGCATGCAAAGTATATGGTGGATGCCCCTCTAGGGGTCTCGCGGCGCATCAGGTCCGTTTAGCGCGGCGCTCAAGGAATGAGGAATGTGTGGTAGAGCATTTTCCATGCATGTGGTGCGTTCAAAGCAGCCGACGCTCGAGTTCAGAAGTCTAAACATTTTCTGCTCGAAGCGTCGCGTCAACCAATCAGAGAGACTAATTTTTCCACGTGACAGTTTCCTGAATGTTGCCCACAAACAGACAGACAGGAGCTCTTTAGCTAAAATCCACCATCTATAGTTGGTGTTCTAGCTGGAGATATTACCACTAATGTGGGTCAGCAGCTCATTAAACTGACCTTAGTGTTAAACTGGGCTCGGGACGAAAAAAATAGTCCGCCAGCTCGCAGCTCCTGGAGTGGTGAAACTAACCGAACCGCCTCTAAATCATCTGGTGAATTAATTATCTGGTGTGTGCAACGTTCACTTGCTCTTTAGTAAATAAAGCAAAGCCATTTTCTTTATTTTATCTGGATTTCATCCGCCGTTAAGACAGACCGGAAAAAAAAAACCAAGATGCTCCTCCCTCTTCAGACGTGCGTCTAGTCTGTGTCCCGGTCTGAACTTAGCGCATCCAACTTGTGGCGTTGGCCGCATCTTTGCTGCTCAAAATGCGTTCGGTGTGAACATAGCTTTAGGATTTCCACATGTGCAGTAACAGGATGACAAAAGGGGATTTCTGCATATGAACAAAGCTACAATGCTACAATAACTAAAAATGCAGACTGTATAGAAGAACGAGATTTTTCTTCAAATTATTTTGAATCAGAGCGAGAGACGATGAAGCCAGAGTTCGAGTATTATTGTTACAATAAACAAAGACCAGATGGTTTTCTTCAAAGAGTTCCCCTTTGATATCACTTCCTGTTTCACTTTGACTGACCCAAGTTCAAAAGACAAAATGCCATTTATGTGACAAAATGGGTAAAATCATGTGTCATATGCCAAGTTTCTTAGATATAAATGTTTTCATTTACTTTTTCTATTTGAAGGATAGGCATGTCACACAGGTAAAAGCTGCTTGCTGCCAGAGGCTCGTTAGGATCACTATGACAACCACACACCTGTACCTTTCACTCCCTGATAGCACACTTAAGAGAGGCAGAAATGAACACAGCTTTAAACAACTGAACTATAAAAGTTTAGGTGTGCACTCGCTGCACTCTGAGGAGATTTAAGAGAAAACTAAGCTAGGAGTCACACTTGGTGAAAGAAGTTTTGTTGTATAATTTGTAAATGCACTAAGAACGCATAATGACAGAAGAGTTTTCTAAATGTTATATATATATATATATATTTTTTTTTGTGTGTGTGTGTGTGTGTATGTATGTGTGTGTGTGTGTATGTGTGTGTGTATGTGTGTGTGTGTGTGTGTGTGTGTGTGTGTGTGTGTGTGTGTGTGTGTGTGTGTGTTTGTCCAGTTGATTGTTCTGTGGAAAACTTATAACAAACTTATAATAAAAACAATCATAAAAGTTAAACTGTAAAACACTTTCACAGATGTCAAAACACCAGTTCAGACATGTAAAGTCTAATTTTCCTGTGACCTGTTTAAACTGTGATGTACACCTGAACTATGAAACTCCAAGGAGTTATTTTTTTATTTTGTTTCAACAAAATCTTGTTTTATAAGTGAAAATTTATTTTTTTTCTTCTTTTTTTTGTGACTTTCAACCAAAAGTTTTTGGCACCCTATTCTGGATCAAGCTGCATGTTTTTTTCTAACTAATTAGATTTTTTGTTAGTTGTTAGTTTTTTCCAAAGCTGCAGGGCAATAAAAAAACAAGCAAAAAATTATGAAAATAGTTCTAAGGCCTGTGAACCTCTAATAACCAGGAACATGTATTGGCTGATGATACACAACTGCCAAACTTTTACCACCATAAACAGCTATAAACATTTACTGAATAAGTAGGGTGAATTTTGACTTTTGTTTGTTGTCTGTCTTACTTCAAACCTTTCCATCATACGTTAGTTGGAAATGTATGGCTTCAAGCTTTTTGTGGATGATTGCACATGCTAGGTTCAAAGCCTTTTTGACTTCTCTTTGAGTTCAGAGACCCGTTTGTTGTCGGCACTAGCAGTTCAACTTGTCACAGAAGACAGCTCAGAAGTTAGTCTATGTGAGGTTCCTTTGCTGCTGTTTAAAAAATAAAGGGTATGGTCTCAGCTGCGAGGTTGTTCTGAGTTACTGTAAAGAGGTAAAGGAGATGAAGGAATGGCTGATGTGAGCGAAGGTGAGTGAAAGTGAAGGAAATGTCTTTTATGGTTCTGGGTGAAGTGGTATTTCCCTTTGGTGGGAGGGAACAGCTCAGATTTTCCAGCTGCAGTCGGAGAAAGTGATGCTGTGACGGACAGAGAGAAGAGTCTTCTTATTAAATCAACTGAGCTTAATGGAGTCGTTCACTGTATGAGCTTATATGGATGACCAGTGGGTGTGTGTGGTGTGTATGATGTTAGACCTGGCAGACGTGTTTAATTGTTGCTCATCTTCTCCACCATCCGCTCTGCCTTGGACAGTTTGCTACATGTGTCTCTTCTAACGTCGAGGGCTTTTATCAGAAGGAGACTTTTGGTTCTGTTTTAGTTTCAGCTTCAGTCCAGTATAAACATGCTGTGCTTTAAAGTTCAATGACTCATTCCTTAACTTTAAAATTAGTTCCTTTAATCCCCTCAGGGTTCAATCAAAATTTCTCTGAAATTCCTTTCTTTTTTTTTTTTTCAAACCATTTTAAGAATCCTTCAACTTGAGCAGAGTTTGGTTCATGTCACAAGCAGGCTGTGTGATCAAAGAGCCAGTCGTCCCTGCTGGTCTGATCGAGGATCTCCCTGTTGTTTAAGCAGAGATCCGAGGGACTGGCAAAGCACTTCTTGGCTCCCTTCTCCTCAGAGGTCTGTATTTTCCTGGATAGCTCTGCTGAAGCACATGACCACATAAGGACAGGCAGCGGCTGGCTCGGTTATGTAAACACTTGCTGCAGAATAGCTCCCGTCTCCGGGGGTCGGAACAGCTTCTGACTCCACGTGAAATCTCACCCAAAGTGAGCGCAGAAACCATAATCTTGTAATGTGGGTAACATCTGTTTCTCATCTCCAGCACCTCAGACCACCACACAAGAGGTTTTATTAAAGAGCATTTCCAAACACAGGCATTGAAATTGTTTTTTTTTTTGTTCCCCAGCAGGACGGCAACTCTAAATCTTTCCATTTACCAGAATCTGTCCCAGATTTATGCTCGTCTCTTCGGTATTATTGTTTCCAGCAGAGCCCTGACCTGAGGAGAGAGTTTGGGACCGCTGCTGTAACCCAGCGCCCAGCCTCCCTGATGAAACAAATGCAGAATGTGATCCCAACAGGAAACTTGGCAGCCCGTGAGCGCACGACTCACATTATAAACCTGCCAGGACAGTTTGATATCGGGCTGTTGTCTGAGGTCGGACCACGGCCCATCATAGTTGACTTCTGAGGTCATGATGCCATCTCTGGGCTGCAGGCATGTGCAAGGCAGCAGTCCGTGGAGCTAATTTGGTGCCATAAAAGTTTGTTCAAAAACCAAATTTTTGAAATTGAAAAACAAATTTTGAAATTAAGAAAAATAAATAAAAGATTTGAAACTGGAAAGAAATAAAATTAATAGTTGTCAGAATCTAAGTTTTTTTTTTTTTTACAGTTTCAAACTTCTGGCCCTGATTGGAATCATAACTGACAGCTCAACACAGCGACTGGACAAAATATTCCCAGCTGTTGCATGCAGGAACTGTCTATTATGTCGTGTTTTTTTTTCCAGTTTCAAAATTTTTCTTTCCTTTCAATTTTTTTAAAGTAATAAATGACCCCAATTTAGCTTCATACTAAACACTTTGCCTGTGGTTGACCTGCATGAACTCTGATTATATCCCCTTTCTGTCTCCTGCTACCATAGGTCCCTGAACATGTTGTAATAATTCAGTTACAAACTTTGTTATTCTCGTTTTTTGTCTTTGAATAAAAGCAGTCTCTCTGCCAAGTCTTTGTTTGCTTCTTATCAAGCAAACAAATCTGGATGCAATCACCTCCAAAGTGTTTACACTGCGTTGTTCTCATGCTGTGATGCAGAATGATCAAACTAACGTGGCTCCCTTTTTTCTTTTCTTTTTTCCAGCACGAAAGATTGTCGAGGTAAGATCAGACTGTTTTTTTTTTGTTTGTTTCTTCCCAGATTACAGAACTTTGGAAATGAGAAACAGAACACTGCACTGAGTGTGAGCACTCTGTGTTGCCTTCAGATATGACTCCACTGGAGAAAGTGCTGCAGAGAAGGCTCTGGGCCGCACCAGCTCCTACACACGGAGAGAGACGAGGCTGGCGGCTCTGAACAGACAGGAGCAGGAGTCCACCTCCAAAGACTATAAGAAGGTAAAAATTCACTCGCTCAGTTTAAACAAGTTCATTCCTCCTGACTGTATCGAAGCTATGGCATCAAATGGATATGATTAGAAAAGGTATTCATATTACTTGATCTTTTCCACATGCAATCTACAATAACTCCTATATGTTTTACTGGTGTTTGCTGTGATAGATCAACATAAATTAGCACATGCTTGTATAGTCAAAGGGAAATTATATATACGTTTTACAAATAAAACCCTGAAAGTGTGGCATGCAGTTGTATTCAGCCTTCCTGAGTTAAAACATTGTAGAACCACTTTTTGTTACAATGCCAGCTCCTAATCTTTCTGGGGTATGTTTCTACCAACTTTGTGTTTCTAGAGAATTTTATTTTTTACCATTCTTCTTTGCGAAGCAGCTCAAGCTCAGTCAGATTGGACAGATATTGTCTGTGAACAACAACTTTGAAGTCTTGCCAGGGATTTCCTGATTGTGTAAAACATAAATAGAAACAGAATACAACAATTTTCAGCACATTTGCATGTTTACCTGTGTGTTCCATCACCTTTCTTTTTACCAACACTCAATACGTAGATGAGAACTGAGGACACTAACTGTTGAAGCTTTGTAGGTGGAATTCTTTCCTATTCTTGCTTGATGAACAACTTAAGTTGCTCAACAGTCTGGGGTCTCTGTTGTTGTATTTTGCTCTTCATAATGCTCCACACGTTTTCAGTGGGAGACAGGTCTGAACAGCAGGCCGGCCACTCTAGTTCCTGCACTGTTTTACTATGAAGCCACGCTGTTGTAACACGTGCAGAATGTGGCTTGGCGTTGTCTTGCTGAAATAAGCAGGATGTCCCTGATAAAGATGAGGCTTGGATGGCAGCAAATGTTGCTCCAAAACCTGTTTGTACCTTTCAGCATTAATGGTGTCTTCACTGATGTGACAGTTACTCATGCCAGGGGCACTAATACACCCCCATACCATCAGAGATGCTGGCTTTTGAACTTTGCTCTGATAACAATCCAGACAGTCTTTTTCTTTTTTGGCCCAGAGAACATGATGTCCATGATTTCCAAAAACAATTAGAAATGTGGACTCGTCAGACCACAGGACACTTTGCTTCAGTCCATCACAGATGAGCTTGAGCCCAGAGAAACCAGAGGTGATGATATCTGGCTTTGGCTTTGCATGGTAGAGTTTTAACTTTCACTTGTAGATGTAGAGACAAACTGTGTTCACTGTCAGGGGATTTCTGAAGTGTTTCTGAGTCCACGTGGTAATATCTGTTACAGAGGAATGATGTTGTTTTTTATAATGCAGTGCCACCTGAGCGACTGAAGGCCTTGCCGCTAACCTGCAGATATTTGTCAAGATTCTCTGAATCTTTTGATGATATGCACTGTAGATGACGAAATCCCTAAATTCCTTGCAATTTAACAATGAGATATGTTGTTGTCAAACTGTCGGATTATTTGCTCACACAATTGTTCACCGACCTCGCCCCATCCTTGCTTGTGAACGGTTGAGCCTTTCCGGCATGGTCTATTTTTATCCAGTTAAAACACTGGATAAAAATGTTCACCTGTGGAACTCTCCAAACAGGTGTTTTTTGAGCATTCCTTAACTTTCCCAGTCTTTTGGTCCCCCCCCCCAGCTTTTTTGGAATGCGTTGCAGGCATCATATTCAAATTGAGTGAATATTTGAAAAAAAAAAAAAGTTTATCTACCTTAACCTTTGATATCTTGTCTTTGTAGTGTATTCAATTGAATATAGGTCAAAAACGTTTTGCAAATCATTGTATTCTGTTTTTATTCACAAGACAAAAAAAGTAAAAATAGTTTTATTGTCTTGTTACCTGTCGGATTCTTTTTTTTCTTAACTTGTCTAAATTTTGTTATCTGATAAAGACCCAGAGAAACTCTTTGAACTATACTTTTTCCTGTTACTTCTTAGATGTATACAGAAGCTCTGCAAGAGAACGAGAGGCTGAAGTCCAGATTGCAGGACAGCAAACAAGAATTAGTCAAGATTCGTTCCCAGCTGGAGAAAGTCACTCAGGTAATAAATATTCAAGCAGCATATGTAGGGTGACAGCAGCTGAAACCGACAAAAAAAAAATCATTCACTGAAAAAAACATATGGCACTTCAGAGTTTTGAACAAAACTCTGTTCAAATTCAGTAACATATCACTGCTCTAACTTCCAGAGACAGGACAGGATGTCAGAAAGATCTGCTGTTCTTGAATTCGAGAAAAGGGTGTGTTTTTTATTTTTTCAAATTATAAAATTTGATCATGTTTGAGTTCATCTAAGTGTGAGGCATCCAAATACTGTGTGACCTCTTGTTGTTTTACTTATTTTTTTTTTATTTACAGGAAAAACAAGTTCTTGAAAAAAAAGTGTCAAACATGGAGGAAGAAATAAAGGTCAGTAGTTTCAGACACAAGCTGCTTTATTTGCCCCATTTCCCCCCAAAAGCACTAACAGCCCGTGAAGGTCCACCCCTCTATTAAAGCTGGGGGGGGGGGGGGGGGGGGGGGGGGGGGGGGGGGGGGGGGGGGGGGGGGGGGGGG
>JAUBOC010000181.1:7163730-7174241 GCA_032275365.1 Anablepsoides cearensis | reverse complement strand
ATTTTAACTGATGAAACAATATATTAGATGGGTGATAGTAATGTGTTTTTGTGATAATTCTTATGGCTCTTTTCTGTGTTTAAGTCAGTGGTACCTCAGTAGAATGAGGGGGAATAGAGGAACAGAACTTTTATTTATCAAACAGCTCGCTGGATGGGTTTTTTAGTAATGAATGAAAGGTGACCACAAATTAGTTTAAGCTTACCTTAAAGATAAACGTTTCATTGAAGACAGGATTGAGTGTTTTCTTGTGAACCTTTGTGTCAAACTTTTTTTTCTTGTCGGGCAGGACATAAACCCTGACGTAAGGATCCGAAGTGCCGCCGCTGTCCATGGAGAGGAGATCAGCCGCTTGCAGAATTCCTACTGTTAGCTGCAAAGTACAATAAAAAAAACTTTAGAGTCTCAACCAAAGTAAACATTATTATACCAAAAAGTAAGAGCGCCAAAATACAAAATGCAGTATTTGCTTGCCTTGTTCTCTTGGAAGTCATAATCGATGGAGTACTGCAGCTTTCCAAGCTTTTCTTTCTCCTTCACTTCCTCCTCTTTTTCATCTCCAGTTAGTCCTGGCTCCACATCGTCTTCCTCGTCGTCCTCATCCTGTGGTTTCTGCAATGACAGGCGTTGGACAAGCACCAAAAAAAAAAAAAAAAAAAGGAATGAGACGATGGTTCTGAGGTGGCAGCTGAGCTGAACACTAAATCTCAGGGTATCAGCAGACAGGTTAGTCTCATCACCTACCTTCCACTTACCACAGTGTTACAAGTGCAATCTGTTCATCGATGACCAAGGTTGCAACCTGACTTGATTTTACTATTTCTTGGGTGACACCATTTGCTGTTTTCGGTTTCTCGTGAGCATTTACAGAGTGGTAAATCTAATTAAATCAGAGGAAGTCTCAAATACAAAATAGTTGTAAAAAAATGTCCTGTTGTTAGAACACAACACTCAATATAAAGTGGTGTGAGGAGGAAAGAAATATATCTTACTCTACAATTGAACACAATCAAATACTTATGCAATTCTTCGGAAATAATCTGTTTAATTTTTAATAACAGTGCTTATGAAGTCTCAAATTACTCTAATTTTCTAAATTTACGAGTCAGTAAAACTGTTACTGTCGGAGACCAACTAAATAAATAGCAGATTAAAAATGTAATGAAGCAGGAGCTACAAAATGACAAATGACTCATCTCAAAAGACACATACTGAGTCAAAGAAAAGATGTATCAGTGTTGAACAAGTGCCATAGCCAAATTGGAACAGATTGTAAGATATGTCAAACTTATTATAGAGTCAGAATAATGTCTTAGTGTGGCCTCCAGTCCTGTAGCTGTGTTGTCAGACAGGCTGCAATATCCACCAGGTGCATTTCTTGCTTCTTTGATTCAACAAGCAAGCTAGCACACTTAAAAGCTACATGCTTTTTATGGTGTATTGAGCTACATGGCTGTAAATAAATACAGCATTGCTTTTTTTCCCCAGACATACATAATGTGAACTCTAGCAGCATCGGGATGCCACTGATTTATTGGTCATTTTGAAAAATCAACTAGAATGAACATTTCAACTTTGAAACGTCACTAAAAGATCCTAATACTGAAGGTATGTAGCAGTGACTCAACACAGCTCTTTGTCTGCACTCTCTCAGTATTGTTGTGTACTTGTGGCACTTTTATGCAAAATTACTGCTGCCATTCCTTGTTTTGTTTTTATTCATATTTTTTAGAGCTCCATATTAGTGGCTAATTCTTTTGTCTTCTTGGCATTTACACCTCGTAAAAACAACACTTACAATGTTATATGGTTTGTTTTTGTTTGCATTATTGAAGAAAATGTGGCGTAATGGTGATCGCAGTCACTTAATGTTTGATGAAATCAAATTGTCGAAAGGCAACGGCTATGTGTGTAATAGTGAAAGTAACAGCATTTTCACACACAAAGTGTGTAGGGAACCCAAGGGATTGGGACTACACAGCTTTGAAGCTGTAAGAAAACACTTATCAGTGAGGCTAATCAGAAAAAATGGCTTCAATTTGCTAGGGAGCATAAAGATTGGACTCTGGAGCAATGCAAGAAGGTCACATGGTCTGATGAGTCCAAATTTGCCTTATTCCAGAGTGATCGGTGCATCAGGGTAAGAAAATGGATGAAGTGATGCGCCCAGCATGTCTAGTGCCTAATGGACAAGCCTGTGGAGACAGTTGGTCTGGTCCAGGTTCAGCCACATTATGTATCCAAAGATTGAGGTCAATTGACTACCTAACAGGGCTGCAACTAACGATTATTTTAATAATCGATTAATCTGACGATTATTTTTTCGATTAATCGATTAATCGGCCAAATCATTAAAATGCTTAATTACATGAATATGAGTAGATATAAATTAATTTCCTTCCTGAATAAATTAGGGATGCAAGTTATTGATTAATGAGTTAATCTGAAGTTGATTTATCGAATACATTGACTAACAATTAATTGATAAGCAGCCATTTTCTTAAAAAACTGAGTTTTCTCTTGAATCAAAACGTTTTTTTTTCATAACATGAAGAATTTTTTTATAATCTCCTGAATTAAAAAACAGAAGCACATCATAAATATTTTAAGTTTATTGCGCCAGCTGTATTAAATATTGACTGACAACACAATTTAAAAACTGGTTTAAAGTTCAAAGTCTCTACTTTTCACTCGAGAGTTGGATCTTACAGGTATCTTTACAGGTAGAGTTTTATCAACTTTATTTAGGTCAGCCAGCATTGACAACACTCTGCAGGTGACGTAAACGGCTCCGCCGCATGGCGAGGGACGCATGAATTGCGCGACACAATGAATCGATAATGAAATTTGTTGCCAACGCTTTTAATAATCGATTTTTATCGATTTTATCGATTCGTTGTTGCAGCCCTACTACCTGAATATACTTAATGACCAGGTTATTCCATCAATCGACTTTCTCTTCCTGGGTGGCATGTTCCTAGATAACAATGCCAGGATTCATAGGGCTCTAAGTGTGACAGAGTGGTACAGGGAGCATGAGACAGAGATTCCAGACCTGAACCCAATTGAGAATCTTTGGAATGTGCTGGAGAAGACTGTGCAGTGGTCTGTACAGTAGTCTCAATCTCCCATCATCAATACAAGATCTTGGCCAAAGATTAATTCAAATCTAGACCAAAACAAATGGGACATTATAGAGGCTTGTGAAAACTATGTCACAGCAAATGTGTGCTGTAATAAGCTCCTAAAGTCCAAGTCTGCTTTTTCTGTTGGTATAAACAATTGTGCCCTTCCTGATTGTTAACTAGACCAAAGATTAGCAATACAACATTTAACTGCCACTGAGAAAATCAGGGCATTTCACCAAACAGTTTCTTGTCCAACCACAGTCAGGGGGTTCAAATGGGCTATCACACATCCAAGGCCCACAGCACTGGAGCTCCCCAGGGCTGTGTGCTTAGCTCCCTACTCTATGCTACACATATAACTGCACCCCTGCTCACCACACCAACACCATAGGCAATTTTGCAGAAAGGTGGTGGGACTCATCAACTGGGGGATGAGTTCAACTACAGAGATGAGAAAAGTCTGCTCCACATTCTACTTCATTATACCAAGTTTTATTTCTGTAGTAGCAGTTGATAGTAACAGATTGAAAGAAGTCGATTCTAGCTTAAGTAAACTGATTTTGAAGGCAAAATAATATCTTAATATGACCTACGCTGAGGCTTTTGTAACAGACAATGTCTTTGTATGGCTGGAGGGTCCAGCTACCCACTGATGAGCTGAAAAAGGAACAAGACACACGTACAGATAATACACACACTGACACAAACACTTTCACACACAAACACACGTTTGATTAAACGCACACTCTCTTGCATGCTCAAACACCCACTCTTCCACTCCCACACACGTACAGCATACTTTTTAAAAAAAAAAAACTTTGATTCTTTAGCTTTGTTGTGCTAAATGCTTTTCATTCAAGCATGCCAGGCCACACAATGCAGGATTTAAGTTTTTTTCTCTTATGGCAAATGGAAATGAGATTACCATATGATATCTGCAAAGAGGTACATGTTCTAGATGTGTTTTTCCACACCTCAAAGGTGTGACAAATGCCCCCAAATATCTCTACATATAAGTGAAATGTGCACATCCATAGAGGGATCATGCTAAACCAAAGGTTTGCAGCTTCCTAAAACTCCCTGCGGGGCTCAAAAATAAATATATAGTTGGTCTGAATGAATGCCCTTTGGTCAACTTTGGTGAGTTAAACGTTTTAGCAAAAGCAGGAGACAGCTGATAGTGGCCAGACACTTGGACCAACAACAGCAATCTGGCCTTTTGTTGAGCTTAGGCAAACATTCGGGCCCACCATGTCTCTTCAGTAAGACCTAAGCATTTTAGGGAGAGAAAAGGGCATCAATGAGTGTCACCTCGTATATCAGCAGCATGGGTCATCCAGGAAAGTTACTCTCAAGTCAAGTTGTGGCCATTCAATGGTACCTACTGCAACGGCATATGCTGGTCTTTGTCAAGAGATACTGAGAGCTTTATCTGGTGTAAAACACGGAGCATGTTTAAACAACCAGGAAAGGTTGTGTCAGTTTTATACCTGAGTCAGTCTCCAAAAGAATAGTTAACACGTTTTCAGTGGTTTGGTTGTAGCTCTGTTATGATTTCAATTTACCCTAGGCTCTCAGTTCAGCAAAAATGTCAGCCACTGCTTTGACAAATATCCAGCTTATACCTTGCACATGCATGTTAGTGATTTCTAGTGAGTTGCTCAGTGCACTCCACATTCAAAAGCTCAACCATACTGTAGGATGAGTTTCATGTTCATTTCAAATCATAAACATTTGAACTGAGTTTTTTGGGGGAGTTGTTTTTCAAAAAAAAAAAAAAAAAGAAAAAGAAAAAAAAGCAATCGCTGTATATTCAAGACATAGCAGTTGGTGCGGCATATCAGTTTAGTGGTTTTTGCGAAGCAGCTTAATTGATCCCATCGAGTCCTCAAGCACCTGCAGCACCTAAGCTTGCAAAAATAATAATAACAAAACAAAACAAAAAAAAAAACTAAAGAAGCCATAACACTTGTTATCATCATCATCATCATCATCATCATCATCATCATCATCATCAATCATGATTGCAATCCAACCCTTCCCTTCCCACACCAACACCCAACCCCCTCCCCATGGCTGCCCCCCTGCCCTGCCCTGGACTGCGCTTACACAGAGCGGCTAGAGAGGGGTGCCGCGTGCTGTCAGACCTACCGTAGACAGAGAAGTCCACCACAGTCAAGATACACGGAGCACACATAAGACACAAAGCAGGAAGGAAGAGAGCAGAGACAAAGGAAGAGATTGAACTCACAGCAGACACCAAAGGAACGGTCATTACAGAAAATGCAGTAAGCTGCGCTGTGAGGGGTGAGGAAAATGACAGGAGGAGGGAGAAGCCTCCTTCATCAGCATAACTGCAACTTGTGCAGCATAATCATTTAAAATATTTTACTTTCAGATGTGCTTTTAATGCTCTTGTCGAATTAAGATTATATATATAAAAAACTTCAGAGAAATAAGAAATCATCTTTGTGCAAACCTATATTTTTTTAACAATGACTCTTTTATGATTGTAAGAAAAGCAGTCATTGAAAAAGAGTAAGTAAAAAGGCTGTCATTTTTCACTCAAGCCCCAAAGCACAAGTGACAGAAAGAGCAACAATAACACTCATGACGAATACAATAAATCACAAAAATAGATAAAATAAATCCAAATAAACAATAATTACAGTGGATATAGAAAGTGATTAACACCTGTGGGGAAAAAATACTATTGACTTAGTTTGAAAAACATCAAAGCATCAACCTTTGTTAGCGTCTAAGAAACAACCAAACACATTTCAAAAAGTTTTTAAAGTGATCTTTTGAAGTAGGGTTCTCTGAAAAGGATGACATTTTAATATGACTCCAGGTAAACAGACTTGGATTTACGAGCTAACAGCTAGTCCACAAAAAGCTAAAATCAAAACAGATTGCTGCTATCTTAAAACAACTCCAGTCTCGGAAATTTCTCGCAAATGTTGTTTTATAAACCTTTACATATTCATTGCACTGTTAATTACATATTATTCTGTTGTTGGGGGGCCTCTACAGCAGCAGCTAGCTGTAGCACTTCTATAGTTGTTTGGGACACTTCCAGCAGAAAAATGTAAAAAATAATTTGACAGACGAACAGTGAAATATGAAACTGGCAGCAGCACAAACGTCAGGTGATGTTTCATTACCAGCTAACATATTTTGAATTGGAGTTGTTTTAATATGCTAGCCATCAACTTTTTTTTCTCAGATTATCCATTACTTTGTAATATGGTCAGAATTAAACTCTTTCTTTAAAAGGTGATTGTTTAGCTATCCGAACCCTTACCCTTTCACAGAGACCCTCTTCAAAAGGCCTGATCCTTTGCTGTGTTTTTACGTGCTACTGGACTGATATACAATAAATTAGCTGAGTGAAATGTACGACCCCTGGTTCAGCACGAACTTCGCATAAAACTTGACGACATTACCTAGCGGGTTAATGAACAGGTCACCGTTAAATGAGATTTGCTTCTACGCACTGTGGGTTTTCACAGTATTGACATAACTTCGCACGGTGAAACATACCTCTCCTCCTTTCAGGTTCTTCATCCCCATGTCACCCTTCCCCTTCTTGCCCTTCTTGTTCTTCTTCTTCTTGCAGCAGCACTTCTTGATTATGCAGAAGCAACACGTGAGAATCAGTAACGCTGCGACCACCGCAATGGCGATGATGGCCCAGGACGGCACTGAGGAGAACACACAAACCAGGACAAAGATGGCTCATCCACTCTCAGGGAGAAAAAAAATTGAAGTCAATACTTTGATGTTAGACCAAACAATCATTTAGCTCCCTTCATGTCATGTCCTGTGCCACATATATTTAGTGAGAGGTGGTAAGTTAGCAATTAGACTGGATGATAATTAGATTTCTCCACCATTAGAAAGACCATCCAGTGATCAATACCAAATAAAGACATTATGGGGCTGATGATGCCTGCAGCAAAAGAGAAAATCTAATTCCCAAATAATTCTTCTGAGTCACGTCAATAAGAGGTGGCTGACTGAAACAGCTCGGGGTTTTAGCCCGGCCACTCACATGGGATCTTGTCGATTTCATTCAGGAACTTGTTTTTGATCTCGTCAAAGGCATCGTTCTTGTTGGCTGGTTCGGTGGTGTTCTCGGCAGAGACTAACGCGACGGGGGCCGGAGTCACGCTCAACTCGCTGGCCCCTGTCGGCTTAGCAGCAACCATGGGCGTTGTCTGGTGCTTGAACAAGTTAAACTTCATCACTTAGGCAGTGCGCACAGTTTCTGGAAAAGAAAAGAAAAAAGCACAGCAGGAAAACACACGGATTAAGAAAAGGCGTGACCAATCAGGGATTTATACTTGCAAAACACTGCAGCATTTTTCAAGGACAGTATTGACAGTTTAAAAAAAGATCATGTAAATGTGCAAATGTGAGGTTTTGTTGAAGAGAATAATGCTGGTTTATTAAGACTTGGTTTGTGAACATTGTAGTTTATCAGTCAATGGTTGTTAGAAGAAAATAATGAATAAGATTTGTAAATCATCAGACTGCCTGGTGACAAACAGGAACAACATGACTTATGTGTTCATCTTGAGCTGACTCGAGCTCTCATCTCCCAGCTTTTGCTTCTACCCCTACTCAAGCTCTCCTTTGCTCTGCCCACTACCACCAAACTGAGAAAGATCGGTAGAAATCCCACTTCAGCTTGATAGCCCTTTCACCCTAGTTGTCTACTACTGAGTTGAGGGGTTGCCACAGCAACAAGCATCCACAAACTTACAAAGGCAGTTTTGTTCGGCAGCTTCAGTATTAGGGGTAGACAACAGGGTCCACTTAGAAACAGTGCGACTTTCCTCACTTCAGATGACAGAGAATCTTTGGAACAAGTGCATCAGAACACTTTAACAAACCCAAACAAAACGTCTAGGTGCCAAAAGCAAGTCCAATATCCTCCTCTGCTGCCTGATCCAACTCAACACCAGGTGGTGATCGGATTAAACCCCAGCTCCCCTCTTCAAGAGACTAAAACAACATGTGGTGCTACAATTGCAGAATCAATAAACAGGAGAGTCCTGTTACCAAGCACACTTAAAGAGATAGTTCTGTTTTTTGAAGTACTTTTACATAGTCAGTATTTTACCTGCAGCAGACAGAAGTCAGAGCAATCTGAGGTTGAAAAAGATCTTATGACAAAGTCAAGCTAACAGCTACAAAGGAGAGATGTTATGAAAAAGGGAAAAAATCCACCATATCCAACAACATAAGTTCCCCAAATTTCTAGCAGACTAAATTAATGCTTATAAAAGAGATAGTCTGGTCATGTTCAAAGTAATGTTATGTTAGATTATTATAAGTAGATAGTACCAAATCAGCCATGACAGTAGTAATAAAGTACAAAGTATCAAGAAAAGAGCAGAAATCGAACAGGCTAGGCTAAAAACTAGCTAAGCAAGTACTCGTTTTTTTCTATATCTTTACAGGCTTATAGAACAACTCTTTCTGGCAAATAATATTTAGATATAAAGGATTTTAAACTGATGACACTGTTGTCTCTTTTCTCAACAGAACATCAATGTTATTATCAGCACATCTAATCCAAAGGTGGGCAATCCTGGTCCTTAAGGGTGGCAGCCCTGCATGTTTTACTTGTTTCTCTGTTCCAACACAACTGATTTGAATGAATGGGTGATTATAAGGCTTCTGTAGAACTTGGATGAGGTAATTCAATGACTGAATCGGGTGTGTTGGAAATGGTAAAAAAGTAAAACATGCAGGGCGGCAGCCCTAGAAGACCAGGATTGCCCACCCCTGGTCTGGTCAGTCTTAATGTTTGCTCAACCTCCAATGGATGGTTACATTCAACAGTGTCGGAGCACCAACATTTATAGAGCTATGAAATACCTAATGCAGTTTGCTCAGACTGGTAGGAAAGTGTTGAGTTCAGTTTTTTTTTAAGTGGCAGTATTTACTCAACCTGTTGATTCTCTTCATAGACCCTCTCCCTGATTCTTTAAACTGAGCTCACTCTGAGTGCTGCGCAAAACAAACTGAGCATAATTACTCTACAGATGGAACGGGCAGTGGTTTTATTCAACAAGCAGAGAATTATTCAAAGGCACACATTTTAAAATGTATATAAATGTATGTGACTGTTGTGTTTGTTGTTTATTTGTTTTGTTAGCACCTATAAGTAACACGTATCTAACAGTGGCATGAATGCGACAAGTTGGATCCTGACTACCACAGTGCATTTTCGGATGAGGTGTTATTTTTATGACAACGTGAGAAATTAATGTTTAAATCAGCGTTTCTCTTTTAACGTATTATTGCTGTGCTGACACCTCTGCTATGAGTAAAGGATGAAATAAAAACACATTGTGAAATGCCTGTATAAAGTGAACCCAGACAAAGTCCCATTTCACAGTTTGCAGACTCAGTATTTCACAAGTTTTTTCATAGAACCCAAATAGTTCCCCCCAATTTAGCAAAAACTGGAGATACTTGCACAATAAGTACTTTGATGAGTTCTGTATTTTTATTAAATTAATAAATTAATACAGTACATTTTATGTATTGGGAGCTCTAAATGTCATCGTTTATAGGACCACACCTTAAGACCACATCCAATATTTGTGTTTTTTCACAATTTGGCAGCGCTCTAAGATCATAATTTCATGGGTTTACTATACCATCATGGTGGGTGTGGTTTGAACCCATAATGCAAGCAGGACTCAGGAATTGTCAAAAACAATTGATTTATTAAGAAACAAAAAATACTGACGAGGTAGACAAAGCGGAAACTCAGAGAAACAAACCAGGAAGACAGTGCTGGTATGACATGACATGCTTAATGCCTGACTGACATGTAAACTGTCACAGAAAGTTTTTACACAATAAAGAAAATGAAACAACTGACAGCTGGGGAAAAAACGAAATGAGGCACAGGTGGAAGTGGGCGTGGCAGAAAAAGAGGAGCAGAATGTAAAACTAAACAGGAAACAAAGGGCTGAGAACACAGACTGGAGACTTTAAAGTTAATCTGTAAAGCTTAAAACATAAAGACTCAAACCTATATGAAAACACAAAGAATCATTAAACAATAAATACAATATACAGAGAGGAGAGTGGATCTTCAAATTTGAAGAGCACTTTTGCTTGAAATGCCCACCCTGATTTTCTTTAAACAGAAAGAACAGTTCTCTCAGAACTCCTTGGAGAACCAAATGACATAATTTCAGTCTTTAGTCTTGCAACGAGAAGGGGGTCTCTGCGGAATATGTTGTCCTGTGGGCGGAGACGTCCCAACTTGTGATTGGCAGAGGTCTTAATGTGGGCGGAGACGTCCCAAGAGACGTGATTGGTCGGACTGACGGTGGGGTTTGAGGAGGCTGGAGG
>JAUBOC010000181.1:7068207-7079043 GCA_032275365.1 Anablepsoides cearensis | reverse complement strand
AGAGGAACCCCAAGCGCATAGCCCCCAGGGGCCCCCACACAGGAAGATCAGCCCACCCACCCCCCAGTTTGGACCACCGGGAAGAACTAGGAGAGGCCCCCCAGTGTCCACACCCAGTAACCCTGGGGGCCAGCAGGGTTATAAGCATTTAACCACAGTTTGTTTCAAAAGAAAACTCAACACTCACAGGGTTTCAAACTCAGCTCTCCCACGTGAAAGCGCATTTCAAAATTCCATTACACCAATCTGTCACGCTACATCTCCATTTTGCTCCCCTGTTTTCTAACATAATCAGGCACCCACGCTCCCAAACCCATACTTGATGCTGGTTCCACAAGAGAGAAGCCTGACGGCTGAAGGTTATGACTGCTGTGCAACCTCTGGGAAATCTAAGAACCATAAATAAGCAGCACTCTGAAACAGAAGCACTCTGCAGTGAAAATATGGAGCCACGAGGCCTTTAAAATATGGTGGACATTTAAATCATTTTAAGCTTTTTTGTAAGTCCTGTCAAGAAATAATCACAATGCAAAGAATACATTTTCTCATCAGTCAGTGATAGGTTATACTTTTATATATGGTGCAGAAGGAAAAGTCGTGGGTCTGAAATATTAAAGAACATATCCTGGTCAATCTCCAAGGCTCCTTGAATAAATATGACTACACCAACAGAGTGCTGTTCACTTAATCCCATGGATGTAATCACATTTGTGATATATCTGTTGTGGTTGTGTTTGCAGAGGATGAGGTCGTCGGGGTCAGCGTCAGTGTAAGAGACAGAGAGGATGTCGTTCAGGTTTGGAATGGGAACGCTTCCTGCGCCAACGAGTCAAATGTCTTAGGAAAGATCTATGAGCTTCTCCCACAGACGCCTTTTAAAGCCGTGTTTTACAAACGTGAGCATCATCATCTTTCTATTGCGGTTCATATTTGTCAGGAAGCATCAAAAGCTTTAAATTTTCTCTCTTTGCTTATGTTTTTTCATTTTGTTTTACTTGCAGCTCATGAGGAGCACCATGCTTTCGAAGGCGGTCGCAGCAGACACTGACAAATTCTGCACATCGGACGTTTTGAGCCACACGATATTCTTCTTTGCAGTTAGTATTTGTGCCATAATACTTGGGCAGATGACAGTTCAGTTGAGTTGTTGATCTTAATTACGTCAATCAGTCCCAAGCATTGTGACTCAGTGATGTTGAATGTTTTCAAAGAACCACTGACATCCCTAAAAACAAAACATTATTATTGTTAAAAAGCAAAAGCTATTTTAGTTTTTAATGTTTTTTTTTTAAATACTGTGATATTTTATAGAATTAAAAAAGATTATTAGTTAGATGCACTCTTAACCTTTGTGCAGGTTACTGAGCACAGATCTCCTAATGTAATGTTGGTTATTGGTTAAAAGTTACAGAGCTCCATAATAATTATAAAAATAATAACAATAATACATTATGATTTTGGTAAGCAGGTTTTTGTGTTTGTGTAAATTAGTCTTGTAACAGTTACCTGCTTTGGATAATGACTAACTCTTTAGTAGGCAGACAAATTCATGTTTTTTGCAGAATATTGCACATCCTTTCTTGTTATTGTGAAAGGAGAATTTTCTTTTTTACAATAAAATAACCTCAATGCACACAACACCTTGATTATAAGAAATACATGCAATCATTTTTGTTCTTTATCTGTACATGTTTGGTAGTTCTGCCGTGCTGTGCTGTTTGCATCATTTAGTTTATGCTTTTGCCTTAAATGGAGCACTTTGCTTGTGTGTCTTTGTAAGACATCTGGTAGTGCCACTAGAACTGTATGAAGTTGTGATACTTGAGACAAGGTGCACTTTGGCTTTGTCACTTTTTCATGAAGTGTCAACTATTTTCTGTTTTCCTTTTCTTTTCCTTTGATAAGAGCTACAACTTTTACCTGTGTTCATATTGTCATCACCCCCCTCTTATCCTGGTGACGGGAAGATGAAACTAAGGGGGTTGAACTTCTGCCATTCTTTACTGAAATGTTAACAGTTTTGTGACATTGTGTCTGATTTCCATCAAGAAAACACATTTTCTTATTGTATACTGATAATTGTGCCAGACTTAATTTGCCAACTGTAGTTTGGTTTATTTGTTGGAAAAGAAAAAAAAACTACACAGTGAAGTATAAAACATATTACTGTTTCCCTGCATCGTTCTTTTCTCTTGATGGCTCATTTCAAATCTGGGATCTTGCAACAGATTGTTGATCTTGGATGGTGCCTTGCGTTCCATCGTTGGCTTACAGTGTTAAAGTCCTCTTTGTTCTGCATGTTGAAACTGTGTAAATAGTTGTTTTTGTTGGGTTTTTTTATATGTTGGAAATGGAAAAATAAAGACTTCTTTTTAAAGATATTCTTTGACTATTTGAAATTCTTTACTTAAGTCGATAATGAATAATCTGTGTGAATATTTAGGCTTGATGGTGTTTTTCTCAAAGTTGGGATTTAATTTTCTGGAAAACTATTTTACATGATTATGGCTAAATCCAATACACTTCTTAATAAACTACTAGGCTGTTATGTATGACTTTATTAATACGTCATTACACCAGAAAAATACTTCTACCTGATAGTGTTGTATTCAATATACTGTACAGTTTTCAGCTTTGCTTCTGTGAAAGAGCAGCTAGACTGAAAATGTCTCCCTCTAGTGTTTGCACAAGTGCACAAATCTTTGGTTTATTCATACAAAGTCTGGTCATTATTTATTTTGAATTGTTTGATGCAGATCTGCAGTTTTTCATAGTGGCCACCTTTATCTGCTGACTAACTACTTCTGCAAGATGGCCAGCATCTAAAAAGACAATCACTGTCAGACAGGATCATTGTATATGTTAGACTATAAAATGAGATGAAATGTTAAAAAATAGGATTTATTGTCAGGAGATAAGTAGAAATGTATGAGCTTTTGGTCTTGTAAAACATTAGTGCTGCTGATTTTCTAATGCTGATTTTAAAATAGTTAACCAGCGTGATAACTTTTATTTAAAAAAATGTATTTAAGATGTTTTTTTTTTTAAATTCTTGTGACAAACAACTCCAGTTAAACAAACATGACATCACAAAAAAATGTTAATAAAATACCTTACTGTGTTTTTGGATATTCTTTCACTTATTTGTTTGTGTTTTTTGTTTTGTTTCCACATTAGTATTTTGAAAAAAAAAATTCTAAAAGATTATTATGTTTTTGGTGTTCCTGTATTTTCTGAAGCATTTGTTGTGTTTTGGGTAAGGTTATTGTGTGCGTTTCTTTGTGTTTACTGAAACAGTTGGGTTTCATCAAATCTTGTGGTTTTGGTTTTGTTTGGGGGCGTTAAGGTAAAAAAAATCCTCGTACATGTCAGTTTTATTTTGTTTTTCATGCAGTTGTATAACACTGTAGAATAAAGTGAGTATATTATCATCCTGCATACTGTTTATAAACCATATTAACATGTTTTACAGAAGAAAGACAAATATTCATCTTTTAAACTGTAATAGACACGCATTTTCTATATGCGTCAAATTTCAGGCGGATCTGAAGCAGTCCTCGTGTTAACACGACGTCACCATTGTTTACTTTTACCTAAGCCACGCCCTCCGTTAGCAACTTGTGGCTAGCTTGTTACCGAGGAAAGGCACAGCAGCGAGGTATCTTCAAGCGACACCACCCAGAGTCAGACTGTCCGATCGTTCATAATTCTGTGAGTAAGTAATAATTTAATAGTTCCCTGACACATAGTGAGCAAGTATAGAATTTAACAACCATTTATTTTATAACACCGGGAGTCCAGGGAGCGGAGAGAGAAACGCTTCTAATGAGCTAGCTGGACTGCTAATATAGCTTTGTTGTAGCCGCTGTTAACGTGAGCTCTACCCGCTTTTGTAGTCAAACAACTGTGTTCTTGTGAAGTTAACACGAATATGTTATTCTAAATAGTCTGTATACCTCTTCCTTTTGATTGAAAAATACGCTTTTTTTTTCTGGTGTGTGTATAGCTTATGTAAGCTAATGGCTGAAGTCCTCAACGGAAATCTCAGACTGCGGTGGTTGTCGTAAACGTACATGGGATCTGATCACCTTGCGTCGTGGCAACTTAAAACACAATAACGTTGCTATAATAAAATAGTTGATATCGTATGAAACTGCGTCCATTCTTAAGTTTAACGTCGTCGTTGTAGGTGTTGCGGGTTAGAATGGTCAGAACTGATGTGCACTTCAGGGAGTTGGATAGAACGTGTGATTAACTTTAGGACACAAAACAATTTGTACCAAGATCCCCAATCGAAGCAGAACTTATTACAACTATATATGTTCTTGAACAAATCCAGTGTTCCTCGATCTTTTTACCTTTAGCTATTGCACATTAAACAAAGGGCAGTCGAAGAACAGGGACTGAATCGGGCAGGAGTTCACTGAGTTTATGACAAGCAGCCAAATATCTGAACAGGTTGGATCCAATGCGAGACGACCATTGACTGGGTTTTATTTGCCTGGATTAATTATGTAGATTTAATATTGCTGTGTTTTCTACAGTACACCAGAAAAATAAAATAAAATTAAAAAATACAAGTAATGTGTACTTGTACTTTTTGTTGTTGTTGTTAAAACGTGAAGTTATTTTGAAAACACAGAGGAGGATCTCCAGCTTCCATCGTGTTGTTTTGCTTTACTAATTTGTACCTTCTTTAAAAAACAGAATCCCCCCTCCTGTAGTTATCTCTCATAATACTTCAGTATGTACATATGAAGAAGACTATCTCTAAAAATGTTCTATTATTAGGAAATCGGTAAGTATTACCAAAGTTTTCATTTTTTGTCCTCAAGACCATCAAAAATGTCTCCAGGAAACTCTGCCCTTTGTCTTCCAAACTAATCCTGATCCCAAAAGCTAAAGTAAACAGTGGGCCTTCACCAGCAGCTGCCTGTTTCCAACAGGCAGGTTTTAGTTTAGGTTTAGTGGAATTTTTCAACCGTATAAATTATGTCCTATGCGTTTATCACTGGAGCTAGACACAACCTGTAATTGCGCAGTCATCCATTCATCATTTTCAACAGTTTTATTTCGTCTCGACCACTTGTTGGCACTGTTTTAGTCAGGGGGTTTATCTTAGTATATACAGTCTAATCTGATGTTTTCTAACTGTTGGCTCGCAGTCGGGCATATGAGATCGATTTGATTAAAAGATTAATCTCAGCATGTGACTGCAGGCCGTGCTGAAAACACTGACATTTTCATTGAGGCTTTGTGGTCCACTTCATTTCAGGCTCCCTTGCGTAGCTTTCCCTCTCCTTGCACTACTTGTTTGCCCGCTTTATTTACCTTTGTTTATGCTGCTGAGCTTTTTACTCAAACACTCCCAAGCTGTATACATAAAAGCCTACTTGTGCATTGTACTACCTGCCACAGCCGTTTATCGCACCACCTGGTTAATGGTAAATTGTTCCAGAAGGAAGATGTGTTTGCACATAAACATGGACCCAGGGCCCCTGTGTTTACAGTAGTCATGGCAGCACTTGGTTATTCAACAAATAGACTTAACATCTTCCTCTCTCCCTGCATGTTTGTATTAGTGAGCAGGGCTGTAACTGTGAGCTTTTAAACTCGTATGTTTTAGTGTTTTACTTTCAGACACTTTTTTTTATTTATTTTTTGTCATAAATAATATTCATGTTAAAAGCAACCACCCTGTTTTCTGAGTTCAGTCCCGTTCTGGTGCACTCTTTAGCTGCTTTCTATCAACGCCGTTTCTGTTTGTTTTCGCAGGTCCGTGAAGTCCAGATGCATGAGTCTCGGTCAGAACCAGCAGGCCACACCACGCAAACAAGTCAGGCAGAGAGCAGAAATCCTACTGAGAATGAGAGTCGACTGAAGAGCAGCCAGACTCCTCCTGCAGAGGCACCCAGGGTGAGTCCTCTCCACGTGTGTTTGTTCATCAGGGTTTACATTCAAATGCACAAAAATAAGTAAAACAAACAAACAAAAAATACTGATATTTGCTAAATCAGATATTTTTTTAGTTGTTGGCGTGAAGCAGTTTGTGTTCAGAGGTTTTTTTTTTTTTTAGTTTTGGTGTTTCTATATGGGAGCGTTTTCTGTGCAAATGACACGGCTGCTGTTCTTGTGTGAACGGGTTGGTTGCATTTAAATGACCACGCTTCATCATCCATTACGGGAGCACCGCACATTTTGCTGTCAGGATTCGTGCGCAGCAGACTTCCAGTTGCCTTCTTTCATCTTTTTTTTTTTTTATAAAAAAAAAGGGTGTCCCCGAACTTCTCCATTCGCTCGTCTCTGTTTCTCACTCGGGCACTTTGGGGGGATGTGGTGCCACGGTTCAGAAAGCGGGTTGGTGGGGGTGGGGGGGGAGCACATCTCCTGCTGGGCGGAGGGATCAGTGGTATATCGTTAGTTTTGTTTACTCGCACGTCGTGTAGGTTTGGGAGGCTGTGTTCGATTTTTTTTTATAGTTGCTGAGGCGTATTTGTCTTTTCAGAACGCTGAGAAACTTTTGAGTGAAGACTATCAGGTTTGTCTGACATTTATTTATTTGAGAAACTATTAATAATTGCTATGTTTTTTTATATTTGTCTTGTTTAAATTGCATTTTGTGTCTGTGGATAACAGGATTTCACATCCCTGTGGTTGTCGAGTTTCCGATTTTATTTTACCTTAAACTCATTACTTTGATTTATCCCCAAGCACTATAGTAAGAGTCTGTCTTTGTTGACGCTTCCATACAGTCATCATCTGTTGTAATGGAGGCATATTGCTTTTGTCTCCTGCAAAGTTTTCAGCGTTGCTGTTCGCTGCCAGTCGTCTCTCTCAAGAGTTCACAAGACCAGTCTTGCGGGAACAGATCTGTGTTTACACTCAGTTGCTCACTGGTATGACTTTCAACAATAACAACAACAGAAGATGTTTGGACTCGCTGGCTGCCATGGCAACGGGGATTAGGCAAAGACTGTTGTTGTGTTGATGGTGTCCACAGAAAAACAAGAGGGGCCAACTGGCTCGCTGTGAGGGAGAGACCCGTTTTCATCGCTTTGGTGGCCATTCTGCAGCTCTGAGCTTCAGAAAAACAACAACAACAAAAAAGAAAAAAAAGATAGGCAATCCGCTGTTATTGTTAGCCCAAAGCCTGTGTGAAATTCTCTGTCAGTTTGTTTACTCTGTTCAAAACAGACTCTGCCTTGGAGAGAAATGTTTGTTTGTGGTTCAGACCTTAATTAAAATATGAATCTCTAGCTCTGCTTTCATAAACAAGCTCTGTATTCTTTTTTTATTCATTATTTATGTCTCTGTGCCATTTTGATTTTTCTGTTTATGTTTACCGTAAACATCTCTTGAGCTGTGAAGCTGACAGTGAGGGGGGGAGGGGGAAGTAATTGCAGTGTGTGTGTGTGTGTGAGAGAGAGAGAGAGGCAGAAGATGTTGTTGTTTTGCAAGTACTGGTTGTTGTTGTTGTTTTGCTGAAGCTCCAATTCCCTTAAGCCTCTCGGTGTTTACTTGTTGTTTTTGTTTTTCAGCTTCTGCTTTTAGCTGAATTGACAGGAGAGTCAGTTGTGTTTGGGGAAACTGATGAGTAAAAATGAAAATAATAAACAGAACTCTTATCATAAATTATTTAAATTATTAATTTATTTGAAGCTTCATATTTCTGCAGCTACAACTGTTTGACAGATTATTATGATGTCAAAGGTGGTTATTTTTATTGGTTGATATTTGTCAAAGTTTTGCTATTTTGTTCATTTCTTTATGAAAATCAATGCATTCAAATTTATGTTTCATGGCGACATAAAATAATAGTCATGTTGTGAGCGGGTGAAACATAACTATTTTAGAAGCCTTTACATCATATTTAGGGTCAAGACTGTATTATTGCCAGAAACCCAGCAATTTTCCATTGAGTAAGTGTGGCAATGACGAGACAAAACTTCTGCTTAGCATTAAATAACCTGTGACATAATCAGGCTTGTGGTGGACGGGGTTTTGTTCTTTTAGTGCTGTAAATAAAATGCTTGCGATAAAGTGGATTGTTGTTGTTCTGATTGACATGTTGTTTTATTGATAAGAAGTAAATTCAGTAAATCCTCCTCACTGAACGGTCTCGGTTTTGAGCAGGGAAGCATTTGTGTACATGCGTTTAAAATTCCCCCCAATAATCTGTTATTATGTGAGATCTCCTTTGGACTTGTTTATTTTAGTTTTAGTTGAACTTTGGATTTAATTATTTTGGAACAGAGTTGCACTTCTGTCAATTAAAAAAAAAAAAATCCAGCCTGCAGTCCTGGAATCCTGTTTGTGGAATCAGAAAGAGAAATGCTAAAATATTCTTCAGTCGTAACGTAATTTAAGAAATGCACTGTTGTGTTTACATGTACTGGTTGTCTACATAGACATGCAGACATGCGGTATAAATAAATTAGAGTTATAAATGGCTAGTTCTGCTAGTTGTGGAAAAGCTGTAAACATATCTTACCTGCTGCAGAAAGTTATTTAAACAGACACAGTTTGAAAGAATGAAGATTAAAGCTGGGTTTATTATTCAGTGAGAAGTAAAGCTCACATAGCTGTGAGATGTTGTTTTCAGTGTGAAGCCCAGAGCTCTCCCTCTCCCTGGGGTCTTCACTCTGTGCCCTGTACAGATATCTTTTTTTTCTCAGCCAGCTGTTCCTCAGTGAAACAGTTAAAGCAAAAAGGCACCATTCCTCTTCACTTGCTTTTTCACATAAACACGCCCACAACAAAGTTCCCACCAATCGTACGATAACTGATGCATAACCCTGAACGAAAATGTTCTGCCCAGACTTCATGTCAAGAATGGGCACTGAGATCCTAAACACAAACACTACTTTTAAAATTTTAGCACTGCACATTTTCCATTTGCAGCTTTGCTAGTGCAGATAGCGGCAGCTAGCCGTAGCACTTCCTGTGTAGGTTAGGGTCATGCGGGATTTTCATGTGATCGGAGTGGCTGTGGCAGAGTGGTCAGGGGAGTCGTCCTGTAACCGGTGGTTGCCGGTTCCATCCCTGTTCTATCCATGAAGACACTTCACTTGCCTTGCCTACTGGTGGTGGTCAGAGGGTCCGGTGGCACTGGTGAAGCCTGTCAGCGGGCTTCAGGGCAGCTGTGGCTACATTGTAGCTTACCACCACCAAGCATCTTTGAGTGTCCTAAAAAGCGCTATAAAAATTCAATGTTTTTTTTCTATATCATTATTATTATTAGAGATGCACCGATATAAAAATTTCAGCCGATATCGATATCCGATATAATTATTGCTGTTACGGCCAATAATCGATATTTACCGATATTATACAAACACACAAATTATATTATACGTGTACGCACAAACACACTTGGGTCTTTTTTTGATACTATAAATAAATGACCAGACCTCTGACATGGCTCCCTACTTCAGTTATTCCTGGCTGCACAGCATCAATATCACTAACAGTTGTCGCTCAACCAACCATCTCCCCTCCCAAAACAGAAACTAAAGCTAAAAATTGGGAAATCAATATCGGAAGTTAATATCGGTCCATTTTTAAATATCATTCCGATACAATATTCTAAAAAATGACCAATATCAGCCGATACCGATATAAATACCGTTATATCATGCATCCCTAGTTATTATTGTTATTATTACCCCTTCCAAAGTGTCTTTTAGTGTCTGAACAACTCGGGTCTTCCAAATTCTGTAAAGGTTGATGCGATTGTTATTTCATAAGCATTTAGTCAGTTTAGCTTTACAGTTATTTTGACCCCAAACAGCACCAGACATTCTGCACTTTCTTCTGCCACTGTCTGTAAATAACCGCAGAATCTTATGTGATGGGAAATTTGCAGTAATGTGACGGAGTATAAAATAGTGCTCACAGGCACCACTGACATATTTTGGAGAGTCGAGCTCTTCTAAGGTTTCAGCAGTAATCCACTGCAACCTTAGCTGTTTTCAAACTGACTGTGTGAGCTAATCTATTCTGTCAAACTTTTTTTTTTTTGTCCAAACTGCGGTCATTCTAAAAACCGTTACTCTACTTTGTAACAACTGAACTATTCCATTAAGACAGAGATATCCACACCCAGAACAAACTATGTTCCCTGTGTTTTAGTTGCTCATTAAAAGATACATAAAAGGTTTTAGGCACAGTTACAAAACCCTCTTTTTTTTGTAGCTCATGTCTCTCCCATCTCACCTGCTAAACTTTGTAACTTCTCCAGAGTGGTCGCAGGTGTTTTGGTGGTCTCTCACTGTGCTTGATTGAGGGTTACACATGTCCCATCATCCTTCCATTTGTTGACGATGGATTTAACAGAACTCTTGGGGATGTTTTGGGCCTTGGGAATCCTGTTGTATCCTTCCTCTGATTTATTTTCAGTAGTCCTTTCTTTGAGTTGAATTAGGCCAGACACTTTTAAAGAATGAATCTTTATGCAGTCACTTATTTCACACTACATATTTTTATTTGTCATCACTTTGGGAAAATTGGATTCCACTTTAACATTTAAGGATTACATTTTTGTTGTAAAAAATGCTAATTTATGTTAGCCACATACAGTAGCAATAAAACTAAAACATCCAAGAAGGTTTAATACTTTTTACAGGCACTGTATTTGTATGCAAACAAAGATCATAGTTGTTTTCCTAGAAGAGAGCCCAACCGTTCCCTACAGCACTCTCTGTTACTAACATTTCCCTTTTCTGCAACTTAGACAAGGATAGTAAATAGGGATGCACTAATATGAAAATTTCAGCCGATATCGATATCTGATATAATTATTGCTGTTATGGCCGATAACCGATATTTACCGATATT
>JAUBOC010000181.1:7057685-7068107 GCA_032275365.1 Anablepsoides cearensis | reverse complement strand
TTTTTAAATATCGGACCGATACGATATTCTAAAAAATGACCAATATCGGCCGATACCGATATCAAAACCGATATATCATGCATCCCTAATAGTAAATGTAGGTAATAATCAGTCTTACAAGCACAGTGTTATTGTGTCGTGTACTGCAGTGACCAGTTTTATCAAAATGCTGAAGCTGAAACACAGCTGGGTGGTCAATACATTGAGCTGGAGAAGTGATTTACTTTCTCCATGCAAATCTGAGCTGCTCACTACATAAGATGATTTCAAACCAGGGGAGTTTGAAACATTGTAATAGTTGTGGTTTTTTGATTAGACTTCAGAAATAAATACATCTACGCAACAAAAGTGGCATTTGTCAAAGATATCTTCAGTAAAATTCCCCCTGTTCATCACAAACATCTACAAAGTTGTTTTTTTTTTCTGTCTTCGTGGTATAAATTTTCACCACCCTATGTTCCTGTCCGCGCTGAAGGTTCCAGTCTCATTGCCTATGATGACTCCACCAGCGGAGGCTCCTCAGCAGCTGCAGCAGACCCAGCAGCAGCAGGTTCTCAGTCCCCAGCAGATCCAGGCGCTGCTCCAGCAGCAGAAGGCACTCATGTTACACCAGGTAAAGCACGTCGAGGGCTTTGCTTTTTTTTTTTTTAAGTCTCGCTGATTAAAAGGCCTTTTATGTGCTTAATTGCCATGTTATTAATGTGTCTGCAGCAACAAATTCAAGAGGTCTTTAAGAACCAGCAGGAGCAGATAAACATGCAGCTGCTGCAGCAGAAGAATGCTGGGATGGTTAGTCAAGAGGTAACTTTAGTTTTATTGTTTTTATCGGAGTGCAAATGTGTTTTCTCTACATTAATAAATATCATGGAGCAAAGAGCTCATCTCTTGCTTTATGGGAAATATTAAGATGCGGTTCGTTTCAAATTTCACCCCAACTGTTTCGATCGTTCAATGAAACCAGATAAGGCTGGATTTTATTCTTGATCTCATTGATTTACAGTACGTAGCTTACCAAGTTTAATTCCCCCGCAGCTGACAGCCCAGCAGATTGCCATTCAGCAGCAGCTCCTTCAGGTGCAGCAGCAACATCTCCTCAACCTGCAGAGGCAAGGCCTGCTGTCAGTGCTTTCCACCTGCCCCACCGTCTCCCCAGGTATGCTGTCAGCTTTATGCTCTTACTGGACTATTTAACATTTTTTCTTTCTAAGTAGAAAATACAGCCATGAGAAACAGGAAGTTCACCCTGTTTCACTTTTTTGGTTTAACTTACCCGGGCTAAAAATAATGATTTTTAATTTTAGCAAGTACTAGGCAGCGATCGGTGCTGCGGTCTCGTAATCCTGATGGTGCAGGTTCAAGTCCAGGTTGAAGGTTGACTCGAGAGGTTGACACAGTAAAACACTTGCCGAATGTTTCATGCGAGTTTGCCGCTGTGGTGACCCCCGCTGAAGGGAGCGATCTAAAAAAGAAATGGGTCGAAAATTATTTAAATCTAACCTCACGTGTGCAAAAATGCACAACAAATTCCACCACATTGTTTTTTTATTCAACAAAAAAACAAAGTCACAATTGAAAAGCTGTGTCTGGAAAGAGTAAGTCCACCCTCGCTGCTTCCATAAAAAATTTCAGAGGCAAAGCTGTTCATGCCTGTTTTTTGTTTTGACCAACTTGTGAGGCACAACACGCACCACAAACTCTGATGGTTGACTGAGCTCCACAATCAATGAATATGGAAAAGCCCGATCATGACAAGAAAGCAGTAAAATGTTCAGCTCAGTGTTTATTGTACTGCGGTTTAATCCTCTGGCACAAATAGCAAAATGGCTGCAACCTGTGGAAATAATTTGGAAAAAAACGATTTGAGTTCTAACAGCAGAAAAGCATCTCTAGGTTTGAGCAATACAGCAGTCCCATTACTGTACCAGGACGATACAGTCATTTCACATGGGACAAAAATAAACAACTACTATATAATATGGTGTGTCAGGGTTTCCCCCAGAAAACTGACTTTTGTTAAAAATGTTAAAAGTTGACAGGAAATTAGAAAATATGATGTAATTATGTGTTTATGTAAGACATTGTTGACAGCACTTAAACATCAACTATAGACGCGGTCACCAACTACTAAAAAAACAACTATTAAATAAAAAATTCCAATCACTGTGAAAATGATTTGTTTTGCTATCTGTGCCCTAAATGGTTAATGTTGATGGAGTTAGGTGTGTGTAAGTGTGTGTGTAAGTGTGTGTGTGTGGGATAGAGAGGAGACTGAGCTCAATGTTTTTCCAGCTCCTCCTGTTGATGTTTTTGAATGTTTGTTAAACACTAAAGAGTTTAAAGAAAACAATGATTAATTTTTTTGCACGCTGAGGGGCGTTACGGTGGCTTTTAGCTTTGCTGCTCAATGAATTCTATTTTTAGCTCATGCTCCACGGACAACGTTGGTGAAACAAACACCATTTAGCCTGGCAGCCCCTCAGCCTAATAATATACTAAGGGAAACCCTGTGTATAATAGAATCTGTACAAGAAGGGCAGGTTATCTATTGTGTATATATACTGTATAATGTAATATGGTATTATATAATGTATGTTATTTACTAAACGAGTAAATGGGCACACAAGATACAGTTGATAAAAGATGCAGAAGAGAATAAATTCTCAGAAAGTTGTCATTTCCAGCTTTTCTCTCTGGAAACTCCAATCGTAAACATTTCTGATTGGTCAGCAGGTTTTATCAGTTGGCTTTATAAATGTGACAAACCTACTGCTTCTGCTAAATTTCTGAATCCCTTACCATAAGTCTTATTTTAACTTTTGATTAACATCCTGATTTATGGTTGTAATCTTCAAATTATATTTTACATATACCGTAGTTTTGATCTTTGATCAAGTTATAATGTCAAACATTGCATTTGTTCATTGGGCTGTAATAAAAAGCTTCCCACTCTGTAAAAGTTTTACAAACTTACCTGAAAATTCCCTTAAATGACTTTGCTTTTGGAACAAGAAGGAAATCCAAAGAAGTGTCAGATTATTTGTAAGTTTTGTTCCGATTCTGTGATTGAACCATTTCTGACCACAGGAAGGCAACAGAAATCTTATGGTAACAAAGCCCAAGACAATATAACAAGATGGTAACATTGAGAGAGCAGCTTTACTGAAAAGTTGCTTCACATCCGTTACAACCTCAGACCAGCCCTGCCTCAATAATTTCAAGACTCTTTGGGGCGTACGAATGTGTCTTTACAAATCACAGGACAAGATTGGACTTTGTTCCTCGATGAGGCAAAATAGTTCTCAAAAATCGTATCATACCACAGTAATAATAGAAGCTACATCTCTGTGTGGTTTAAGGCTCTGAGAACGGCAGCGTCCTCTCTTCTGGAGACTCCAGAGAGTCTTCGAGTCAGTCCACCACCAACGGTCATCACACTCTTCTGAAGAGGAAAGAAAGGTTTGACCTTTACTCTCTTCTCTCTTTCATTTTGCACATTATTTTGAAAGGTTTATTGAATAATTGACTGTTGTTTTTTTTTTTTAGTGGCTCGCTTGATGAAAACACACAGAATAGCCATCCTCTGTATGGAAATGGCATGTGTAAATGGCCTGGCTGTGAGACTGTTTTTGGAGACTTTCAGGCATTCCTCAAGTGAGTAGTATTCCAAAGCATTTGTGCCCTGTTACATCGACCCAAGGCCTTAGTCGCAAGGTGAAGTGAAGTGAGATATAGGCAGCATTGTTTGAAAAATGTGCAATGATTGGATTTTGTCAAAATATTCTTTTTATATGGGTCCTCTGAAGGAAATAATCTTAAAAAATGCTAGTTTTCCTGCATTTGTTTTCATTAACAATTGTAAAACCCAATACATTATATCATTACTCCCATCATTCTGCACCGTGTCCCCACCTCCCAGTACTTTTGTATCTAAAATGTCACGCAGAGCATCATCATCATTAGCATGCACACACGTTTGACTCGCTCACGACAAGGGCTAGCAGAAAGGGCGCCGCTGCACACAGCGTGTTTGAGTTACGCTTACGAGTAAACATGATGTTGAGCTGAAATCGTTCAGATACAGTGAAATACAGTCATTTTAAGGCAGAAATCTATCTGTCCTGCAAATATAAAAGGATATTTTAAAGTCATTTTGTGCTGTACAAGGAACGTGAATGAATGTGCTACAATAGTCTTTTTAATATCACCTTTATAAATTTAACAAAGTTATATAAAGTTTGAACTTATGGGGGTTTTATTACTCACTTTGACTCGTGAACATTCACTTACTGAAAACAAAACAAAAAAATGTGTGTTTTTTTTCTATAACAAGAAGCTTTGAAAAGGTTCTAAGAAGTCATACAAAATTCACTGTAGTGAGAAAAGTTGCAGACTTTGTAAAGAAATCCTCCAAGTTCTAAAACTATTAAAACTGTTATAAAAAGCAAAGCATGCCGCCCCCCAAGACCAGAAACCTGGGGGCGGGGGATCTATGACCCAGGACGATCTAAGTATCAAACTAAAGCTTAAAAAGCTGGTAATCTGAAAATATGCTTGAGTGTTAAATTAATCCCAAGTCATTGTGATTTTGCGATATAAAAGCATTAATGTATTTTTGTTTTTTACAACTCATTACTGTTTTGTATTTGTTCATCTGCAGACATTTGAACAGTGATCATACACTTGATGACAAGAGTACAGCCCAGTGTCGTGTACAGATGCAGGTTGTTCAACAGCTGGAGCTACAGGTATAATATGTTTTAAAATCCATCTCAACCTTTTAGTATTTTTTTTCTTTTATTAACTCGTACAAAAAAAAGAAACAATGGATGTCTGATTTATTAACAATTTTAGCTTCACTGAATTCTGTATTGAGTCTTTTTTTGAAAACCACCAACTGGAACAACAGCAGCTTTCTCAAAGTAATTGGGGTCAATTTTCGGAGTTCTAATGTGTTTTCACACTAGAAGTGGTGCCTTCTGATAATTACAACCCTGAAGATGTGGCGCAGAACGTCACATAACCCAAAAAAAACCCTGTGAATTCACCAACCTCACTTCTATTTTTGGTTTTCTCCCACAGCTGAAGAAAGACAAAGAGCGTCTGCAAGCTATGATGGCCCACCTGAAGTCCTCAGAACCCAAACCTGCAGCGCAGCCTGTAAATACTCACGACCTACACTTCCTCTTGATTTAAATAAATATCTTTTTATTTATTTTTTGTGACACTGGCTTTTTTTCTTTTCGACCAGGTGAATCTGACATCCAATGTAACTTTTTCCCCTGGAACGCTGGCTAAAGCCCCCCCGCCGATGAGCCTTTCTCAGAGCGCCACGGCACCCTCCACACCCTTGACCCCACTGTCCGATTCCCCCTCAGTCCTCACTCCCAATAACATGTTCACCGGAAGCCCCGTGAGGAGGCGATACAGCCGCTCCGTGAGCCAAGGTACCCATGACCTCCTGAAACTTGAGGTTCAACTTCCTGGATAGAAGTTTTTACCTTTAATGTCTCATTTCTGTCTGCAGATATAATTGATAATAAGGAGTTCTACTTGAGCACAGAAGTTAGACCTCCTTTCACATATGCATCTCTCATCAGACAGGTAACATTTTCCTTTATTAACACGCAACATTAACGCGTTTTCCTCATCTGTACAAGTATAAAACAGATAAATCAAAATTTTGAATCTGCATCTCTTCCAGGCTATTTTTGAATCTCCTCGCAACCAGCTGACGTTAAACGAAATCTACAACTGGTTCACGAGAAACTTTGCATATTTCAGGCGCAACGCGGCCACATGGAAGGTATGAACCCCGTGAAGCTGCCGGTCAGATTCTCACTTTTGTTTCGCGTTTAGTTGAAATCCGTGTCTTCAAATCTCGCAGAATGCCGTCAGACACAACCTGAGTCTGCACAAATGCTTCGTGCGTCTGGAGAACGTGAAGGGAGCCGTGTGGACGGTCGACGAGATCGAGTTTCACCGGAGGCGGCCGCAGAAAGCTGCCGGCAACGGGTACGTACGCTTCAGGCGGCGGGGGAGACACGGCGCGCTTTTTCAGACCTTACTAGAAGTCAGCGACTCAACATTAAAGGACTTGACCTTGTGGCTCACAAGTACACCGAGTATTTACTGTAAGCAAGGGTTGGGAGTTTTTATAGACGGGGAGCGAGGAGTGCTTGTTGTGTTTGTACGCTGAAATGCAGGACAGCGAAGGTCGTCTAGACGTTTTTTTTTTGTTTTGTTTTTTCACACGATGACAATAAAATGATTGAAAAGCTGAGCGGACATGAAAGATTTACAGTGCAGGATGGGTCCCTGTTGACTTCTGCTAAATAAATCATCTCATCAACTTAGATGAATAAAATGTGGAATACTTCACCTTCACACAACACAGATTTTAAACTGCTTCAAAATATCACTTTTTCAAATAGTTTGAAGGAGACAAACATGCTTACATTGTTGAAATTTTTAAAAATGGTAAATGGACTGAACTTATATAACACTTTAGGGGTCTTTCTGGGGTCCCCCTGGGTAAGCTATGTTGTAGCCACAGCTACACTGGGGCACCGGCACCACCGGACCCTCTGACCACCATCAGTAGGCAAGGCAGGTGAAATGTCTTGCCTAAAGACCAGGGTTCCTGCAGATTCTTAAAAAGTCTTAAAAGGCATTGAATGCATCAATCCAAATATAAGGCCTTAATTAGCCTTAAAATGTCTTAAATCGATCTTTTAGAGGTCTTAAAAAGTTGAAGCTAAATAGGATGATCATAATTTGTATCAAATTTTAAAATCTTAGTAACATTTATTTATTTAAAAAAATACTGAATGCCTTTCACAGCTAGTTGGATTTTGGGGCATTAAGGAGGTCTTAAAAAGTCTTAAATTTAACTTGCCCTAAGTTGTAGAAGCCTGAGGCGGCTGGAATGGGGGATTGAACCGGCAAACTTTTGATTGCAGGAGAACTCCCCCTAACTACTCCACCACAAAAATAGTGAACTGTGCAGAACCTTATACGTAATTGCAAAAATGCAAGGAATGTGCATTGTACACAGAGTTTTAATATATGGTCGTCTCATGTTGAGAAAGAATGGCGTTATAGCTGTATTGATTATTTTGATCATTTCATGATTAATTCTCTTTGTCTCTTATTATTGCTGTAAACGGCTTAACGTCCTGTTGTGTGTCTGAACTAACAGATCCCTGGTGAAGAACTCTCAGAACCGCCAGAGCCTAGCTGGGTCTGCTCTTCAGGTAAGATTTTAAGCTGAATTTCTGTCTCTCTTATTTCAAATGAACACATCGTGTGAAGCTGTGGGGAGACACAGCTGACAGATTACAGCGGGTTGAGACTGTTGAGGTATAAATATGAAAGCTGAGAATGTCACTTTTTTTTCTTTTTCTATCCCTCCTCTCAGAATGTTGGTCTAGACATCAACTCAATGTTCAACGCAGCCTCCATGGGCAGCATCCCCCTGCACTCCCTGCCTCACGTCCTCCAGGAGCAGATGAATGGAGCTCTGGGTAACGGGTCAGGATACCAAAGTGACAGCAGTGCAACGCAGTCCCCTCCTCAAGCTTTGTAAGTATTCATTGACTTCTATTCGGGGGGGTTTCCACTAAAGAGGTTCCAGTTCTGGACCAAGAAATCACTTAGGAACTTTGTGTTAAGTTTTTTTAAAAATGACCCACAAAGAATACATGGGAGACGTCTGTCATACATTTAATGTGTGGCACTCCACGTCAGTGCAGCTGAGCTCTCGCTTCATTTCTGAAAGCTCACATCTGTATGACCACTGTGATTTATGAGCAGTCAGAGGAAGCTTGAAGACAAACTGGTCTGAACTGCTTCTCAAAGCCTCTTCGCCATCGTCAAGTCTCACTCTAACCGCTTCATGTTTGTTCAGCTCGACTCAAGTGTAGGTGTGTCTCCATGGCAGTGTGTCCCTGCCAGTTTCTCCTGAACCATCTGCTATACCTGCTCATTTCAAACAGCTCCAGCAAGCTCAAGCTATTTGTGCTCATCCCCTGAAAATATACTTAGCAGAAAAAGTCAAGATTTGTGTTTAGTTTATTTCTTTGTTGTAACAATGCTTCTTGGCAATAAAAACCACTGGAAAATCTGTTAATTTCTCTTTTTAAATGGTAAGGAACATGCATTTGTGGGATGCGCATATGAAAAATTAGCCACATCTTTTCTGCCAAACAGCTTATTTCATCCAGTATGAGATTTATTACAAGGAAGCATTGTTACAATGAGTAACAATTAATTAGGTCACGATGACAAATTTTGCTGGGCGATAAATTGTATCTGAAATTATTGCAATAAACGATAATATTGTTCGAAGATCATTTTAAACTAGCATAAAGGCCCCCACATACTCAAGCGCACTTCGCTCCGCAGAGGCCGGTGTGGACTCGAGGTGGACTCGAAGCGGTCGTCTGCCGGACTGGTCCGCACAGAGATAACGCACAGACACCACGGACGTCCGCGTCCGTGGTGTCGCACAATAAACTGCCTGGCGAGTTCACGTCAAACTGTTTTGGATGCAACACCAAGCTGATAAAGTTGAGAACTGGTGTCATTTGTGGATGAAATGGAGTCAAAGCGTCTCATGGACGAGATTTGAAAACTTTATGATGCGTCAGTGAAGGAACAAAGGAGCAACAAATTCGTGAGAGGAAATAGCTCAGATCCTAAGTAAGGTAGTTCTTTTCTTTTTTTGTTTTTGTTGTTTTAAAGCTAAAATCCGTGACATCATGACTGAAATTCCGAAAAAGAATCCATCAAGCGGTCGGTACGCTCGAGTATGTAGGAGCCTTAATGATAACCTTACCCCTGCCTGCAAAGCTCACGGGAATTTATGAATTTACGTAAAGTTACAGATGGAAAAGTAGCAGCGTTTGTGAAAACAACACCCAACAACAGCTACTAAAGTTGTAACATCACTACCCGCTAGCTAACAAGTAGAAAGATCATATATAATTTTTTTTTCTAATGAATGTGTCTCGCATGTTTCTCCCGCTAGCATTAAAGAAGAGCAAGAGGACGAGGAGATTTGCGAAAACTATCCCTACGAGTCTCCGGAGAGCACAGACGAGAACGGCCACAGCCCGGAAATGATCCCAGATGAGTTCAGCAGCAGCCCGGAGCGATGCAACCTTCACCTGGACCGCGTGCCTTCTCTCTGACCACGAGGTCCCAGCGCCGCTCCGCAAAAAAGGCCCACTCACTCACAGCCTGTGTGACTTTGTATTTAAAAAAACAAAAAAACAAAAAACACAACAACAGCTTCATCTATGTAACCAAACACTCTGTACTTGGGATTTTTTTTTATACTTTCTAGCATTAGATTTTTTTTTTTGTTTTGTGTTAATTTAGATTTCAGCAATTTTTGTACAGGTGATCGAGATCACAATAAGACATTTGTGAAACTGTTTGTGATTTTCTCGCTTATTTTATACAGCGTATATATTATTATATATATAAATCTTTACATGAGAGGACCATGATAAGCGGAGAAGCCAAAGGAAAGGGAACACTGATTAGTTAGCACTTCACAATGAAAGTTTCCCCCCTTTCTTCATCGCAGCTTTGTGCTGTGCCGGGGGGGCAACACTACCTGATTTTATTTTACTAGTCATAATATATATATATAAAGATTTGTAGAAGTTAAAATAAGGAGAAAATATTCACTGCCAACACAATCTATTTGTACTTAAGGTCTAATCAATCAGTTGATCAGAACATGCAGCTTCTTTAGCCTTGTTTTAGTTTCACCTCTTCCATGAACGTTGCTGAGTTTTGCTCTAACCGAGCTTGTAAGAGTAGATACTATAGATTTATCATTATTGTAAACTGATGCATCTCTATCAATATTAAATTGCTCTTGATCTATGTGAACCCATGTACATGTCTTTGATTTAGAGCATGTTGTTGAAGCAGGGCACATGTTGCACTCGGTGGAAATCATAGAGTTAAATAATACTAGAGTGAGCCCCGCCTCTTTCCACTGTCAGCATCTGTGACAACATGGAGGAGTAAAAATGGCGACCAAACAGGGCGACAGCTCCCAGCAAACCCACCTGGATCTGAGTCACACTAAACTAATATAATTGTTGTTAATGATAATTTCGGTCAACAATCCTGTAAAACAGCTAAATAAAATCAAATTTTATAATTAATGATCAAAATCAGACAGGAAGTCAGTCAATAACTGAGACTTTTTAGCTAATGGAAAAATGATTAATAAAACTATTATTAAAATATGTTTTTTAGGGCTGCACAATATATCGAAAATTTATCGTCATCGCGATGAATCACATCGCAATATGCATATCGCAAAAACTGCATAAACTGCAATAAATGGTTGATTCAAAAGTTTGCATTTATGCGTTTTGTCATTCAGATGGAAGCTTGAAG
>JAUBOC010000181.1:6956691-6967568 GCA_032275365.1 Anablepsoides cearensis | reverse complement strand
AAAATGTCAACTTTGCATTAAAAGTGTCATAATTTACCGAATGACACTTAATGACAACAGTCATAAACATTCATGAGGACTCATTTAAGTTCATGACAGGTGTTATGTCATATTTATGACAGCGTAATGACAGTCTTATGCACACCCCTTCAAGTAAAGTGTTACCTTTGTTTTTATTTTATTTTATTTTATTTTATTTTATTATTACCTAATTTCCCTCTGGGATAAATAAAGTATTTTTGAATTGAATTGAATTGAATTTTCCATGTTCTCATACCGCACCCTTTTAGAAAAGTTTTTAACAGCATGGAGGCGGCCCGTACCTGCCCGAATCCAAGAGAGGTCTCCTCCACCCACAGTAGTCCTTGTAAAACCCTTCCTAGACCTCCTCGAGATCCACGCAGCATGCCTCCCACCCCAGTCATGACCCGCAACGCCTACAGCAGCAGCCAGCTCAGGTGTGGCTCTTTCGACTCCAGCAGGGCCAAACAGCCATACACAACTTTTTACTAACACTTTCATATAAAACCAATTTTTTTGTTTTCCCTACTAAATCCCAATTAAACCAATTATCTTGTGAATGATTGCGCTTATTGACGTAACAGAATAAGAGCTGCATCCTTTCCTGCAGGTTGGAGGGGTCTGCTCACTGCTTCAGGCACCGCAGCGGAAGTCTGGAGTCTCAGCCTCATTTAAGGAAGGACACGGACTCCGAGAAGCCCGTCTTCATCCTGTCGCCGTCCCATCGCAGTAACAGCACAGAGGTGTTGGAAGATTGCTCGTCCTACACCAGCCAGTCCAGTCTGGACTGCTGCGGGGCGGCTCCCTCCCACTACAGCACACTGGACTCCCGAACCTCAACCACGCACCGCCTTCGCAGGAAACTGGACGTGTTTGGTAACACTGGAAGCATGCCCAACCTGGTCCAGCACCACTCCGGTTCTAGCTATTCATGCGAGACCTCCTCCCACTATGCACCTAGTGCCTACTACGTTGCAGGTTACCCATGCTCTGACATGGAGCCTTACGCTAACGGTGCCTATGTATATGAGAATGACGTTGAAGGCCACTACAACGTCAACCCATCCTACCAAATGAACGGCTATCACGGACAGGACAGATTTAGGCATTACAGCAGCAATGGAACCGATAGTCTTTCGCAGAACCCATACGCCACAGTGAGACCACCGAGGAACAGGGAGGCTCCCAGGAATGAGCTCTTAGCCAAAAACATGCAGAAGGCCTTGGTGGCGGAGCACCTGAGAGGCTGGTACCACCGGAACAGAGCTCCCAGAGAGGGAGGGAGGGGTCTGACGGCGGGATATGACTTCGACAGCGGCTCTCAGCTCAGTCTGGGCTACCAAACCATGCCAGCAGCCTTCAGCCACTCGAGCAGAACAACGTCTTACTCCTCAGGTGGGACAATGTTTTTACCAGTTTGTTTTATTGAAATGTTTTAAAACACTTAATCTGCTTTTTAACTAATTACATGCAAAAAAGAGACTGATGCTTTCTGTTAGATACATACATCAGTACATCACAGGTTTATAAATTATGGGCTGTGAGTTGGTTTTTGAATGTTGCGTCAAACAATGGAGGTCCTTTTTCACAGCAGTCAATAGATGTGTGGATGAGAGACATGTTCATTTTACAGTTTTTGAGTCTGATGCTTTAGTAGATATAGATTTTAAAAGTTAGAGTTGTTAGAAAATAATCCTTGAAATAATGCACATATCTTGCCAGAGTTTTAAATTATGATCATCTAGTGTTGAGATATTATGGACTTTATAGCTATATTGGTCAAATTAAAAATTTAGGTGTTCATGACTCTCAGCTACTACATTATTTTTTGCTCAAAGTCTGTATTTGATTGAAGTGAATGAAGTTGGTTTCAAATATTAATGAGGAGTTAATTAGAGGTTAATGAGATAGTCATTTAATGATTGATTTCTAAAGCTTTTGATAAAAATCAACCTAGGGTTCATGAGAAATTTTGCTGAAAGACAGACAGTTTTAAGCCAATATTTTTGCACAGCTTGGACTACTGTGTTTTGGGAATGACTCTCAGCAACTACCACATCAAACTTTATCTTTTTCTTAACTGCCTGAGTTAGAGCCATTTTTGTGTTTGCTAAGGTGATCTGGCTGTACCTGGCTGTCCTGAATCAGGGTGACTACAAAAAAAAATCAATTGTAGATGTACAATTGTTCAATAATCTGAGAGTTTCAATAAAATCTGTCACGTGGTTCATGCAATATTTTGCTAATTTGTCAAAAATTACACAGACACAGGGAAAAACATTATCACCCACTTCAACATGGGAAAGTACAATCATAACAAACTGTAGACAAAACTTTACTGAGATGTTTATTTATGAGGAAAGTAAGTCTTTCTGGCATGCATGAAAAAAGGCTGTACTCTGGAAGGGAACTTGTTTTGACCTTTAAATTGATTTTAAATGCAATATTAACATCCTGCAACAAACGCAAATGCTAACGCTGCTGAAGATGGCGTTTAAAATTTACATTTAAAATGTAATCATTCATTGAAAACAATATGGAAGGTACCATGTGGTCCTGCAGTTTGAAATGCAGTCCAGACACAGGCTGCAACTGCAAGTTTGTTGTCTTGTAGAGAAGTGTAAGTGTAAGCAGCATCAGCAACGTTAGCAGCATTAGCGTTAGAAGCATTAGCATCAGCAACATTAGCAGCATTAGCGTTAACAGCATTACCATTAGGAGCATTAGCATTAGCAGCATAAGCAGCATTAGCATTTGTCACAAGATGATGTCAAAATAACAGCTGCTGTGCATCAACGACAAAGCCTGCGTATAAGCAGTATAAGCTTTAATATTAATCATTACATTTAATTTTTACATTTGGATTTGCATGTTTAGATGTAGAACTTAACATTTAAATTTAAAATGTAAGACCAGTGAGCTAAATGACAACAAAATGTTTGTAGATTTTTTTAATCAGGAATTTACACTCAGTAAGTGAAGTAAATAATGAAAATTGTTACTGACATAACATTTTATTTGACATTTGGTGGCCCATAGAATTTTCTGTGTTTCCAAAAATAATGATTCCTGCTGTGTAGCATTTTAACATTACCTGAATGGTTTGCTTTACTAGGTTTTGTTTTGTTTCAGTGTCCTCAGCAGACAGCACAGGAAACTGGCGGAACCAGCTGGCTGTCGGCCTGACAGAGTTTGATTCACCTGATTCCCGGCAGTACCTTCATGTTGGAGCTCAAGCGTCTCCGTACAACCGCAGTCCCACACACAACAGGTGAGTGCTGCACTTTTTAAAACACCACACAGAACCTGACAGAGCCTGCAGAAAACTGGAATCCATCGATCAAATAAAGTAACATAATATTTTTCACTCCTTCCTCTCAATATTTCTGCAAATAAGCCTTGTCATGACTGCACTCAGGAGTCTTTTCTGTCTGTCTCCCTTCCCTCCTTTACTTCTCTGCTTATAATTAATGCTCACACATGAAGAGTTTCTCCTGAAAACAAAGAATCAAAGCCTAAAAAGTCTGAGTCAGTAGATCCGCTCCGTGCTGAGGCCACTAGTGCAGATGAAGCATCAGACAACCAGTCTAGCACTTAAAAGGGTGAGGCCGCACACGGCGGGACACTTTGTGTCGTGTTTTTTAGTCATATTCATTTTTACATTCCACTTTCACTCATGTGTGACTCTTACAACTTACTTTATTTCGTCATTTTTTTACGTCCTAGCTCAATTTTTGGTTTTCATTAGAATTATTAATTAGATGCTTCTGGATTAATTTGACAAATTAGCAAAGATTTGGTTGGGTTGAGTCTTTTTCCCCAGTCATACTTCCTTTGTCATTAATTGGAAGTCTCAGAAGTCAAAATATTCTGTTCTGATGTGGCATACATCCTCACACAAGTCAATGTGTCATCAGTTGTCACAGATTTCTTATACATAAATATATATTTCTTTCACAATGGCCACATATGTCATATAGAACTAGCTATCAAAACGGAAACATACTTAATATATAATGTCTTTATTCCTCTCAAGGAAGAACAATTCTGTCAAATGGCATACACCAAAATAAACATTATAATAGTTTTACAGCTAGTAAACATATTTTTATTGGAGAAAATAGTCACGTTTGTCAGAATCTTTTGTTTTTGCAAGCACAGCCACAGTGATCATTTCTTTCTAAATGTGTCCCAGAAAAAAAAAATCTCAGATTTTAAATCCTGCCTTTTTACCTTGTTTTTTAATCAATTTGAAAGATATAAGAGTCAACATTAGTAGTGGTAATGAAGCTGTTTGCACTGACTTGTTGTGCTTTAAAAAGCCAGTGTCTCAACTCACGTTAACAATAAAAATACACCTTGTCATCTAAGTTTTTTAGTTACCATGCTAAAATGAGTTTATCATAAGTATAAAATTAAAGCCACACGTAATTTTTAGTTTTATGGTTAAGTAATGCATAATTAGCTATAATAAAAAAACATTATTTTCTAATAAAAATACTAAAAAACATAGTATTATAAAAAATAATATTATTATTTAGTGTGAGTTCACATGTAAAACAGATATAATAGATTTAATTAAAAAAATATGTTAACTGGTTCCAGTCAGCTGAATTGAGTAAATGTAAGATATTTACTTCACATTACTTTTAAAGTAAATTTAAAAAAAATGCTTAACATTTAGTCAATTCAGTTGAGTGGAATCAGTTGACCTAATTTGTTTATGTAAATCCAACACATCTGTTTTTTTGTGTGTAGGCTACAGTGTTTTTTAATAATAGGATAGATAAACAAAACTTGGATGCATTTTCTGCTAAAATTACCCAAAGTCCCTTATAAAACCTTGAATAAATCAACAAACTTTTTAGTTTATTATTGCATAACAACGCTAGTTTTGAATTGCAATAAAATCCTTTTTTAATTTGAAAGTCCTCATCGTTGTTTTTAAGACAGTAAAATTATTTGGGGTTTACTGTGATGCCATCAGATAGCTCAAAGATGATGACTGAGCTAAAATATTCTTTCTTTGCTCCTCATAGCTTATTCCATATCAAAGCAAAACGTGAGAAATGTTTCCTCACTTCAGACACATCTGACATTAGCTGATAAATTACATTGTATAGGTGGGCGGTACTGTGCCAACACACCTTACATCAGGCAGCGACTCACACCTGGTAATATCAGTTTTTATTAAGCTGGTTGGGTTTAAAGCAACAAATGTTTCAAAGTAGGGTTCTGTGGAAATGTTATGAACTATGAGTATCTTACCTGTTGCAGATAGATTTTTTTTTTTAAATATTACTCTTTCCCAACCTTTCAACAGAACCCTACGTCAAAAGATCTGAACGATAACTTTAAATCCATGGAATATTAATTATATCTGTATATTCTAGAAAACCATGGTAGTGTCATATGTTTTCACAAAACCTTTGAGATTTTTTTAATGCATTTTATTTTCACACCCATCTCTTCATGTTCCATGCGTTTCTCGTCTTTCAACATTCAAACATTCTTGTCCTTCTCCCACACGCAGGTTTTACCTTGGCGGGAGCTACATGAGCATCCACTGAAGAGGACCAAATCAAAGTTGGGCACAAGCAGGTCACGGGGCCTTGCAGCACATGGAGGGAATGGAGCTGAAGCAGTCTTTACAGCCTCTTAAAAAAAACGCTGTCTTTGTAGAAATCTTGTCCTTTAAATCTTTGCAGAGGTTCACGCTGTCCTCGTGTCGAAGTGAACGTTGAACACGGCGGCGAGACTAATGAATGACTTTCCCATGTGCCTTGGATTGGATGCATTGTACAGGCAGAGGAGAACGTGTCGAGTTGTTGCACAGCTACACTGGAATTTTAATCCTAACGGGGTTTTAAAGACAAAAAGAAACATCAACGTGACTTTTAAACAAGAACTCGCTACTGCCCTATACAAACCAGTAGATTATAGAATAAAAAAAGATCATTTTCATTTCATGTTAAGAACACCATCCAGGTAAAAAGTAAAGCTCCACGATCCAAATGAGACATCATGAGAGCCTACTCAATCATTAGAGCAGCAGTTGTTTATGATGAATTCAGATTTCTCCCCTTTTATTAGACATGTTGGATCAAAATGTGTGTCTGTACTGTTTATAGAGTCATCTGTCTTGTTGGTGCAGTAAGTGTTTGAAAATGCATGGTGAGATAAAAAAAAACAACCTTTTTGATTAGGAAAAAAAGACACTGCCATGAAAAGCATATCATTGTTTGTTTCCTCACAGTTTTTTGTACAGTCAGTGTGTAGTTCCATGTTGTTAGATGTTGTCATATAAGATTTTTCCATTTGATATGAGGAGGAGAATAAATAAATGTGTGACACATAGACGGGTGTTGCTGCTTTCTTTTGTGAGGCGCATGCAGCTGGTAAACAACTGGTTCAGTTTTTGTTTTAAAGTCAGTTGATAAGTCTTAAAGGAATAGTTCAACTGTATTATAATCACAGTAATGTTGATACAACTCTTTTGGTGCAGTGATGCAGTTTATTTTTTTGTCCTTTATTTTTAATGGTAAATAATATTTTTAAAGCATCAACATAGTTTAAACATATTAACACCCTTATATTCAGTGTTTATTTTTTATTAGTGAAATGTTTGTTCACAGGTATTTTTTTTCCTAAAACTGTAGCCAGATTTTGTCCCTGATCTCACACACCTTTGTCCCTGTGATTGATGTGTAACCTTAAATAGTTGACAAAGGTGATAAAACTGTCCTCAGAGCTAAAAATTCTAAACCTAAAATGACAAACGAGCAAACAAAAAACAATATTACGCATATTGTGTATGTTTGCTACTTTTGAAAAATGAATTATACAGTAGTAGTTTAGGGAAACCCAAAGCAACATGATATTTGTTTTTCTTGGTCAATTGGATCACAAAAATAAACAGACTTTTTAAAAATATCACATTTACGTGTGAAGGAAGAACGAAGCACAAGACTGACAGACGGAATGGCTTCTGCAGTAAATGTACTCTGTGTCCATCTGTTGTGCTCAAGAGGGAGCTGAGCTTTAAACCGAAGCTCTCTGTTTACCGGACGGTCTACGTTCCTGTCGTCACCTAAGCTCACAAACCTTGGGTAGTGACCAAAAGAACAAGATCCCAGATACAGGCGGCAGTCAAAATGAGTTTTCTCCACAAGGTAGCTGCGCTCTCCCTCACAGGGTTAGAAGTTCAGTTATCTCTGGAGAGACTCAGAGTGGACCAGATGCTCCTCTACATTCAGAGGAACAAGTCGACGTCGTTCGGGCATCTGGCAAGGATGTCTCATGAAAATCTCCCTAGAGCAGTGTTCCTGGCATATAAAACTCCATGGGGACCCTGGGGAAGACCCAGGATACGCTGGATAGACTATGTCTATCGCCTGGCGTGGAAATGCCTTGGAAATCTCCCGGAAGAGGTGGCTGTGGAGAAAGATGGCTGGTACTCCCGGCTCAAGCTGCTGCCAAAGACCTGACTCTGGAACAAGCATCAGATGATGGATGGATGGATGGATGGATGGATGGATGGATGGATGGATGGATGGATGGATGACTGTGAGCCTAAACTCACTGAAGCTTGATTCAACCAGTTTAACCATTCTCTCCATATGTAGTGCAACAAAATCGAACCAAAGTCCTTTTATCTTTAATTTAAAACAGCATCAAACAAAGTTTTTTCTGCCTAATGGTTTGTTGTTATGGAGCACTTTATAGTTATGGCTTGGAAGACATGTTTGTGACAGAGTTTACCCCAACACCATCCAACAAGCAGGCCGGTGAAAATGACCCACCTGCTGCTGTCGGTCCTGCACTGTTTTTTTTTTTTTTAACTTGAAGCAGCTGTCATCCCAAAAGACTCTGAAGGCCGAGCCAGCTGGGAGAGGAGGGCTGAAAACAGACTGTTAGCCTGTCTCTCTCCTGCTTGAACTTTAAATATCTTCCGTGCAATTCACAGAGTTTAATTTTAGACGACACATGAGGCAAACCGTTCCAGGCTGCAGTCAGAGGCAGAGGCTTCCCACCTTGCTCAGTCCCAAACTCCAGGAATCATCTGTCCTCTTTGAAGCAGAAAAAGGAGAAACTCTGCGTTGTAGACATGTCTAACAATCAAGAACACGAGGATCTCAGTGAAGAGGACATCGATGAGGATGAAATCCTGGCAATGCTTTCGCCTGAGGAGCTGCAGGAGCTCCAGAGCGAGATGGATATTATTATCGCCCCAGATGACAGCGTACCCGTAGGACAGAGGCAGAGAGACCAGACGGAGAAACCTCCCACAGGAACCTTTGACCACAGATCCCTGGTTGATTATCTCTACTGGGAGAAAGAGTCCAAACGTATGCTCGAGGAAGAAAGGGTGCCTGCCACGCTATTGCCCAGTGAGGTAAGAGCTCAAAGTCGGCACACATTTTGACTCATCATCAAACGTCCGATTTTAACCACTTCACATTTTACTTTTAGAGAATCTTACAGGAAGAAGCCGAAAAGAAAGATGTAGATGGTGATTCAGAAGAGGCAAAACATGAAGAGTGTGAAGTGGTAGAAGAGGTAATCGAAGAGGCTACTGACGGTACGAATGAGGAGGAAATTATAGAAGAGATAATTGAGGAAATAGTTGAGGAAGATGATGGGAAGGTTCAAACGAACAAAGAGGTTGATGTACAGAGTGAGGAGGCAGAAAAAATACCTGTCCAAAACGTACCTGAGGACACAGACAAACCTGTAGAGGCTCCAGAAGACACAGAGAGAGCAGCAGGGAACCTTACAGCTGCCAATCCTTCTGCTTTAGACTCACAGGAGACAACAAACAAAGAAGACAAAGATGAAAATACTAATGAAGACGATCTGCACGTCAAAGATATTTCCAACATATCAGATACGAATGAAGCCGACACTAGTTTCCCAAAGAGAGAACAGATTAAAGTGAACAAATTAAAGATCCCAAAGTTGGCTCTGAATAATATAAAAATGACATCAAGACCTTCAGGGAACGAGACAAACTTAGAGTCGACACTTGACAAGATTCGTAACAACAATCCGTCTGTCACGGAGGTGAACCTCAACAATATAGAGAACATTCCCAAAGAGATGCTCTTAGATTATGTCAATGCCCTGAAGAAGAACAGACACGTGAAAACGTTTAGCATCGCAAACACTGGCGTGGATGAAAACATCGCGTTCAGCCTGGCCAACATGTTGCGGGAGAACCGCAGCATTACAACGTTGAATATCGAGTCCAACTTCATAACCGGAAAAGGCATCGTCGCCATCATCCGCTGTCTGCAGTTCAACGAGACCCTCACGGAGCTTCGTTTCCACAACCAGAGACACATGCTGGGTCACCACGCAGAGATGGAGATCTCTCGGCTGCTCAAGGCCAACAACACCCTGCTGAAGATGGGCTACCACTTTGAGCAGCCGGGGCCCAGGATGGTGGTGACCAACATCCTAACCAGAAATCTGGACCGTCAGAGGCAGCTGAGGAAGGAGGAGCAACGGCAGCAGCAGCTGAAGGAGCAAATGGAGCTGATGCAGAGCTATGAGAAAAGTCTCAATTTGCCCCCGGGTTTACTCGAGATGTTAGGGTACGTGCCGCCACTGGAACTCCTTCAAGAGCAGGGACTGGTTCCACCTTCGGCGGAGCTGAACAGCGCCCCTGAAACGCAACATCAGAGAGAGCAGCCAGAGCCAATGAAGAAGCCCAAGCACAACAGCATTCCCAAACAACCCAGCGCCGAGCCGTCAAACCCATTACGGGACATCCAGCTGAAGAGGACTCCCAAGAAACGTAATCCGTTACTGGAGCTCGACCCGAGGGAGGACAGGAGGCCGGAGAGGCCATATTTTCAACTGAGAAAGACGCCTAAAGTAAAGGATGCAGGAGCTAGGGAGACAGAGGATGAGAAAGCAAACCTTACCGATGTGATAAAGACTTTGAAACCTGTTCCTCGCAGACGAGTACCCCCAAAGGTCGATGTCACACCTCGGGATCAGCTCTTAAGCGAGATCAAAAAGAGCAATGTGGCCTATCTGAAATCAGTAAGTTTACCAAGAGCTGTTATAGAACTGGTCAAAATAGGGTGTCTGCTGCTTTGTTTGGTTTCTCAGGGAGAGGTTCAGAAATTCATCCAGCTTGTGATGTTGCAGATATTAAAATGTTCTTTTCTTTTCTGTTATTGCTCGCAGGTGCCACTCCCAAAAGTCCTGGAATCAAGTGAAACAAGTCTCCTCTGACTCAACTTCAGCTGTTTTTTCATTATAGTGTTTGCTTATTTTACAGATCCAAGGTGTTTGTTGTTCTACACGTAAACGTAATAATTTGACATGAACATTGCATAAAACAGGCTGATTTTTGCTCCACTTGTTATTTCATCGTTTGCTTTGGACTTCAAGAAGTCGTATTAATAAAATGTACATGTTAAGAGGCACCAAAACGAAACTTTTTCAGTTCACATATTTTACTTTTCTGATAATTTTAATCTGTTAAATAAAAGCTATAAAACTGCTTAGAGATTATTTTTTGTGCATAAGGAGCTTAAAAAGTCCCATTATATTATATTATAATTTTAATTATATCTATATATATGTTTAGCAAAAAATAATAAAAAAAGACAATATTGAATGTTTGTTATAAATACATTAACATCAACTACACCATGACTTCATAAATCAGATTAAAGGTTTTGAGGACTGCTCTCTTTTAGTTCCAGTTAGTTTTCTTTGAATATTCACATTGAATTGCATCTTTGTCAGAGTACAGACCAGAGGTACAGTGGGGAGAACAAGTATTTGATACACTGTTGATTGTTCAGGTTTTCCCACTTGCAAAGCATGTAGAAGACTGT
>JAUBOC010000181.1:6901699-6911795 GCA_032275365.1 Anablepsoides cearensis | reverse complement strand
TTTCTGAGTTATTACGATTTATAATTTCAGCCGATGACGTCACCAGCACCAGCAAACAGATGGGGTGCTGGTGACGTCATCGGCTGACTAAACACAGCACAAAAAGTAAGAAAAATCATGTTGGTTGTTTTCTTTGCTGTAGAAATGCTTCTTGGCAATGAATCCCATACTGTTGGAAACCCTGTTTATTTTACCTCAGAGGTGCCATATTTGTTTGGAAAAGGCTTTTTTGTTTTTTGGTTGAGCAGCCGAGTTGGGTATGTGGAGCATAAAAGTCTTATCTCCCAAACAAGTTTTTGTGCTATTGACACTTTTTTTGAGCTTTTGGTGCTTGACTATCAGAAACTGTCAGAAACTGTGAGCAACCAGTGGCAATACCATATCTCCACAGTCTGAGACTGAACTCTCTTTTCCAAGACAGCACTTGTCTCCACAGAGTTTCAGAGACTATCTCCAGAGTCTGAGAGTGGAGAGGATCGAAATGACCTGCCTGCGGTTCTGATAATAACCTCATTGAACACTTGCAGGATCAGATTGGGAGTGCTGTTTATTCTAAAGGGACCAACAAAACCACATTGGCAGAGTTGTGACCACTGTTGGTTGTCATCCCATAGCAGTGTGTGACCAAGCTGGTGAGCAGCATGGCTGCCATGCTTATGGTTCTTCCTTATTTGTTAAATGAATAAATTGTAAAATTATGTGTCATCTGCAGGCCAGTGGTCACTCTTTCAAGGATGATGTTTGAGAGAGGAGCAAAGGAAGCCATCTTTGTGTTGTTAAACAGGAGTGGAAGTGTCCAGTTGTCCCCCTCTGGCACTAACAATTGGTTTTTAGGCTGATGGTCCTTCTTTCGCATGTGAACAACTAATTTTGGATGTCACCAGCAAACTGGTTGATCCACTGTGTGACGGTACTGCTTATAATACAGCGTTTACCTGCAAGTCCTCAGACTGAAGGTATGTTTTGGATAAAAACAAACCGTTCAGATGACCTGAAAGAACCTTGTTAGATTTTTCTCCTTAGATTGTTGAGAATGCTTCAGGACATGCTTTACATATCGTGTTTCTTTAGACTTTAATTCAATAAACAGTACCAAAAATAAGAGTCATTAGCAATAAATATGAGATAAATGGCTCCTTGAAGGGATCCGGATCTTGGGGAGCCATTTGTGTCATAGAGCTGTTCAAAAAAGCCGTGTTGAATGTGTTACGTCCTCACGTAGGGAAATATCATCACATCACGTTGGTGGAACCATGTGTTTGTCAAGCGGAAACCCCCCTCCCCCTTTCACCGTGAGCTTCTGTTCTCCACAAATCCGCCTGTTTTCCGTGAAAAAGCAAAGCGGGAGTGATTTAAGTATGAAAAAAAAAAAGATTATATGAGGAATAAAATAAATAAAACTACAAAGGGCTCGTTACTGCCCGCGACTTGGCTCCTATTGTTCATGGCAAAGAGCCGTTCAAAAGATTCGGATCGTTCGCAAACGTCGCATCTCTAATTAGCAGAGCGAAAGACAGAAAGGAAGGGGGGGGGGGGGGGATTTGACAAGACTTTCATGGGTGCCTACCACAAACTCATTTTGCTGCTCAACCTACCAGAACATTTTTCTAACAAATGCACCATCACTTTCTGTGGACTTGTGTACCCTGCTTCTCACATAGTGACTGTTGGACAGGGGCATCAGCTCATCCTGGTTGTAGCGGGGTCACTGTCGCCCCCCTATGACCAGGAAAGGAAAAGTGGATAAATAAAATGGATGGATGATGGCACCATTTCAACAAACTTTCTAACAGAATCACTGCTACAACAAAAAAATAATCAAACACAGATTTCCTTACAGGGCTATTCAACTAGCAGCCCACAGGCCACATCCGGACCACATGTGAGTTCCATTTGAACCGCCAATCAGCCCCACCAAATCATTTGTTAATGTAAAATTTATAATTCAATGCGACATAATAAACTAATTTAAAAGGTAGAAGACAGTAATACTTGTTCTGTTACATACTGTGGTGTTTCATCATTAATGGCCAACACCCCAACTCCCTCAGGACATTTAGCCCACACCCTCCGGTTAACCCAGACCTGTTGACTTTGAGTAACTGTGGCCCCTGGAGCGATTTAGTTGAATAGCCCTGCTTTATATACTAAAGTTATTAAGTCATTAGTTGCAGTTTACCCTCAAATATGCATATACAGTAACTATTTGCAGATTGTTTTTTGTTTGTTTATTTTAAAAATATACATTTCAATCAGTTGTGTGCTGTAAAGGACATCATTTAGTATAATCTATGGGTGCACATAAGGTTCTGTGAATATGTATGTTTTTATGTATTTCTAGGCCCAGACAAATCTCAATACCCTTAAGTGTAAGAAAAACTATTTTTATGTCTGCAGGTTCATATTTTACTAAATGACAAAATTCCAGGAACAATGACTTTAATGGAATCCAGCACATATCAACGAACGTCTTGGTATGTACAGCATCATCCTGTGAATGACTGAACATAAATAAGGCATTTCAAGTATTGAAAAGAACCTACTGATTTCACATTTCTGGTGAATTCATTAGTTCTAGGGTAGCTTAGATGTCACCGAGCTAGATTCACAAAGAAGGAATCAAAGGCATACAAGTACCCTACGGACAAAATGGAAAATGTGTCAAGACACACAAGCTGTTTTTTTTTCTTTATAAAACGTTTTTTTTTTTTTTTCACAAAGCATCTGTTTCATCTTCACACCATATATTTTACCTCATCAACCTTTGGCCTTGTTGAGTTTTCTATGAGAGGGTTTACCAACAGCACAAATAAAGTTTTCATGTACACTGGAAAAGACAAACAGTTTTTGCACATAATTTTACATCTGACAATAATAATAAAAAAAAGGACAACAAAATAAATAAAATAAAATCCTGAGGGCTGTCAACGTCTGCACTTCCCCGGTCCTTTGATCATTCCTTCTCCTGTTTGGTATTTTGCGGCACATCTGTCTCACTAATCAGTCACTCTCCAAACATTAATCCAAATGCAGAAACCGCCGAGCTCCATCTCAAAGTTGTGGGGGAAAAGAAAAAAAAAAGGATGAAAATAGATTTATTACAAGGGGTATGACGAAGTTCCTTGCAGGCTGCTTGGAGCCTTGGTATTTTTGGGTGCCTCAAGGAAGATGTGCTTTATGTATTCTACATCTTTTTACACTTTTATTTGAAAGTGTTCACATTTCTTGAAGCAACAATAGGCTCATTGTCTCTTGTGATAATTGGTCCAATGACAGTGCTAAAACGAGAAACAGAGGTGTGAATATCACAGGATTTAGTCTAAATTGTCTGGTTTATATTTTACAAAGCAGAGTAGTTGGAAAAAAAAGAGAAAAATATATATTATAGTTTTTCTGCACATAGTGTAAAAAAAAAGAGCTGACCTTTGAAGACGAGGTATTCCCTTGCATCCTCTTCACCAAATGTTAATATGTTGATGTTGTGTATGGCTGAGTGTTCTGACAGAAAAGAAGAAAAAAAGATTGTTAACATGTCAATCTGCAGTAAAATTCAGCTGTTTTCCACATAATAGATTTCCACATAATTTCTGGGATGATTTATCTGACTTGTATTGTTTTAGATGATGATGGATATAAATAATTTCAGGTTGCATGTACGGTATTTGAGCAGTAAATAGAAGGCGGGGAGAAAAGCCTGAAATTAATGTGAACAAAGATTATTATGAAGCTTTATCACCACTTATTTTATTGCTATGAATTGATAATGAAATTTAATGTAATGAAAAATGATATAAGGCCCAATCCCTGTTTCAGAACTGCACTTGAATTTGGACGTCAAAAGAAACAAGGCATCAACACAACCGCGACTGAATAAGAGTCATAAGTTTCAAACCAGATTACAAAGGAAACAACTTCAAGTCAGCAGGTTAGATGGTGGTTGTTGGTTTAGGTTCCTACTTTAAAACTCAAGCTTATAAAACTCTTTGGACTGAAGATAAAGACTTTTTGGTAAGAGTAAGAAAGAAGTAAACAGCATCCAAAATCTATTTGGGTTGACAGCTTCCAATCATTAAAACCAGAAATGTACAAGACCAGGTCCACTTGTGATGCCTACACACAGTGAGTGAGAGAGGAAACGAGAGAAGTTGTGCAAAGATTGGTGCCTGACTGTGACTTCTTCTCTCTCCATGTTGTAACACTTCACAATAACGTTCCCATTATAGATGCCTTATAAATAGTTATAGGTTAATGATTCATTTGTAAACGCTTTATAAATCTATTATTAATGACTAATAAACATGTATAAATGTCATAAGGGAGCCTTAAATAGTACTGTTTTACACTTTACTATAAGGCTCTCTTTGATAGTTGTGGATATGTATAATGCAGTAATCAGTACAATAATATATGTAAAATACAGGTTTTCAATACATTAATGTAGAAACTAGGATGGCATGTTTAATATAGCACCTTTTAGATGTAATATGTACATGAACAGTTTTGGCTCACTATTTGGAAAGAAACTGGAGAGTTTTGTTGCTTTCTCATCCTTAATTAATGCATTATAAACACTAATTGATGATTTATAAAATGTTAATTAATACCCTATCTATAAACTATCCATAAGCCATCTATAAGGGGAGCCTTATTGTAAAGTGGTACCACGGGTGTAAAATTGCAGTTAATATGTCTTTGAATTCTTCTCATTGAAAGTTTAATAAAGACTCCACAACTGGAACCCGATTTAAAATTGTCCATGATATTTACACCAAAATTTGAAAGTGGATCATATGATTTTGTTTTACACTGTCTAACTTTTTTATTCAAACAGACCTAATAAATAATTTTGCAGCATATGTTGGACTATTTCTGATAAATGGCAGAACTACATGATATTTGATGTAAATAAGCATTGACTTCGTAATACAAAACAGAGGAGTAATGTAGTTTATAAAAGAGAATTCACTAAATTTTTTTATGAAATTTTTGAGACTGAAGTTGTTTTTGTAGATGTCAGCAGACCACTTTGGTACCACTCAGACTAGCTGTTTGTCAGTTGGGTCACAATGAAACTCTACTTCTGTTTCATTTTTGATTTATTCAAAAAATCTCTGGCAACAAGCAAAAGACTCATCATTTACAAGCTTTCCACAGAACCTCATTTAAAAAAAGAACTACATCAAACTGGATGGCGATGGCAGGGTTAGGGGAGCCATCCTGTAACTGGTGGGATGCCAGTTTGATTCCCCGTTCCATCCCTCTAAAAGTCAGGGGTGGGCAATCCTGGTCCTCAAGGGCCACAGCCCTACATGTTTTACATTTTTCCCTGCTCCAACACACCTGATTCAGTCACTGAACTACTGCTGCCAAGTTCTGCAGTATGGAGGACCAAAACTGACATAATTAGAAATAAAAGCAGAATCAGATAAATGAACCTTTAAATAAATAAGCACATTTAAAATGCACCAAATAAATTAAAAAGGAGAACTTTACGTCATGTTTTATAAATTAATTGACCTTCATATTTATTTTTCCAGCTTAGTTCCAATAAATTATATATTTTAACATATAATTATTTTTTTATGGTTTTTAATATATATATATTACATAGTTTTTCCTTTTACTTGTACATGCATTCGTGTTGTGAATGCTTAAATTGAATTATTTTTATAATGTGTTGCATGCTTGTGCTGCTGCAGTTTAACTTAAAGTTTAGTTTAAAATAAATGCACAGGTAATGTTTTCCTCCTTGCCTTTGTTTTAAACTAAACTTAAACTTTTAGCTAAACTGAGGCAAAACAAGAATGCAACACAGAAATAAAAAGACTTGTTGGAAAAAAAATTAAAAATATTTAAGTATAAACATTTAAGACATGCAAATGCATGTACAAGTTAAAGGAAAAAAATATTTATATTTTAAAAAACAGAAAATTTTAAATTATATGTTCAAATATATAGACTAATTTGTTGGAACTAACCTGGAAAAATAAATATGAAAGTCAAATAAAATATAAAACAGGAGAGAAAGTTCTCCTTTCTTAATCTAATTGGTGTATTTTAAGTGTATTTATTTAGCGGTTCATATAAATCTGCTTTTATTTCTATTTATGTCAGTTTCGGTCCTCCGTACTGCAGAAGCCTGATAATCATCTATTCATTCATATCAGGTGTGTTGAAGCAGAGAAACAAGTAAAACATGCAGGGCTGCGGCCCTCCAGGACCAGGATTGCCCATGCTTGCTCTAAGTCGTTGTGCTCTTGAGTATGACACTTCACCCGCCTTGCCTGCAGGTGGTGGTCAGAGGGTCCGGTGGTGCTGGTGCATTGCAGCCTCGCCTCTGTCAGTGTGCCCCAGTGCAGCTGTGGCTACAATGTAGCTTACCGTCATCAGTGAGTGAATGTGTGTGGCAACGCTGGTTGGCAGCAAAAATCTTAAAGAGTTTTTTTTTCTCAAATTTGACAAATTCATTCAAAAACGTGAGTTAGAGAGTTTGTGATTGCTGATTTTGGGAGATTTATTCCAAAATATATCAAGATATGAGAAAATTGTCATGACAGCTGTTGAAAGAAAAGTCTTGTCTTGTAACCAAACTTGAATTACTGATTTAGTTTTGTTTTAGAAATTGATAACACACAAATACATAAAAATAAAAAAAAAACCTTACTATGGTACTTTGCTCATCTGTGAATTGAATGTGAAGCTATTGTGAAAAATGCAGCTCATTTTACTTATGCTGCAAAGATATCAAGGTCAGAAGCTTCCAACTCCACACATTTCACTTCTGAAATTAGAAAGTTAGAAGCAATTAGATAGAAGCACAACTAATTATTCTAATTCAGGGCTATTAAACTGGTGGGCATCTGCAGGCCTAAGGGTGACTTTAGTCTTAAAATTATTTTTAAAGAATTCATTGGTCTTGAAGAAAGGTCACCACAGATATCAGGATACCTTATGTATCCTTAAGTAGCCTAAATAAATAAATACAATTTTACAAATTTTTTCCCCACTTCATTTGATATAAAAGTAGATTTTAAATTAAACAAACAAAAATGTTAAGTTAATAACTCAATGCAGCAGAACAAACAAATTAAAATATAATATTTGTTGTTTTACATAATGCAGTAACTCTGGCCTGCTGAGCAATCTCGTTAAATATCCCTGTTCTACAATAAGTCCAGGTGCTTTGATTTTTAAACCCTTGGGATTTGCCTTTTCCTTGGCGACGGAGAATCTACACAAGCGTTGCTACATGTTAAAGTTCAAATCTGTGGATTGATTACGTTTTGGACTGATAAAAGTAGCGCAGCTGTAAATTCCGCCCTGAACAGGTGAAAGTCCTGATAAAGATCGTGTTTGCTGTGTCTCATCCCACAGTTAGCAGAGGTTATCTTACCCTTGTCGTTTTGATCTTGTTCCCGGCGTAGCACATCCAGCCTGAGTTGTCAGGAAGTGTTTTGCACTCCTCCCCCTCCAGACAAGGCTCCATCTCACACCACCACTTCCCAATTACTATAGATGCTACAGGAAACAAAACAAAACAGGAGAAACAGCAGAGCAGGTATGTTTAACCTTAAACAAAAATAAAAGGCAAATCAAACACATTAGAGGCATATTAGCAGTAGGTTTAAATGAGTCTCTTATATTTATTTAAGTACTTTCATCTATAAATGTAATTTATTTAAATACCTAAGCACATTTTTTATCACCTTTTATTTCCTCTGGCACAAAGAAAATGTCCAACGAAATATGTGAAATTGTGCCTTTTAGCACATTAAAGACATATATGCAACATTTCTGTCTAACCTCGTTAAACATGTTTTATTTATTAGTTGATCTCTCATTAATGTAGTTGATAATAGTTCAAATTTCTCATTTATAGCAATCCCCCCTCTCAAAAAAGAAAAAAAAAGCAATGAATATAATCATGTGCAATTCCAACTATATGCATTGAAATGCCCTTTCTTTTCTGTATGCCATTAGGCATAAATGTGCAGGGTGAGACTTTGGCTTTTCATTGAGTGAGGAGGTTGGTAGGTGGGACTCAGACTTGACTTTAATGCACACCACACACTTTCCATCACAAGAGAAAATTGCTTTAAATACAGGGTAAGTAGACAGTAAATGGTTTGTAATGTGAGACAGAGGGAAAGAATCTGTCAGAGCTGACACGGAGAGACCTCAAATTCCCCCGGTCCGCTCAGAGATTGCAGTAATATTTGCACAAGGATTTAAGATAAAAGCTGCAGGTGAGAGGTTTCCTGGGAGCCAATGTGTTCTTTTTTTTTTGTTTTTAGTTGTGTCTCACCCGAGCACCAAATCCATTTCTTGCAAAAGATTGAAGCTCGATTGCAGATATGTGTCAAAAATATACATGCAAGCATCATGAAAACGCATAAGTAAACCCCATTTATTTTTTGCTTCTATCTTTTTATGGTATTTTTTTATTATTGTTTTTTATTTACTCTTCCCTCGGGTGTGTTCAAATCTGTAGTTGTGTTTGTCTTGTTTTGGAGTAGAGTTTACCCTCGCAGACATATTCTCTTGTCAACAGAATGCGAATGTGACATTATCCTCGGTTGTTATCTTATTTGGGCAAAGGCGATGCATGGTTGACTCCATTTTTGTGAGAAATTGAACAAATCTGTATCTCTGGATAATGTAGCTACATTTTACTTTTTGGTATGTTTGATGAAATTAAATAAGTTACAAAACTGGGGAAATTTTGTTTGTGTGTGGGGAAAAAAACAAGCTTGAGACACACTGCATGTTCATTTACATGAACTAACATGTATGTTTATAGACTGAAAATCAGATGACCCAGAGAAACCCGACACATACACAAAGAGAACTTGTAAATTCCACATAAAAGCTGCAGCAGAGATTTGGACCCATGATATTCTTGCTGTGAGGCAACTGTGCTAAACAGCTCCCCCACCTAGCAGCTATGAAATTAAACACAGTTGTATATATAGTTGCATATTTACAGTTTACACCAGAGGTTCCCAAACATTTCTATGCCATGGCCCCTCAAATGTCATTAGCTTCTGGGCAGGGACTCCACCGTTTGTAAAGCCACAAATGATGATACAAAATATGTACAGAATCAATAGTTTTTTTTCTTATTTTTTCACTTGTTTTAAACACTATTATTCTCACTGAAAAATCTACTTTTAAACAAATAGTTAACGATTAGAACAGAACAAAATAAATCAAAACTCTCTTAAGCTTGTTTAAATTTCAATATATTATAATAAATTATACTTTAAAATAATGATTGAAAAATAGATTCGGTTTTATGATGATTTAAAACATTTATCAGATTATATTTTTTTATTTTTTTGGATTTTTCTTATTTTCACTCCAGCTTTTTGAGGCCCCCCTAGCGCCCCCTCGTGGCCCACCACTTTGAAAAATACTGGTTTACGTCATGGTTATTTAACTGGTGGCCCATGGTACACATCAAGCACGCGAGTGTCTTCTGGCAGGCCCAACAAAAATGTATTTTTTTAGTTTAATTTAATATAAAAATAAATTTTAAATCATTTATAAACCTTTTTAGTTATGTTTCAATGCAACACAACAAACATCTAAATGGTAAAGATAATGATTCTGTTTTCCCTACCATAGGGACCCCCCACCCCCATATGTCCTGTCCCCGAGCTGTTGGCTTTGAGTAACTGTGTGGTGGAATAGCCATTCTTTAATGGTAAATGGACTGAACTTTTATAGCACTTTATCAAGCCCCATGGGGACCCCAAATCACTTTACATTTCAATCATTCACACGGTGATGGTGGTAAGCTACATTGTAGCCACAGCTGCCCTGGGGCACACTGCCATGCACCAGCGCCACGGGACCCTCTGACCACCACCCGCAGGCAAGGTAGATGAAGTATCTTGCCCAAGGACACAATGACTGAGGCGGCTGGAACGGGGAATTGATCCGGCAACCCTCCGGTTACAGGACGACTCCCCTAACCACTCCACCACACCCACACTGCCCCGTTCACGAGATATGAATGTCACATTTCATGCTGTCATGTCTGCCCCCTGTTCACTGCCCTTCTGCCACGCCCACTCAACTTCTGCTGCAATCA
>JAUBOC010000181.1:6865207-6891272 GCA_032275365.1 Anablepsoides cearensis | reverse complement strand
CTTACACAATCAGTTCTTGTTTAGTAAATCAGTCTCAAAACAAGATCAAAAAGACTTTTTGGCTGGATATAAGATTTGAAAACTTGGTTAGAAAGACAGTTTTTGCAGTGTGATCATTTAATGTCTTTCATGGTACAGGATGATTGACAGGCATGTTGTCCTGCCCCCTCCGTTTGCTGCTCAGTGCACATTATTTTGTTTAGCCCAGGATCATTCCAATGCTACAGGATTTAGCTAGTGATTCCAGATGTACAAAAACGTGCATCAAGGGTACGTTGATGTGGTTTGAGGTAAACTCAGTAGGGATGATGGAGAGCAAAGTTAACCTAAACTAAGTATATTATTTACTTTCTCACCTGTTTTCATTAATGCTTTTAGAGTAAAAACGAAAAGAAACAAGGTTTGGGGGGAATAAATAAAAGGATATTTAAGTCCAGCAAAAGGAATAGCAGCAAAACCAACATTTGTCTGTGACCTGGTTTAAGCAAAAACACAACTGACTTTATAAAAATGCAAAAATGACCTAGAACAATGTATCCCAACTCTGGTCTTTGAGGAACACTTTCCTGCATGATTTAGTCGTTTCTCTGCCTTTCAGCAGGTCTTCAGGTTCTTCAGAAGCTTGTTACTCATTCATTCATACAAACCAGGTGTGTCAAAACAGGGAAACATCTGAAACATGCAAGGCAGTGTTCCTTGTGAAACAGGGGTGGGAACTCTGCCCTGGATGATCATGTCACACCACTCCCAGGAGGATCAGGTCTGCGCTAGGTTGTCCTTGCGACCATGTCAAGATCAAAGTAGTAGTGGAACTGAAACAAGCATGATCCATTCTGCTTTAAATTCAGGCCCCACATTATGAATACACAGCAACCGCTGCCACTACGCTCAACCCAGGACCTCAATACTCCTGCCAGCATGATGGTACACCGTCTCAATCTCACTAGTGTACACTCAAATCCACAGCCTATATTACAAATCATAAATCAAGACATTTTATGGTAAACCGACGAGCACATAGGTATTGCTGTAAAGGTCGACATTTTAAACAACATCCTCAAGTTTTCTTTTGTTTCCAATTGTTCTTAGTACACACCTAAAGACAAATCCCAGTAAATACCATCTATATTCAGATGATTTTGTCATAGCGGGGGTCATGATACAGAATTAAGGGGGCCTTATGTTTATCAATGTTGATACAGATGCTGTTCTTCCACAAAAAAAACTTTTGTTACCTTTTGACTCAGTTTAAATTAGTGTATATAAATAATTTGTGTATAGATGTTAAACTCTAGTTTGTGTATATGTGTTGAGTTCATCTTAGTATATTATTAGCTAACACTTGTGCTGTCACCAAGTCACTTTTGCGACTTTTTTTTTGATTTTATGAGAATAAAGTCATAGCGTTAAGAAAAGAAAGTCAGAATAATATGAGAATAAAGTCGTGATATTAGCAGAATAAATAATATATTATGAGAAGAAAGGTATAAAACTATGAGAAAAACGTTTTAATGAAAAAAAAAAAAAGCTTTGATAGTTATGAAGATCTGCCGTGACCAGCTCAGCCAATCAGCAGCCACGGTTTCTCTCAGTGGTATCGCCCGTACGGTCAACAGAACCACAAAAAAAGCAATTTCTTCCAAGTCTGTGTTTTTCTTTCTTTGACATACACACAGTCATTTGCACAATTGTTTCAAAGTCCCCTTGCTGATGATGATTTGATGCTGTTGTGTTATTTATTTATATGTAAAACTGATAATAAAATATACCTTTACAAGATGATCAACATTTACTTCCTGTGGTAAGACTGCTTTTTTGTGTTGGCATTCTCAATCATAAGCCTTTATTATTGTATTAATACAACTTTTTGCATGGAATAATATGACTTTGGTATATTGATTTGTATTTGTAAAATTGTTTCATTTAGTTTTCTTTTCTTGTAGTGTAAATTTACCAAAAATAAATCTAAATCTAAATTTAAAATCTAAAAACTTTATTTCTGTAATTGAAAAAAAAATCTCTCTGTGGCCCTAATACTCTGTTGTATTATTACATGTGCAAAGACTCAACATGACTTTCTGCTCTTCCAGTGCTTTGATTGAGTTTAATAAAAGTCTATTTCTATCGTCCATCTGCCTCCTGACCTCCTCTGCCCCAAACACCACAACACAACTTAAATCAAGCTGTAACTGTAATTATTGCACTGGTAATTATTGCTTTTACTATATTTATGTTATCTAAACTATGTTTCCTTTCCTGGAGATTTGAAAATTTTCAATAACTTCTTGCCTGTGTTGATTTTAATTTTTTTTTCAAAACATGAATAACTCATCTGAGCTGACTGAAGGCTCCAAGGTTTTATTTTACGAAGCAGGATAAGAGTCTCTGTTAGGAAACTTCAGGTACAGATTTGACGTTTTTTTTTTTTTTTTTTTTCACAAAGCTGGCGCTCTTCTCACTGTGGAGTATCACCATGGCAACTTTATATCCTGGAAACCACATCTAACTTGCTCCAGATCAGTTTCCAGACAAGAGATTACCATGTGTGAACACATTACTTTACCAACAAATCGGTTCTATTAGAAAATAAAAAATAAATCAAAAGAACATCGATGTGTGAATTTTGAGAAAGACCTTTTTTTCTCTCTCTCTCTCCTTTCTTTCGCTGAATTAAACAGTGAGAAGCTGCGTTCTGAAAAACCTCAACAGAAGGAAATGCTGACTGTTTTAAACAAAATATTCTTTTCCTTGGTATAAAACTATGTCTATAAAAATTATAGCTAAATTTTGAAAGATGACCTTGTGTATTTCTCATTAAATTTAGAGTTTGAATGCACAATAATTGTAATATACAAATCTATTTATACAATTTATAAACTAACTAAAGTGTCCTGATTCAAGAATGTTATCATATCAGCTCACATTTGCATGTTTATGGTATGAAATTCGGACTTGGGTCCCAAATAAGAAGCCTTATAAATAAATAAAATATTTAAAAATATAAAAAGTAGTTATTAGTAAGAGAATAAAAATAAAAAGTTAAAAGGTGACATGAAGCTGTTTTAAGTGGGGCTCGAGTTCAGCAACAGGCAGCTGCAGACAGAAAGTGTTTCTGAGCTCAATAATCCAGGTAGAAAAGTCAAGGTTGAGTCAGGTCCAATAGGTAGGTCTATGTTTGCCTGCAACTCCTCAAACTGAAGAAGTCTTTTGGATAAAAGACAAAACTTTTCAACAAACAAGAACCCACCCAGAGGACCTGATTCAGCCTTGTTAGAATAAAGTTACTGAGCAACACGTCTGTTTGTTTTAGCCTGAACGAGACACAGATCAATAAAACCTTGCTTACAAATTAAGTAATAAAACACTGAATTTTAAATGACATATTTATGATTCATGTTTTGTGTGTGTATGTGTGTGTGAACAGGTTTTTCCTACAATGTGGGGAAAATTTTCCCAAAAAAAGCAGCCTTGTGGGCACTGAAGTGAATCGTGTGGACCCATGCCAGGTCCCCACGGATCCAAATGCAAATTACAGGTGTGGGGTTAGGTTTAGGACCAAGGTTTAGTTTTAGGGTCACCTGTGAGGTTAATTTTAGGATAACTGGTCATGGTTAGGCTATAAAGTTTATAAAAAATGAATGGAAGTCAATGGAAAGTCCCCACGGGGTTCAAGAACAAACATGTGTGTGTGTGTGTGTATTTTGGCTGCAGCCGATGTGTTGGTGTCAGTTTGCTATCACAATCAATTTTACATTTTGTGTTACAATTTTATTTAGTTCCTGTTCTGGTTTTGCAGATTTGTCTGATGCCAACAAAAACACACATATCCAGTCAGAAACCCTGATCTTGTTCATCATGTTGATATTAACACAATATGTCTTAATGAGGTCTGAAATGAGAGGGTTAGTTAACGCCAAGTAGATATATATATATATGTATATAAAGGCATACCACCTGTAACCTTTTATGAGAAAGTTTTAAATAATCTTTCAATAAAACTAGAGTTATGTGTGTTTTGGCCAAACTTTGTAAATACTTTTCTGTGCTACATTAGAGAAGATTATCTGCTGTACAGCCACATCAAATTTAGCTCAATATCTGTACATTTGACTGAGCTATAGCTGTTGTTTTCATGTCGGCTAATGTATATTAGGAAAAGTGATACATCATAAATTTAAAAGAAACAGTCAGAGTCAAGCTGAAGACAGCGGACAATTAGATTGTAGTGAGATTGTTGTGTTGGCTGCTGTTTCTGATGACAGTAATGTGCATCACTCTAGATGTTGCAGTGGGAATGAACTGATTTCTAATAAAGCTCTTTGTTTCAAGCGGCAGCAGCTCAATGTCAGCTTTATATATTAATTTTGAAGATTGCATACAGACAAGATAGTTTTGTAATGATTTGAAATTTATCATTTCTTTTAATAATTTGCTCAGGTTTGAAGAGGAGGTAGGTGTGTGTGTTTTGTGTCCTTGACTGAGTCTAATCTTGCCTATGTGAGACAACAGAGAACCATCAGAAATTTGTAACATTAAGTTTTTTAATACATTGAAATGACAAAACTTTATGAAAAAAAACTGGGATAAATAAAGATTAAAAGTAAGCTTGCTTTCATTCTGAACTCAGTTGGATTTATTTTAATTTTAATTTTTTTAAATTTTTTAATCTTCAGGCTATGAAAAAGTCAGCTTCTTTTCATTATTTAATCAGAAAATAGCCTTATATCTGTGGGGCTGTGGTAGCTCAGTGGTCAGTGCTGCAGTCTGGTAACTCTGAGGCAGCAGCTTCCTTCCAGAAGGGGCAGCTGGCGTAAAACACTTGCCAAATCGTTTGTGCAAATTTACACAAAAGATGTATGCAGGTGGGAGCAGCCAAAAAATGTAAAAAACAAAACAAAACAAAACAAAAACTGCAGCTTGTGTTAAAAGAAAAACATTAAATTAATGTTGGTGGGAAAATTTCTAAACAGTTAATATCCTACCTGTTGTAGATAGATTTTTGAATAACCAGTTTGAAAAAATAAAGCATAATTTTGAGCAGAAACTCAAGCTAATTGGTGGAGTTCAGACTAAAGTGGATTGCTGGTGTCTGTTCCTACAAAGATTGTTGCATTTTTGTTTTTATATATAGCTTTAAATTGCTGTCAGTTTTGCATTACACACACCTGTAATCGTGTTCGTCCAAAACTTCCTGGTAGACTTCAAAAACAATTGCATGAAATATTTGACTTCACCTGCCTAAAACCTGAAAAGGAGACAAATTTGGCCAACACTAAACTGATGAGAGCGGCTGAAAGTCACGTCCATTGAGAGTGGGTTAAGGCACCTGCAAGGTTAAGGGCAATGATCTATATAACTGGATAAGACATAGCAAGCTAATTATGGGATAAATCTTGTGCCATCAGGAATTGAATTTGAATGGATCTCATTGAATCTGTACGTGCATAATCTGAAATTGAATGCATTGGTTTGAAAATGAATTTTACTAAATTGAAACTAAATTTAAAGTTTTGAATCTGAATTAATTTTCTTTGAAACTGTATTTTGACTACTTTCAATTTCAGTTCCAAAATTCTGATTTTTGTGTCACACATCCTGGTCCTTGAGAAAGCCAGCCAGAGTAATCGAACACAGATCCACAGATTTATGGTTCACTTTGATAAGGTTTCCCTTCTGTAATATAACAGAGTTGATGCAATCCACGGTAAAAGTGAGAAAAACAGTTATTTTATTGCAGTGATTAATTTTACCAATAGAAAATGTTACATTTACATTCCATCATGGATCATCAGCAGCAGCATCTGATCAATATGTGATCCATGATGTGATGTAAATGTAACATTTTCTACATATATATATTACATAGTAAAATTCATTTTCAAACCAATGCATTTAATTTCAAATTATGCACATTCAGATTCAATATGAGCAGTTGAAATTCAATTCCTGCTGGCACAAGATTTATCCCATATCTAATTGCTAGCCACACTGTCATGTGCACACTGGAGCTCTGCTATGCATTAGTCTCTGTCATTAGCGAGCCTACATCATCATTTATGAGTCAATACTTCATTGGACCACTTTTTACTGGTTTAATATCAGTAAATAGTATATTTAACAAAAGATAACTGATTCTAAAAAAGGTTAAATTGAAGCTTTTTGAATGTTAGCATACAGGTTTTACAGTTAAAATCATTAAATTTTGTTAAACATGCGTAATATTTACCTGTAAAACATAATACTATTTGCTTGCAAACATTTTTTTAACTTTTTTTTAACAATTTCTGCAGCTTTTAGAAATTTCTGAGATTTGTATTACGCATTTGCACCGTACCCTGTTCTGCTCATTGATTTCAATGGTTAACACTAGCGTTAGCTCAATGCATAAAAATCCCCTCCCCCCATGAAGCACGTCCAGGTCACGTGACACCCAATCCAGTAATATAGATCATTGGTTAAGGGCCTTGCTTAAGAGCCCACAGTAGGGTAAATGAGGGTGGAGGCAGATGTGTTTCACCTTCCCCACCCAATTTTTTTGTGTCAAATTCAAACTTGTGACCTCCCATTCACAGGTTTATTTTCTCCAACCTACTTTAGAGAGCTGTAGTGAATAAAGAAGGCACAAGATTCCTTGAATGCAGACTCCTGCGTGGTTGTGGTTCTATTTAAAAAAATGCTGTTCATGTACTTGTGACTTCAGAAAACGTCTCATATTTAGCTTTGTGCAATGGGTTCTAGTGGCAAATCATGGCAGACAGAGTCTCTAAGCTGACTGGTTTGAAATTTTGTGAATTCATTGAACATCAAAACACTAAAACAAATTAGGCTGCCAGTTGCCCATCCCTCTTATAAACCTTTGCCAATTACAATATTCTTGCTGAAAGATTGGACAAGAAGGGCTACAGCCTGCTGCTACTGCCACAACTCCTCTCTGCTACTAACAGACTACATTTTAGCTCCTAATCCTAATCAAATTAGGGTTTAGCTGATCAATCTGGGTAGTATTAACTTTATTTTTCTAAGCTGAAGTTGTTAAAAACATGATCAAAAACAGGTATGATATTAAAAAGCTAAAGACGCACCTGTTTAAATTATCTTACTTGTCTTAACTTTATCCTTTGTTTTTACCATTGTCTTGCTACTTTCGTGATTTTATCGCTTGCTTCTTCTGTTTTTATATTTTTATTTTTTGTATTCTCATTTTTAATTCATGACTTGTTATTGCCATTTTGTGGTTTTAATTTCTGTCCAGCGCTTTGTTTGAAAGCGCTTTACAAATAAAGTTATTATTATTATTATTATTATTATTAATTTTTCCTTAACTTTTCCACAGAACCCCACTTCAAAAAGATCTGAACTTTATGCTTAGCTTCTTAGAAAGACGACTATTTAAATCAAATTTTCCATACGAACACATTTTAGAAAATTTCACTGCAATACTTCAACGCCAACACATGCTACAAGTCCAATCCACAAGCTGCTGGACTGAACAAACCCCGACACAATGTGTGATGCTGAAAGCCAGCAACCCTGCATCAAAATCTGATAAGTTATGGACAGCGAGTCCAGATGAAGGCAGAATGCTGTCAAATCATGCATGACATGAACGCATAGCCGGCAGTTCTGTATTCCTGCAGCTCTGCCGTTCTGCCTGCCTAATGAATGTGAACAGGGTTCACGTGGGACCTGTAAATGGTTCTTCAGACGTGATGAAACAGGCATTGCGCTGAGGAAAATGGTCAGTCTGTCTCAATAGAAATGTCACCACGCAATAAGTATGCAATGACTCGCTGTCTACTGTAATGAGCCCGGACTGTGTGGCTGTCTCTGGAGACGCTGATAGCAAGTGTACCCTCTGAATGGCAACACTCCTCTGCCATCTGTTCCAGGAGCTCGCAGTCTGTGTGAACATGGATAAAAATACTATATGAACAATTTACCAAGGGAGTCTGAACACCATCTCTCATTTGGTAAAAGCCTGATTAATCTGTGTGAAGGACTTGGGATTGAAAGAACGCAGTGTATAACGGAGGACGGCGCCAAGAGTAGCCGCACTCTAAATGGAAAGCCGTGGGGACTCAATTTAGCAGATAACCAGGTTTTCGCCTTGAATTTGGATTCAGGTGACTGGCAGCTGGTGACACCGTGTGTACACTTTCTGCTGAATGTGTACACTCACAGACAAGTGCCATATGACAATATATCTTGATAAGCGAGTGACATTTGAATCTCTCCAAACAAGCGCTGAGCTGAGTCTGTGTCACACGCAAGTCCCTGCAAGTCCTGCCGCTCCTGCGGTTCATTATTTTGCAGCTTTAAAGCCATTTACTGAAGACGGCGGGCCCCCATGTCCAAACCAACGACACTATGTGAATTAGAGCGCCGTGTCTGTCACCTTTTAATGGAAAAAAAATGCAGTCAAGGTGACCCCTACTAATAGGCTTCACTTTCTTCCGTGCCTGCCCTCTGCAGAGACCAGGGCCAGGAGGGTATACTGCATTTCTGTTGCTGACGGGAAACAGCAGTGCCAGATTAGAGAATGTCAAATTAATGCAGATGGAAAGACAGTGAGAGGCAGAACACATGTGACTGCATGGTGTCATTTTGAGTGACTTCCCCCACACCTCACCCCACCATCTCCTGCTAAAACATCTGAGGTCCCAGCAGTACCGTTGTTATTCTAGACATATATGTTGAAGAGGAAAGGAGTGACTTATTGCCTAATAAATAGAGAAATTTGTTTGTGAGGCTTGAGGAAATGCTGAGCACCTTTTGCTTTTAACAATTAAAAAAAGGACAAACCTTTCAAAGAATTTACCAGCTGGATAATGGAAAGCTTGTATGGGGTGCCAAGTGTAAAAAAAAGACACACATTTTCATTATTTAGTTCATTTTCTGAGTGTAAAATCCTAGTTTCAAAAATGCTACAAACATTGTATTGTTATTCAGCTCACTGTCCTTACATTTAGCTATTTTTACTAAATGTTAAGGGTTATATGGAAATGCAAAAGTTAAATCTTAAATATTGCAGCTAAATTATAAGGCTTATATATAAGACATTTGGAATGGAATGCAGCCTTTGCAGTTCGTGTGACGCTTTTGTTGTGATGCCATCATTCTGACACAAAAGTAAACACTGTCCTCCAAAGGACCCAAAGGACCCAGCCTCCCCGGTCAAGGTGGGCCCAGTCCTTGTTAGATCGGGAAGACCAGAAAAAAGTGGTTGTGAACTTGAACGGTCTAGCCTCCCATCCTCACCCCGGCGTACGTCATGTTGCCTACCAACCATGACGATGCTAAACAGAAGCAAATTTAGATTTAAATTAGAAAAATATCAGTATATTAGCATTATTAATATCACAAAAAATAACTTTAACTTAAATATAAGAACTAATGGACCCGCATGTTTATTTCATTTTTTATTGACAAAATAATATTTAAAAACAAGTTTATACAAAAGTATAAACAACACAACCACTTGAAAATTTTATTTTTATACCGCCATATTTTTTATTTAAAACGTCTTCTTTTCTCTCGCTTCGTCCTCTATTACTAGCATAAATAAATCTCCGGTCGAGTGGAAATGCATTATGGGATATAGTATTATGGGCCAGGAAGGATCCATCGGACCAGTCCTTCAATTCAGGGCAAAGTAAGGACGCATTTGTCGGCCGCATCGGAGTGGTCTTCGGTTATGGAAAGCCTCCGTTGTGGCACTGTGACATAAGCGTAGTGCTGCACAATATATTGAAAATTTATCGTCATCGCGATAACAGCCTGTGCAATGTGCATATCGCAACAACTGCATAAACTGCAATAAATGGTTGACTCAAAAGTTTGCATTTATGCGCTTTGTCATTCAGATTGAAGCTTGAAATATTTCATCAATGAAATGGAGCCTTTCATATATTTGGTCAATTAAAAAAAAGAAATTCAGGCTGGAATGGAAAGAATTAGTTTTTTTAGGTTGTTTTGGGGGCTTTGAACCCAAAGCAGAAAGACATAAACACTATATACATATTTGTTCATTTATCGCAAGTCATATTGTCATCGCAATATTAAGCACTGTTATCGCACATGGCCGGTTTTCATAATATCGTGCAGCCCTACGTAAGCGGCTGACAAAATTCTGCCTTTGGAGGACCCAGCCCACCGTTTTGGTCACAGCCACTACCTAAGAAGGCATTTAAAAAGCTAAATTCAAACTGTGTCCATTGAAAACAATGTAAATGGTACCTGTGGTCCAGCAGTTTGAAGTGAAGCTCAGACATTGGCCATAACTGCAAGTTCGATGTCTTGAATGGAAGCGTTAGCAGCATTAGCAGCGTTAGCAGCATTAGCAGCATTAGCAAAGTTAGCGGTGTTGCCAGCGTTGCCATTTGCTTTTGTCACAGGATGACTATGTCATAACAACTATAACATTTAGCTATATTTACTTTTGAATTAACACATTTAGATTTATGATTAAAGATTTAGACATAACTTTTAATATTTAAACCTTAAGGTTTAGTAAAATTTAGTAAAATTTTTCTTTTACTTGGATTTTACACTCAAAAAGTGAGCTTATTAATGAAAATGAGTTAGTGACATTTTTAAAACACTTTCTTTTACATTTGGCAATCCGTGAGCATGAGCTATTAAAGGCATGAACACATAAACACAACATACTTTATAACACTTGTTGATGTTGTGGCTCAGATGCAGAAAGAGACTTTAAAACAATTTACAGGCAGAGAAAACTACCACTCCTATCTGCTGTGACAAAGCAGAGCCCATGACAAATAAAAAATGCTGAAATTTTTGATATATGGCTGGTGGTTTTGACAGCGTGTCACACAGGGAGGCTGCATGATTGGTCCTGTGCACTGGGCCAAGAATGGGTGATGCTTTTTTGAAATGCAAAAATGACTCCTCACAGCACGGAGCTGGTGTTGTTTTAAGACGCATAAAAACTGTATGCAACAGAGGAATCAGCAAGCAGGAGGATGCAAACAGGGGTTCTCATTTGTTTGGGAGCTTCAAAGCACTTTCTTTTTTCTTTTCTTTTTTTTCATGTTGTCACAAATGTGGACCCTGCACACTGCGACACTGGTCCTGATCAAGAGTATTAAATGCTGCTGTGACTCTCAAGGAGCTCACAGATGAAAAAGTCCTGTAGTTGCTTGGTGGTGAAGATGTGTGGCTTTTTGAGCCTGAGAATCCTACAGTAGCTTAGCATCTATATTTAATAATATATCTATTAAATACAAATACACAAAAGCACTCTGCATAGATTATTCTCTTGTTGAGCAGATTTACTTCAAGCATTTTGAAAAAAAATGAAGGAAAGAAAAAAAAACAGCAATGTAAAATTATTCCTCCTGTCAGTGTGATGTCATTCATTTTTAAATGTCAAGCTGCTCCCCATTCCCTCCATCTATCACCATCCTCCCGACCGGCAAATGTGTAGAACTGGTATTTCATATTTCAGATTGCTTGTTCAGATGAAAGAGATGCAGCGACGGCCGGGGAGGAAAAGGAAACAGACAAAGGGAGGTAGAGTTAAAGAGCTTTTAGGAGGTGTTCACCTCTGACGCGAGGGCTGTTCTTCTCGTCGCCAACCAAATGAGCATCGCACGTGTGATGTGCAAAAACGAGATGACCTTTGAGAGATGTGTGTCACGTAGTTTAAAGGAACAGGGATCAAAGGCTTGTGATGGGGAGAGAAAAAACCACATATGGGTCATTTACCATGACAGTTACGTGATCAACATTTTGATAAACACAGAAAGTTCTCAAACAAATGTTGATGCAAATGTCATTTTTGGCTGTATCCAAATTCAGGACCCGATAGGCTGGGTCCTTTGTCGACCACAAAAAACACAAGTGATATATTATTGTTATTATTAGTTTAGTGGCAGACTGGAGGATACACTCAAACCGTCTTTTAAATCGGGGGTAAAAAGAGGACACATTTGTGGGTCGCAATTGGAGGAATGTTCGAATTCGGACAACCTTTCGGCGCATCGCTGCGTCCTAATCGGCCTTCAAATTTGCCATTCAAAGGATGCAGCCCCTGAAGTTGGACACTGCCTACGTGCTTCCATTAAGAAAATTTAGCAACATTCTCAGTCCTCATCTTGTTTAATTACAAGGTGCAGACTCCAATTTTTTCTTTAGATTTCTTTTTGCAGCACACACATTGTAAGGCTGCAGTCAGCCCCTCTATCGTGTTCGTATTTGTCGAAACATCATATTGACACTTTTTTGTCCCTTACGTTCACACATGCAGCCTTCAGTCTCTGCAGAAAATGTAATTGGATCTGTAGTGTAAATATGCCAAGACTTACAGCACACTAAGGAACCAGAAGTAAAAAAAGAAAACGAAAAAAAAAAAGCTAAAATCCACCATAGAGCCTGATAAACCCAATATTAATTACTCTGCTTATTTCTGATACTACTTCCCCCTTGGAACCAATTAGTTAGTTGAGATGCTTCTTTTCAGTTTAATGAGGTCTAAGTAATGATAATGAATTTCACATTCCTGCCAAGCATTTTAAAATAGGTGTGCACGAAGGCAATGCCAAATGAAACTTTCGCTCAAGCTTAGTTCTGATTCGGTCGGAGCATTTCTTCTCAGTGAGAAGATCCTGAACAAGAAAATGGGATATAAGTTTCACTTCAATAAATGTGCAATAACTATAACAGTCATCCTTTTTAAAGGGACATTTTGGGCATTTTAAAGTAGGGTTTGAGGGGCTTTTATGAACAATTAATAAAGCTCTTTAAAGGACACCAGTTTGAAGGAAAAAAAGTTTTATTCTGACTTTTTTATCAGCTACATCTAAAAGATCATGATAAAAGTAAAATGTTTTTTTTTCTTTTCTTTCAGCTGATCCCTTCTTCTGGGGTTGCCACAGCGAGCAAACTCTTATGAAGATTTGGCAACTGTTTATTTTACACCGAATGCATTATTCCTAATGCAGAGAATGCCCAGAGGATTAGATGTTAGGTGGTGGTGGGGTGTTCAAGGGGAGGGGAAGTGGGACTCAAACCAGCAACCTTTAAATGTTTAACTTCTGCGCTACCACTCTCCTATACAATTCAACCATCGATATAACATTTTTCTTAAAAAGGACAATTTACAGTGTCTCTCTGGAATTTAAGGTGTGGGGCATCCTGCTTGTGATAATCTGTATTTGGAAAAAAAATACAGGTGTGCGTGCTCAAAGTGTTTTCTATTTCCTGTTAATATTAGGAACCGTTGAATGGTGGGGCAGACTTCATCTTGCCCAACTCAGACATCATTTTATATTTCTAGGTTCTCTGACTGAGCTAAGCCACGAGTTAAAGTGGGGAAGTCTCTGAATGGGGTGGATTTAAAACTCTTGGTCTGGAGAAGTAATTCAAAATAAAGCGCCGGTATAACAAAATATAAAAAGTGGATTTATTGTGCTTTGGTTTATATGTTAAACCAAGTCTCTTTGGTTCTCCTCGACTATTTTTAGGGCAGAGATGGGACTGCTGCACCAAGCTGAATTATCTTGCTGAGGGTTTTTGTAGAACAGAAGCAACAGTCGGGATGGATCTGAACTCTGTGAAGCTGGAGTTAAAACGATGCCTTTAGCTCAAACCATCATAACACTGCTCACATCAGACAGGAACTGTTTCACTTTAAGAAGATTAAATCTATTTCTTGGAAATCCAGGGTCAGTCACAACTCAGCACACTGATCATGTTATTGATCTAAAGTCAGCTGAATCACGATCTGAATAATTTATTAGGTTATCTTTTTTCTTTTTTATAAGTCCAAGCTTTTATTAATCTTTGAGAATTGCTAATCTAACAGAATGCAATGATTTGTAAATCTCATAAAGTCCATATTTTATTCACAATGGAACACAGAAAATGTCAAATGTTTATGCCTTTATTTAAAAAAAAGTTCATTTTGAGTTAACACATTACCATGCAGCAGCACATCCCTAAAGAAAGTTGAGCCAGAGCCATGGTTACTGCTGTGAAGCATTTCTTTGTGTTTTAACAACAGTCTGTAAACATCTAGGAGCTGAGGAGACCAGCTGCTGTTCAACAATCCTGGGTCTTTACTTGGTTTTTGCTGGATGGGAGCACATGTTCTCAAAGTTCAAAGCACTTTCCTGCATTGATGGTGTTTTTATAAAAGTGTAATCTGCCTGAAGGGGCACTAATGCATCCCCATATCAACAGAGAAGCAGGCCTTTGAACTCTGTGCAGCTTCTCCTCCTTAAAACAAAGGATGTGATGTCTGTAGTTTTCCATAAATAAAAAGTCCAAATTTAGATCTGTCTGAGCACAGAACAATTTTTCAGTTTGCCTCAGTACATTTTAAAGGAGCTTTAGTCCAGATAAAATGGTGATGTTTCTGAACGGTGTTCACACGTGGCCTCTTCTTTGTATGAAGCAGCTTTTGTAGATAAATTGTGTCTACAGATAAAGATTTGTGGAAGTGTTCCTGAGGTCCTGCAGCCTGAGGGCCCAACAATCACAGGCATCCACTTTTGGCTTTGTCCTTTGAGCTCAGAGATTTCTACAGATTTATGAGATCTTCTGGTGATTTTTTGATAGAATTTCCAAAGTCTTCCAAATATTCTGTTAAGGGGAAATTATTCTAAAATTACACACGGGTGAAGACGGGTGAAGCTCTGTTTATCTTTAATTCTGAGAAGTTCAGTCTTACTAACAGGCAGTGGTATTCTATCAGGGCCAACAAAGCCTTCTCTGCTGGCCTAAACACAATCAGAATCTCATTTAAGGGTTTTTGTTTTGTTTTTGTAGCCGTGGCATCATGTCAAGTTGTACGGATTGTCTATAAATTACACAGATTTCCCCCATTTTGCATGCATGCAGACACATACTCATTTACTTACTGATTTAGAAAAATATATACTTTGCTTAAAACTAACTAACTGTAAGCCAGCAGTCTGTAACTAATTAAGGTCACCACCTTCTCATCCTACCCTCCCCACTCCCTCCTTGCATCTATGCCACTGCAGACCCTATTATCTGCGCTGCCGACAGATCCGCTCCAACCCCCCCAAAGTTGAAGGCATGAGTGTAAAATGCATGAGCCGCCACTGCTAAAAATGTTACTTAAACAGACCTGTTGCCAGTTAATCAAACGAGTTTCTCAGTGCTTCTTCTGTCCTTTCTTATTGTACAATTAAATTTTACAAACTTTTTTTGTCCCTGTTCAAACTTTTTTGATAGGCTTAGCTGCCATCAAAGTTATAAACATCCTTTTTGTCAAAAAAGGATATTTCTCAGTTTCAGCATTTGATAAATTGTCTATGTTCTACTGCAAAAAATAAAAAATAAAAATCCAGGTTTATGAGATTTGCTTATTATTGCCTCAAAATGTCCCAAATATCCCTTAAATGTTAATGGGCTTCTGAATGATGGAAAATGGCTTTAAATCCACAGCACCCAGTTTTAGTTACATGTTATAAACAATGTGAGAAACAACTGTACTCCTAAAATCCCATCAAAAATGCATCCCGAGGCGAATCCATTCAGCGACTGTCACCTTAAAAACTCTTTAAAGTGACGAAGAGGAGAGAAAAACAACTTGCGGCAAACATACTGCTACATATGATGTGGGTCAACGGGCAAACCAAGCACCGGGGAAGCCTTTTACCCTGACAGGAAGCACATTTGCTGCAACAATCTTCAGTGAACGCTAGACAAGAAGGTCGTCACTTTCTAATCTAACATTAACAAACTGTGTCGACACGAGCTATCATTAATTCAGCGCTAGCTTTTGTTCCAAAGGGAAACTGTTGAATTAAAGAGGAAGAGTGCTCACACATAAACCCACTTGTACAACCGCTGACATCAGGAGTTACAGTGAAACCCCATCATGGCTAGAAGAAAGGAAACAGGTTGATGGCGTGACTTTTGTCATGTTGTTTCTTTTTTTAAAAGAGTAATTTAAGGTGCCGTCAAAGCTGAACAATATTTACTATAACATAATGTACTTTAAGTTAGAGGGTTGAAGGGTTGGGACTCCCAATGGGACAACCCTCTGGCTATAAACAGCGGAGATTTACTGCAGGGCAGTAAAATGCTTTAAATTAGTGCTACTCGCTCTGCTGTCATTGAGTAATGAAAAGGTGTGTCTATAGCGTTTGGGCTCGCTGGACCAAAGATGTGAAACTGACACAGAAGTTCTCCAAAGAAACACAAAACAAGGCAGAAAAACTAAAAACAATTGGAAATTGCTCAGAATTCCCACATTAGAACAACAACAAAAAAAAGAAGCTAAATTACAATTTTTTCATCAGTTATTTGCTTGTGCACCAGATGTTCAGGAATATGTTTATTTTTATTTAGAACTCATTATAAAATAGGACTTTCTGCAAATTGTTGTACATTTATTATGTGGAAATAATTGCCCAAACTGAGAGCTTTAAATTCTGCTTCATTATTTAAAAACTGTATTTTCTTTCTTTCTTTTTTTTTACTTCTGTCACTTTAACTCAAAAGCCCTTCCAAACATGCTCTGCTGATTCACAAACAGTTTACAGGGATTAATGTTTAACACTAATTACACATCATCGTTATGTTTTAATTATTCTAAAACATTAGGAAGATGACACCTCATTTGCTGTCACAATTATATACAGAAAAACAACGTGACTAACTTTTCAGAACGTTCAAAGTAAAAAAAAAAAAAGAAAAGAAAAAGAAAACACTCATTTGCTTTGTTGCCTGCACACAGCGCACAGAATGGTATCTGTAAAGACTGAGCTTTTGTTTGGGACTATTTCTGGATTAAAGCAAAGTGAGAACTTTCATCAGGATTCAACATTTCAGAGTCTCTTTATCCTTGAGCTATGTAAACTGTCACAGCATCGCATTTAGAAAAATGCTCCTAATTACAAACAAAACCAGCACCTAGAACACGAGACGGTGAACCCGAGAGGATGCTCAGCTTCACACACCCCAGAGAGACAAAGTGGGTTGAAATAATTAACTAATAATGTCACTCTGAGGAGAATGTGCTCCTGTCTTCTCCAAATGTTTTAAACAGGAAGCCTCCTTAACATGCGCTCTTAATTATGTCTTAGAGAAAAAGAAATGCGGGCAGAGGCTGCATTAATGCACTTCAAACTCGTAATATCAATACACACGTTTTCTGATAGGAGGCTGTATGTTCTTAAGGAACTTCATGGTTTAGTGCACAAAATATTTGCTTGCTGGTTTCATCAGTCAAATGCTAGCAGCAGCCAGAAGCTCTTGACTGTTTTGTGTGTTGAGAAGTCAGTGGTGGACAAACTTTACACAAAGTACTGGGTGTAAATTTGAGAGTAGGGTGAGGGTGACGTATTGTGCCTGTTCATGTGTGTAGATCTGAATACATCACTTATTTTGACTAATTAAAAGAGTCATGCCACTTGTTATTTTTATATCTCTTTCTCCTCTGGAGTTTTGCAGAATGAAAACATCTATTACTTTTATTAAGCTTAGCTCAGGAATGTTACTTGGAGTTCTTTAAATTATATCTTGCTATATTTAGTACAAACACAGAACTTCAAGTTATCTCCCACTGCTGAATTCAAAAAAGCCTTTGTAATGTTGTCTGTGGGTGTCCGTTTGTTATCAAGGTATTTCATGGACCACTGGACAGATTTTAATGAAACAATCAGAAAGTAATCATTGGTGTAGAAATTATAACTTTTGGAGTCGAATTAAGGTGCTTATTGTCCATAGCCATCATAAAACTATCTAAAACTTTGTCCAGTGGCTCAAACTATTTTCCTCAAAGTCCCCCTTTTTTACGTCAAAGTCAACATATACCCCCCTCAACATCCCTCTTTACTCCTAACCTCTCCTGGGGTCCCAGGTTGGGAACAACGGACTTATTCAAAGAGATATTGAGCAAAATTATGTAGATGCAAATGGTTATCCTCATTGTATAGTATGAGCGCTAACTCAACTTGCAGGATCTCACAGTAATACATGAGATCACCTGTAATGCCATTTACTGGACATAGTTTGACCAAAATTACCAAAACTTGATTTATTTTTGTTACAAGAGGATTTTTGTTCAAATCTTTAGCTTGAACGGGGCTGATATGAATTTCTTCAAGGAAAGATGGGCCTGTAATTTTCTGTCTCACAAGGAAAAAGCAAACTGGAAGTACTTTAGTATCAATAGTTGGTGGTATACAACCTATAGATTTGAGCAAAATCTCCCACACAGCAAAATATATCTGGCCCAGTTCTGGCCCGCACAATGCACTCACACCTCATCTCCATGACTGCGCCTGTATGCAGTCCTCCTTGGTTCAGCCTTGGCCAAACGTGTCACCAGTTCTAACTGCACTTTCAGAACCACCAAGCGGCATCTATAAATTAGGTATTGCACCCAAAATATTTTGATGTCAGCAGACTGCTGCTCATGGATTGACTGTACCGAGGCGGAACTTCATGATGGCTCAGTGGTTAGCACCGACACCTCACAGCAAGAAGGTCCTGGGTTCAATCCCTGGGGTCTTTCTGTGTGGAGTTTGCATGTTCTCATCGTGCATGCGTGGGTTTTCTTCAGGTACTCTGGCTTCCCCCACCCACCAAAAACATGTACAATTGGTTGCCTTCAGGCCCAGGTCGCCCTTGAAAAATAGATCTGGGATCTCAATAGGATTTGCCTGGATAAATAACGGTAAATAAATAAATAAATAAATAAATAAATAAATAAATAAATAAATAACTTGCAAACTCCTACAAATTTTTCCTGGGGAGAAGCGAAGAGGACGAGCGCATACAGCTTGAACTGGCTAGAGCGGCCTGGAATTAACAGAAATCCCAGGAGATTTTGGACAAACTAGTCATGGTTACACACACACTTATAATGACAAATTTGAAAAGGACAATAAAATAAAAGCACAATGGCTTAAGACATGCTGACGATTCACCCACAAGCACGTCCATAGAGTGAGGGACACACAGCCATGGAGACACACCTGAGTTGAACCAAACAGACATGAACTGAAAAGAGTGAGACTGGTCAATGGAGACAGGTCTTAACATGCAAAGAATGATGACCCTTTGGTGGCCCAGATGTGGTTTGCCGGAGGTGGTTCATGCTTTGGCCAGCACCACATAAACCAAACCACAACAGGGTCATTTGTGGCATGACTTCTTAAAAACAGTGCCATCATTGCCAGAAACACATCCAGTTGACAAACCACCTGCCATTCCAGCAGTCAGCCAGCAGTACCAACTTGGCTCCAGGTCTGGCCCACACCTGTCTGCTGTGTGGGCCGTTGATGTGATTGGATGACCATGAATTGCAACTTTATAACACTAATATTTAAACTTGGGCAAATAAATTCAAATCAAGTCTGGGATCACTGGAATGCTAAAGGACATTTGTGACACTAGTTTTTTTTTTTCTGAACAATTTTTTTAAAATCAACTCTGAATATGAAAGGTTTGTTTGATTCTCAGAATTTTTTCAGGTTTGTTGTAGAAGTAAAATATTTAAATATGATTTGAGTTGATGTTTTTCAATTCAAATAGCATGTGTGTATCATACAAAAAGTTAGTTTCAGATGTATTTACAACTGAAATTTGCCACATCTAAATTAGTCTAGAACCAGTTTTGTTTTCAATCTGAGTGACCTGGAAATAACTACACAAACATTATTTTATTGTAGTTGTCCACAGTTTTTTCCCCCTTAAATATGAACAGGGCTGTTTTTAGATATACCAGCAGAAAAAGAAACACAAAATTGTCTTCAATATAAATAGCATCAATACTGAAGGCTTTTTATGACATAAAGACAGCTTGTGGATGTCTTAGTGAGCTTTTAAAGTGCCTGGGTAAAGAGACCTTAAAAGGACAAGGGCTGAGAGTGTCACGTTCAAAGCTATTCTGTTACTCATATTTACAGAGGCTAATTGTGCTCTTTACTGTTGCCTCCATATCTTCTTTATGTCCCAGTGTTTATGGTCTTTTGACTTGACTCATCTTAGTTACTACCAATGCAGCTCAGGCCGGTGTTTCCTCAAACAAGAATGTCTGTATTTGTTAGGATCTGTGTGTTTGTTTACTTTGATAGATTTTAATGATTGTGATCAGATTTCAGTTGCCTTTTGGGTCAATGTGTTGGGTCTTTTTGAAATCTTTGAGTGTTTATCTGATCAGTCTGTGTCAGTTCAGTTTTCTCCTGCTCAGTTTCATGCTCCTGCCTTGCCCACTCTCAACTGATCCTCCGTGTTTCTCCCCAGGTAATTGTCATTCTCACTCATTGGTCTTGTCTTAATATTCTCTGTCTTGTCTCTCCAAACCTGACAGTATTCATTTGGACTTTTATCTAAATTTAGCACAAAAAAGTGAGTTTGGTAGATTATTTCTTTGTTGTAACAATACTGGCAACAAATCTTATACCATTGGAAAGACTGTTAGTTTTCCTTTTAATTGGGGCCTTATTTGTAAGGAACATGTGTCATGAGCTGTGTTTTTACCTTGGTTTTTCTAGTGTTTCTGATCCCTATGTATACCTGCCTCTGTGTTTCCTCCCAGGCACACCTGATCCACAGGTTTCCTCCCCAGGTTTTTCCAATCAGTCTCTCCTTTGCTTGCCTTTATATTCTGTGTCCTGTCCTTAGTGTTTGATCATTGGGCTGTCAACCCCAGCCAGTGTGGTGTCTCCCTGAGTTCTTTGTGGTTTCCTTGTAAAAAGATTTTTTGTGAGTACTTACTACCGGTTCCTGTTCCTGAGAATCCTGTGTTAGTGGCTCCTGTTTTAGCAGTTCAAGCATCGGCTGCCATCACCTCTCCATCCCCTCTGTCGCCTGTGTTCGCCTCCATTGTCTCTCTGGCTCCAGAAACCTCCACCGGGTCCCCATCTGCTCCTGCCTCCTCTCTTGGGTTTACCATCTGCTCCTGCGACTCCCGTTGAATTTTCTCTAGGCCACGTTTTGTATCCTCAGCCCTATGTTGGATGGTTTCTTGGTCGTCCTCCTGATCTCTTGTGTTGTTGTCTTTAAGTCCCTCCTGTCTTGTGTATCTGCGAGTCCCATACCTCTCTCCCTGAGGGGGAAGTACTGTCATGGAATGTATGTTTTTTACCTAGGTTTTTCTAGTGTTTCTCTGTTTCCCTGTGTATACCTGCCTCTGTGTTTCTCCCAGGCACACCTGAGCCTCATGTTTCCTCCCCAGGTATTTCCAATCAGTCCCTTTGCTTGCCTTTATATTCTGTGTCCTGTCCTCAGTGTTTGATCATTGTGCTGTCAACCCCAGTCAGTGTTGTGTCTCCCTGAGTTCTTCGTGGTTTCCTTATTATTTTTTGTTAGTACATTTTGAGCTGCCTCACAGCCACTTTTTGTTATAATAAAGCCTTTATCTGCACTCTGGACTTTTGCCTGCACCATACCTGCCTGCACCTCACAACATGCACTTGTGGGATGAGCAATAGAACTGAGTATCTGAGTTGCGAACATGAAAAAAATTGCCAAATCTTCTCTGCCAAACAGCTTGCAAAACACTTGTTTTGAGCGTCTGGTAACCCCAGGTGCTGCCAATCACATGCCTGCTATAAAATTTATTGCCAAGAATTATTTGTTATTTAGAAATATTTGTGTTGTACCTCTGTCTTGACTTATTTTTTTCTGAATTGACACAAAATCACCACACATTTGCAGGGGGTGTGACACTGGCATGTCTTATCATGTTGTATGAGGTTCAATAAAAGCCTTCACTCAGGTGGGCTGTTCAGCATCATATCATATTCATGTTATAATGTCATTCCCTCATAAAAAACATGCACAGAGTGTGGATTTGACTCTCCACCAGACTAGCAAAACATATCTTTAAAATGGTGGACACTCATGATTTCATTGCAAAACATAGCTTCAGAATGATCTTGATAGTTTCTTTGCAAAAAGTAGCTTAACGTATATGTATGAGAGGCTGACTGGGAGATACATTGTTAATTTAAATTGTCTTACGCCTCTATACTCGCTACGGTTCTTCAGAAAATGTACTTTTCAGATCCAACATGGGATCATTCGAGTAAGGCTCAACTGTATCCTGAATTGCCATTTTCCAAAACTGATTTTATGTAATGTTGCTTTTTCTTTATACAGCAAAATACAATGTTTCTAAGGTTGTGAATGGCATGAAGCATTGTTGTGATGATGTTTATGGATGGAAACAATAGAGTCTTAAAGACACAGAAGCCAATATTAAGACATTTAGATTATTTTTGATATGCCTTTTTTATAACTGAATGTAACATAGTTACATGATTGTGGTACAGAATTGAACTTTGTGCCTGGAAAATGCATAATAGCTCTAGTTCTCATTCTCTCAGTGAGAACAGAACAAAACTAACTTCACTTCAATTCAATTCAATTCAATGCAATTCAATTCAATTCAATTCAATTCAATTCAATTCAATTCAATTCAATTCAATGTAATTCAATTCAATTCAATTCAATTCAATTCAATTCAATTCAATTCAATTCAATTCAATTCAATTCAATTCCCTTTATTGATCCCAGAGGGAGATTAGGTATTGTTGCATCTCATTTATTGTAGATGGTGATGGCAGTGGGCAGGAAAGATCTTCTGTAGCATCTGTATTTCAACAAAATTGAAGAAGCCTCCATCAGGAACAGAACCAGCCTTCTTTATCAGGTTGTTTAGCCTTTTAAGGTCCCTGGTTCTGATGCTGCTCCCCCAACAGATGACGGCAGAAGAGATGACGCTCTCAACAACAACTTCTTACATTAACTCTTGACTCCTAGATGAACCACTTCAAATGTGATGATCAAACCTCAACAATTTCTGTCACTGTAACTCCAATATCAGAAAAGTACGAGGTAAAAAAAAACACTTGAGTGTGTTGTATTATTAAACTGACACACAATAGTGTAACAATGTGCCTTACCCTGTAGCGACTCTTTAAAAACATTGCAGCAACTCAGCTGTGACTGCACTCTGTGCTTTGATAAGTTTAAAGCACATATTTTTTTTTACTCAAAGCTCTGCTAGTCTGACTATAAATACAATAGAATCAATGGTCATACACATCAGCTCTTTCTGCGTCTTCCCTCTTTTTATTATGCTACCTTCAGTGAAGGTTTTTGCAATTCAACATTTATTAGCTCCCACATATTTGATGACTGTTATTACATCCAGTGTCTTTATTTCTCAACGCTTATTGTTTGAACACAAAAACCTCAAGAACCAACTTGTGAAACTGTACTACGTGTGTAAAACGTCAAATAAAATATAGATTAATAAGCAAGTCAAACCAGCAATGATTTCACTGTGAAACATAAGTTTAGTCAGGGTTTTGTTTATATTTACTGCACAAACTTTTAGCTCGATATTTGTAAAAATGACTATGTTTTAACCATTTTAGTGCTGGCTAAGGTCAATTAGCCGTGGAAAGCATCTTGAATCAAGATGACTCAAAAAGTTCATCAGATGTAGATGTACATCCAGTAATTACTTCAGTTCAATTAAATCCTTCAAGTGGTTCAGACAAAAGCACATGAACAGAAGACAATTACTTAATTGCCCACCTTTCATGGAGATTGGTGATAATAAGTCATATTTTGTTTTGACAAAATGAGATGATGATGAGCTTTTCAGCAGAAGTGCAGACATTTCTGTCCATCCATTTTCTTCTGCTTTGGGTTACAGAGGTAACAGATTAAGATGGGGACCTCTGGAGAGACCCCTCTCTCTCCACCAACATTCAGACCAAAGAAGATATATGAGCCCTTCAGGCAGTCCTGAGTCCTCTTCCAGTGGCACATGCTCAGGAAAGTGTGCAGGAGGTAGGGCTGGGCCAGGGGTCTGCAACCTTTACAATCAAAAGAGCCATTTCTGCTCCTCCGCTCACTAATAAAATGTGTCTGGAGCCACAAAATCAGCTGCAACTGTGATTATCAACTGGTGGTCCGTGAGCCATTTCAAGGCCTTTTTGTGAACCTGTACAGTCAGTGGAGGTGACATTATAAAACTAAAAAATATACTGTGAATTTCATTATTTATTTATATTTTTACACTTCAGGACAAAAGAACAAAACATTCATGGAAATTAAAATTATTGTATATAGTTTATACAGAATTTCATAAATAACTAGTACAACTGAACTATTCAGGTATATATTTTTTAATTCTTATTATGTAAAAAATACAAAACTCTTTAAAGGTAATTCTGATGGATTTGAGAGAAAGCTCATAGAAAGAAGTTGGAATATTGAAGTAAACAACAGGCTAGCATGAGCTAAACAACAGGTTTTACTTTTTGTATTAGTAGTATTCATCACATATTTGCATATAAATCGATTTCTATTAAAAAGACAAAACAAAAAAATGTTTCGTCACATTTTCAAAGAGCCGCCGCAGAGAGACCAAAGAGCCGCATGTGGCCCCAGAGCCGCAGGTTGCAGACCCCAGGGCTGGGCAATTATTTGATTGTGATTATTGATCGAGAAAATTTTCAGGTGGATTTTTTTTTGTGTGACTACTTGTGTGTTTGTAATTTTTGTCTTATAACAGCTCTCTTTTGAAAATGAGAATGTGGATCTCAATGAGACTACCTGTATAAATAAGGGTCAAATAAAATAAAATAAAAAATTATGCTGATCAGCTGTGAGCCTTTTTACTCGATCAATATGGCAGAACTGTGCGTGACAACAGCCAATCAGATTCCACCTTCTCCTGCTCCAATTTTGTTTACAAGGTAGGAAGGAAATGTGGACAGAATTGCAGAATTGACCAAACGAAATGTTATTCAGTATAAAACGCTGAATCTCACAGACTTCTATTATTTTGGTGAGTTTCTGAGGTATTTTGGCCTCTGCTGCTCCCTGTACCTGCATGCGGGGTGAGCCCCCTGAGCTCCCCTCCCAACACACACAGAGAGAGTGGGGAAAGAAAGGAAAAGTCACATGAGACCTGCGGCGAACAGACTCAAACAGCAACGCCCTCCAAAAGGTAACGCTTGGGACAGAATAATGTCCCAGCAGAGGGGTGGGGTTTCCTTCCAAAGCAAAGTAAATAATTGGCTTAGAACCGATTCATTATGCAAGTGTGCACAAATTGTTGCTGTTTGAAGGTTTTATGTTGCTTTATGACATATTTAATGTGAAATTCTTTTTTAAAACTTTTATTTTACGAAACAATAACTTCATTAATGTGAGATTTTATGATTTACACAAGATCTTTTTTTGTTTTTTTCGCCCAGCCCTAGCAGGAGGCCTCCTAGTAAGAGGCCATTCAGAAGCATCTCTGCTGACTTCTTTTGATATGAAGAAGCAGCGGCTCTACTCCGAGCTCCCTCGTTAAAGAGGATGCTCGTATCAGCAGCTTATATATCCTGGATTTTGTCTTTTTAGTCAAAATCCAAACTTCTGACTAAATTTTAGGTTGAAACATTCCTTTTTTTCCTCTTTTGGCTGCTCCCCTTCCTCAAGGCCACCACAGAGCTTGACTCAGCAAGCAAATTCGCACAAGGATTTGGTAATTGTTATACACCCTCCTGATGCAACCACAGACGACTTCCAAAGCCCACTGCTATACAGGGCAGTGGTTCCTATAACCTGGGGGGCCAGAGAGCACAAGGGGGGGCTATAACCTTGTCTGCTCAAAGGCTGTGAAAATATCAATTTATGTATAAAAATCACCAAAACAAGTCTGTAACTCAGTTCTTTTTACTTTTCCAAATAAAAGTTTGTAACGATTCACTTTTTACTTTTATTATTGATAGAGAGATAAAGGTTGAGGGCATCTTTGAGAGATGTGAGGAGTAGTGGGGGTGGGGGATTGGCTTGGAAGTAGGAAAGGGGGTGCGGAGGAAAATAGGTGGAGAACCACTGATAGGGCACCTGGGGGGAGCAGACGTGGGGCCAAGGGTTTTGCTTAAGGGACTACCACCCTTATGGTCCAGAGTAGGGCAAATGAGGCTGGAGCCAGGTATGGGTTCTTCACCTTTCCCAAATTTTTACAAGTAGGGGTCTCTGCAGAACATGTTGTCCTGTGGGCGGAGACGTCCCAAGTTGTGATTGGCGGAGGTCTTAATGT
>JAUBOC010000181.1:6844378-6865107 GCA_032275365.1 Anablepsoides cearensis | reverse complement strand
GCCAATACCCACATGTGGTAAAAATTCCATGACAATCCGTCCACAAGTTTTTGAGTAATTTTGTCCACAGACCGACGACAGAATGACAGAATGACAGAACGGAGGAACGACAGACATACGCGACCGAAAACATTACCTCCTCCCTTGGCGGAGGTAAAAATGACAAATCTATCTATTTTAGTTAAGTTTACACCTTAAAAAATGCATCAATATATGCCTAATTGTAGTTTCTTGTGAAGAATATCCACAATATTGTCCTCTAACCAAAAAAATTAAATAAAAAAATCAGTGTTTCTATATTTTATAAATGACCCAGCACATGTAGCGTGAGAGTTATGAGCATAAAATCTGGTGCTGTGACCTACAGTTTGTGCTGTCTTTATCAAGCTGATGAGCCGATGAACTGCGCATGCCGTTAACACCTCTGTTATTAATATGTGGGGATTCTGGCTGCTGTACCAAACAGCTGGTGCACTCGGGGAGAGAGAAAGGCGCCTAATTAATTACGCTATGGGCCACTAAAATTCATTCTGCACATAAGTGACGGCAACCCATAGCCCCCCAGTACAGAACTGGCTGAAAGACTTCAATTAAACATGCTGTTTAAACAAATATCCACAAGCTTAGAGGAAATCTTTCTTATGAATAATTTATGACTTGAAAGAGGGGAATAATCTGGAAATACTAGAATGTGTAAAACCTATTTGTAGCTCTGAGCATACAGTAATAATTAAGCTGCTGATTGGCTCTCGGTGAATTCAAGTGAAAGTATATTTTTTTAGGGGCTAACCAGGAAAATTCTATGAATACTCGATTGCTGCTAAAATGCGATAACAAAGGCAGAAGAAGCTCTGCTGTTTTAAAGTAGGAAAAAGTTTCAGCTTTTCTTTTCTTTTCTTGTTTTTTTTTTTTTTTTTTGTTTTGAAAAAGTGGCCAAAAGGTTTTAGAGCATCCCGGTAACATGTGTAGGAACATCAGGACAGAGTGGGCTTGTTCAAGCTCCAGCTGTGCGGAGGCCTTGGGGCTGAGGCTGAACGCCACCTCCCATCGGCGCTGCAGCACAGCAGCGATGACATAAGTGTGAGCACGGCTGAGAGGAGGTCCAGGGGAGGGGTGGAGGGAGATGTGTGTCAAAATAATGCGCCTCCAGGATGCATTATATAAGGCTATTAAATTGTCAGTGTCTAAAACAGTGTGTTGAGGATACAAGCTTTGTTTGTGACAGCTGAAAATCCATTTCTCATGTTTGTTTCAGTGGAAGCTTTAGCAGCGAGAGGTTCTTTTGTTGGAGGACAAAAGGAGAGAAAAAACCCTGGATCTGTAGTCCTCGCTAAATCTCCAGAAAGAAGCACATGGAGGATTTTGTGTGCCATTTACTCTCTGGGGAAAAAGGAACCTATAGGAAAACTGCACATTTCATCAGCGATAACATTATTTTTGCTGACATTTTCTCAGTTTCTAAATAAAATGTAGGTTTTAGTTCTTCAACACTATAGTATGGAAAAAAAACAACTACAATCTTTATAAAAAATATATATATAAAACATATGTTTCAGCTGGTGTTTATTTCTACTGGTAAACTCACGTCTATCTTGCTCAATGGAGCAACTTCTTTTGCACAGAAGAATATCCATGTTGCTGTGCGAAAATGAGCAGAGGAGAAGAAAACTGTTTTGAGAGCAACAAAGTGGAAGAAAAAGAGAAATCAGCTGTTAAAAATACATGTAGAAATGGAAGATCATAGAGCAGGCAGCGGAGCAAAAAAAGATGAAGACGAAGCAAAAAACATAAAGAGGCGAAGCAAATTTATGCAGAGATAAAATACTAAACAATGTTTTGGTTTTTCCAAGAAGGAATTCACAGATTAAAATTTACAAGTCTGTAAAGGTCAAAATGAATCATTTCTCCTTGACAGCTTTGTTTACTAGATGCAGTTTTTTGCTATAGTTTGTTGCAAGTATTATTAATTACTCCTAAATCTAACTTGTTGAACATTAAAGTTTAAAGCAACAGATCAAATGTTTTTAAGTTTGAATTTGTGAAAAGCATATGAATATTTAATATCTTACCTACTGTAGATATCTCAGTTTGGAAAATAAATAATTATTTTGATCATGTTGACAACTCATTTAAATGGGGTTTTGTAAATGATATGGATCCAGGACTAACACAATGAGCTCAAACAAAACTTGACTGTCATGTCAGCTCATACTTACAGAAACTGAGAAGTAACCACAAGGAGACACAAAGAAATATGTCATGGCATAAAGCACAATAATTGCACCATTACTACTATTGTTATTGGTTAGGGATGACTGATATTATCGACCTACAGATATTATCGGTCCGATATTGGCATAAAAATGTAAAATCTCTACATATCTGTATCGTTTTTTCTTCTGATAACAAAAACCAGAGAAATTAACGCCTGGATTTGACCAAAATGTGTTAATAAATGCTTGTGGTCCAGAGACGGTCACCGGTGCGCAGTTGATGACATCACCAAACTGGATTATCTCAGGGAGAGCATGATCCAAACTATTGTTTGAGACAAAATGTTAAAAATAAATATGCACTTTTTCCATAACTTCAGTAAAATGTTTTTTTTTTTTTTTTTTTTTTTAATTTTGTACAGAGTTTACCTATGGCAGTGTTTTTCAACTTTGGTCCTTAAGGCACACTGCCCTGCATGTTATAGATGTTTCCCTGCTTCAACACAGCTGATTTCAATTGATTACTGATTAACAGGCTTTTGCTGAACTGCAATATTGTGAATCAGGTGTGTTAAAGCAGGGAAACTTGAGGACCAGGGTTGGGAAACACTGACCTATGGAATGCATCCAGTGGGTTATCACAGTAAAAACAGGCATAATGTCCGTGACAGGAGATATTTGATGTCACCTTAATATTGATTTGTAATATCAGTTAATGTCGGAATCGAAAAATTAAGTGTTGAACAATATTGGCATGTCGAATATTGGCAAAAAGTCAATGTCGAGCATCTCTACTATTGGTGCATAGCAATATATATATATTTTTTTTTTTGTGAACCGATGCTGCTGCTGTTACACCTTAATTTCCCCTCCACGGGACAATAAAGGCTGTTTCTATTCTATTCTATTCTAATAATGATCCACTGCTGAAGAATGAGGGCAGAAGAAGTAAATAAACTGAAGTTGATGAGGAAATGGGGAAGAGCTAAGCCTAATGGAAACAGGGAACAAGTGTAAGTTGGCAAGACAAGAACTGAAGAGCAGAAACTAACTAAGGAAAAGTTCTAAGAAAAGGAAAACACAGAGAAACAGAACAAACAAAATAAAAATAACCACAAACCTAACAACACAGAAGATTAAAAAATAGAACCTGACACAGTTATCTTAAAACAACTCCAATCTAAAAAAAAAGTTTAATTAAAACTTACAGTTGTTCCTTAGCCTGGTAAAAACCAGCCCCTTGCTCTTTACTTTGCTTCGTACAGAGGGTCTGAACTCTCAGCTATTGAGAAGTGATTTCTTGCTGGAGGCATGGACTCATGGCATGTTGAAGTTTAAAATGATTGGATCTGTGACGTATGCAGTGCGCCAGCTCTATACCGTGAAGGAAGCTACGCTAAGAAGCTAACCGGAAATTGCGTGCGCTGTAAACAACCATCCCCTACTGGGACGAGAGAAGTATCGAGCTGAACAAGATGTCTGTAAATAAGTCCTGCAGCCTTTGTGAGAAAAATGTAATTTAATTTGGAAGCCTTGTCAACACAAACTGAATGGCTTCATTCACTTCTTCTGCTGCCATTGCTAAACTACATGCAGACTAAAAGGCGCAGAAAATTGACATCATCATTCACAACTCCTCCTTCTGTTCGCTGATTGGTTTGGTTGAAATTCTATCAGATAAATTCATGTCAATGGGAGGAAGCCCAGATGAAGCAGAGAAGAGAGATTAGAATGAAGCAGAACAGTGTAAGAAGGCAACAGCCAGGCTAGTTGTTTATGCAAGGATTTTAAAATTATACAATTATACAGTTATCTATATAGTGTTCTGATTTTGTGTTTTTTTTTTTTTTTTGCAGTATAGCAGCTGTAAGCTGTAGTAATTCTGCTGCAGCCAGGCATACTTTTTGTTGGTATATCAACACTGTTTTACACAATTAAATTGTGTAATGCTAAACTACTGTTGATATAAAGGCTTAAAAAATAATACTCGACTTAACATTTTTAAGATTGGTTGCTTTAAGATACCAGATTTCCAATTTAAAAATCAGCGACGGCCACCTTGAATTGGGTTGACATGAAATTCACCAATCATTGACTACTTTCTAAAAGTTTCACTAAAATCCGTCAACTTGTTCAGGAGATATTTCACTAAGAGTCGCCCCCGGACCCTCTGACCACTATCAGTATGCAAGGCTGGTGAAGTGTCTTGCCCAAGGACACAACAAGTGAGACCACTGGAATGGGGGATTGAACAGGTGACCCTCTGGTTACAGGACAACTCCCTCTAACCACTCTGCCACATCCGCTGCAAATTAATGGCAAAGTTTTAAAAACAGATCTGGTGTAATTAGTTTGTGCTCAGAGCACATGTTAGACTCTCATGACTCATTCAAAACTAAATCTAATTTTATGAAAGTTTTGTTAAATCCGTCAACTGACTGTGAGTGAGGCCATGACCAAAATCATGGCTTTAAAATCACCCTGTTGTTGACATGGATTTCTATGCTTATTAGCAGCTAGCTGTGACACTTTTGATGCAGCCTGGGGCACTTTCTACACAAATGTGGTATTTTTACTGGAATACAAAATGCAGGTTCTGTATAAAAATATATATAGAGACAGAAACAGAGCATTTGAATTAACCATGAATGTGTATTTTTAAACTGCAGTTATACCTATACTTGACCAGCCATTGGTCACTGTTTCTCCACACTAATGCTATTCATTAAGCTATCTATAACATGTAAGATATTTATTGTTTTTAACCTTTCAAAGGAACCCCGCTTCATTTGATCTGAATTATTATCCAAATAACACAAAGTGTGATGAAAAAGTATAATTCTGGTTGAAGGGTAGAGGAAGAAATGAGGAAGACACCAACAATGACAGGACAAACTAAAGTATTTATGACTTCAATCTGAATACAAAGCACACTTACAGCTGAGTTGTGGGTTCGTGTCCTCAGGCCTGCTGCTCTGCATACGTCTTTTCAAAACGTGTTCACTCAAAGCTACAAGGTTTTACAACAACCACAGAACAGAAGGTTATCTGCACTTAGATGAAAGTCACTGACCAGTCGGTTCTGGACGTTTTGACCCCACAAAGCCAACTGTTGGTGAGCTCACGGAGGACCACCTCAGGCAGCCACTATTGTTTACCGTCCTTTCTGCCAACACCTCCACATGATGCCCTGCATCACTAATAGTGCTGCTTTTTCTGCATGAAACACACCTCTGCTCAACACATTCAAAACACTGTGGTTCTTTTTACCACTGAGGCGTATGCTTTTTTAACCAAATAAAGTAGGATTTGTCATTCCTGCACATCGTATTTTTAGATTTAAAGTGCAAAATTTTTAGTTTTGGAAATCACTGCATGTAGGAGGCTGTTTTTCTTCCCCCTGTTGTTGTTTGTAAGTCAATGTTTTAGACACGGAAAATTGACCATCTGTGGCTTCCTCTGCACTCGTTCGAGGGTCGAGAAATGCACGACCCCAAAAGCAACGTCTCTGCCCACTTTGTGAATGCTCGACACACACAATCTGTTCTCTTTTGAGCACCGTTCACGCTCTTTGCACCAAATAAATACAGCACCTTATGAATCATACCGCAGAGAGCAGCGCTGTCTGCAGCAAGAATTCAGAGAACAGCCCTGAGCTTATCTGAGAGAGAGTGGCAGGCGGCAATCTGTAAGCAAGGCTGCGGGGTGAAAAGCAGGGCACCTTGTCCGAATCACTGAGCATACACAAGCACCTACTCTAGGGTCATCTAGCTAATGGACTTCTAGACACACTTTCTTTCCAGTATGTCTGTTTGACTGGAACAGGTGCCTGTAAAATGTCATAAAAAAAGACTTAGAATATATTAAAAAAAAAAATAAATAAATCTAAGTTTGCTTAGCTACAATTTTTATGTTGGTGTCTTGTGTGTGTTAAATAGATTTCACTTCTCAGCAACCCCTCAAAACCGACACAGCAACGATTCTGATAAATCTCCCTGTGGATCTAAATTTCTATTGGCAAGGACACGACTGATCTCTCGCCCTCTGTAATCTTGATTTCCTCTGGTAATACCCGTCACCGTGAACTTGTGGCATTTTGCTGCCTTTGATGATTGGCCCAATGGTCTGCAACCAATGGCCTCCTTGCCACCAATTCACGACCCGTCAACCCCAATCCTCCCACCAATCCACCAGGCACACAACACACAGCGCAGAACAAATGTCCCGGCGTCAGAATCAATCCAGACAGGCTTCCCATCCTCCTCTCATAAAACTGGCATCTCATTTATCCAGGAGTGAGGACTATGGTAAATAGAATGACACGGCTTTTACACTTTCAATCCTGAAGGATTCAGATTGTTTTGCCTTGAGCCCGATTTCTCCAAAGATCTACCTGAATTCTCGTTCGAAACATTAATTTATTTTGCTTTTGAGAGCATTTCTGCGTATGTAACCCGCTTGTGAGTGTCTTTTTGTATTTTCTGCTACGTTATTTCATTTCCCCTTCAATACACATGTGTGCGCATTATAAAATAAGGGTGTTGGAGCAGGAAGTCTTCAGACTCACAATATTGAGTGAATTGAAAAGACCTCTTGCTGATATGCTTGAGGTGTGAAAGAACAGTGAGGACCTGCACGCACGCACACACACACACACACACACACATGCAGCTTTGTCTCCCTTTGAAGTTCTGACAGCAACTCAGCTTCCTCTCCTCTGTTGAATCCTGAGATCATAATTATTTACCATAACCGGGGCTCACATCCGCCTAATGAAAACAAAAGTTTGCCCTCGATGCTTCGGTCATATTCTATTCAACGCAATTTCTCGGGGAACAAAATCGCCCAGATCAAATTGAGAGAGAGCAGTCTAGCATGAATATCAACTGTGATAGCTCAAGAAGGAGAGCGCGGGAGCGTTCATTGTCTGTCAGCGCGATCTCATGAATAGGAATTCTCAAACTATCTGCTGGAAATCTTAATAATAAAACCCTCACTGTAAAACGCTGCCGCTGAATTATTTGTTGAGATAATTAATGAGCGGCAACAGAAAGGATGACACGGGGTCGCCTCTTCTTGTTTTTGCGTGTGCCTTTTGTGTGAATGTCGTTCAGCCACCGGAGCGACTGAGGGACTCACCGATCATGTGCACTGTGGTTCGGCCCGGCCTCGTCCCAGGACGCTGTTGGATGGTGTCGTAGAAAGTGGCCTGGCACAGCTGGATGGCCGTCAGACTGAGCCAGAGGCACAGGCAGAGCAGCCAGGACATGACAGGACACATCTGCTGAGGACCGGCAAAGGTGCAGTCAACATCCTGTTCTTAACCTTTGACCTCATGACCCCAAAAACCACACTCCCCTTTGAGTCATGACTGCACCACACATACGGGCACACGCACAAAATGATTCTTTTTTTACAAATTCTCCACAAGCAATTTTCACAGTGGAGTTTTTTTATTTTTTGTTACATAAGTATGAGTTCTTCACTTTTTCTTCCTGGTTTGTTCCTGTCTCGTCCCTAAGCCACAGCACAGCAAATGTGGAGTGATCCCGGAGGAATTTTCTCTCTCTCTTTTGCTCTCTTTCTCTCTCATTCAGCAGCAATGTCCCCTGACAGAGCTGGCTCCCTTCAACTCCTGAGCCGTGCATCTGCCTCCAAACTAAAATCAAACTTATAGAAAGAGAAGAATTCACAAGCAGCTGGCTGCCGAGTCTTTTCTCTGTCTGTCAGAATAATGTGACAGCGACAGGGTGTTAACAGGAATCAGAAAAGGCTTGTAATGTTTCACCATGCTTTGCACTTTCAGAAAAAAAAGCTACTGTATTACAAGGAAAATTTCTGGTCATTGGGAAGAAACAGTGGTTTTAAATGTAGGAACTGAGCACTAAATGCCCCAATTCTCATCAGAAATTATTTAATATAGAAGTAGATATCTTATAATGAGAGCACAAAACTTTTATCAAATCATAGAGAATAATGTCTTTGGCAGCTGTTCACTTTTTCCAGATGTTCACTGAGATTTAAATATGCCAAAAGGAAAAAGATAAAGGACTATACATTTAGGTTATTTTACTAATTAATTTGACACTGTTTGTTTTTGTATTTTTTTAGGTTCAATTTGCTGAATTTACACAAAAATACCCCTTTTTTTCTTATCAAGGTTTTATATTTGCACAAAATAGCAAAAAAAAAGATGTCTTACCTGAACAACCCAACACACTATGTACAAATGTCTCAACGGAAAGTCATAAATCCATCCATATTTCTACTTATGCTGATCCCATCCATGAAAGTCTGAATGTGACTGGAAGAGAGAAGTCCTGTGACTCTGCCTCCCTGCTTCCACACTTTGATAGCAACAGTCCAGTGACTCAGACAGAGCCGTCAAGCCGGAGACAGGAAAATAAAATTTAAAGCTCTTTTCAGTTCCACCTTTTGAAACCCCACTGCTTCACCTTGAGGAGGAGCCCCCCGCTGACACTGAATTCATTTGCCACCCTCTCGCATTTACGGGCACGTGTGGAGTGCTCCTTAATTAACTGTAGTGGAATCTCTTCTCTCACCGTCCGCATTCTTCCGGAGAGAGGCAGCCCTGCGAGCAGCGGCTCTCTCTGAGTCCCTCCTCAGCGAGCACTGAGAGACAAATGCTCCCGTACAGCCTGGCTGAGTGTAAAAACTGTATCACATGTCTTAAAGCCAGACTGCCTCTGGATTAGAAGGCAGAGTGGGACTCCATTTGATCATGTGCTTCTGATAATTGCAAATCACAGAAGCTACTGACCAAATGAGTAACTATTTATTTTACATTTAAATAATTGATGCATATATTTAGATAATTAAAAGTAAACTTAAGAAAATAAGGCAGAAAAATGACCAGATAGTAAAATAAATGGGAAAGAAAATGATTAAACCCTCACCTTATCTCACTCTTAACTGACAGACTGAATAAAACTGGGGGAAAAGAAAAACATTTTCTCAAGAAGAGTGGAAAAATAACTAGAAAACAGGACTGTGTTGGGAAACAATAGTCCACTCGTAAACAGGTAATCTTGACCTGCAGGTAGGAAGTTCTTCAGTTTCGGAGCCATAATGATGAGTCTATGAAAGGCAGGAAGGTGAGTGCTGGTATTTGAAGTAAATAAGCAGCATACTGTATAAGTGGGGAAACAGCTCAGTCGTCGCTGTTTTTCTGTCACCTTTACTGCGTGGTGAGCGCTTGTTTGGAATAGTGATTTTTCTCTCACTGGCACGGAGAACATACCCATGGTCTGCAGCTCGCACTGCAATCTCCACGGCATAAAGACTTTGCATTTTATTTTGATGCTTGCTCGGGAAGACAGGGGTGCATTCTCGGTTCAGAATACCCACGGCGAAGCTGCTCTACAACACCGCATTAATGTCTGAGAGTTTGGCAAGAGTGTGTGGAGCGGATTGGGACATGCTGTACTAGAGGACGTTAAATCAACATAAACTGCTGACTTGTTTGGAGAGGAATACTTTTCAAAGATTGTTTAGTCATTAATTGTTTGTAGATCCCAGTGTCCTATAGGCTTTGTGTTTTGACAAGAAGGGACTGAGATTTGTTCAAGCCATCTGTTTCATAGGGAGTTTGCTCGGAAAACACACGCAAAAAAGACCATTTGCTTTGTCCTAAACACTGAAGTCAGTAATATTGTGGTTTTGTAAAACACAGATGACCAATGGTGCCCAGTTCTGCACAGGAGCGACGAAGTAAAAGAGCAAAGCGGCAAATAAGGAGAAGATTGAGGAGAATTTCCATCTACCCGTTTTCTTCAACTTGCCTTTTCTTTCCAGGTAACAGAGCAGCTGGTGCTTATCTCCAGCAGCCACTGTGCAAGAGGTGAGGTACACACTGGTCTGATTAAGTCTATCACAGGGACATAGAGACAAATAGGTTAAGTATTCATGCTCTTACTTCCACCTAGAGACTAATTTGAGTTACCAAATAACTTTACATGCATGTTTTGGTCTGTGGGAGGAAACTCAACTCAACCTTCGGCAACAGGTAGGGCAACAGGTGTAACAACTGTGCTGCTGTACCGCCCCATAGAATTTCAACAGCTGTGACACGAGGCAGGTGTTGTAAGGAGTCTAGCATTGCAATCAAATAGCAGTGACCATATCTGCTTTTGGAAGATGGACGGGGTTGGTTTAGAAACGTGGTTGGTGCTTAAATACAACTTTAGTCCTGGGCTTACCAGATGCTGCAATCTTGGGGTTCAATGCAAAACCCGCATGTTGAAGTTGACTGGAACAAGATACTGAATGTCTTCACTGCCACATTACGCTTATTACCTTCACCGAGGGTGTGTTTTTGGTAGCATTGGTTTGTCTATATGAACCGATATTCGAAAGATTTTCAGGGGATGTTGAGGTTGTCACAAAGAAAAAAATCTGGCAAAAAATCTGGCAAGATCTGCCAGATATGCAGATCTGGCTCAAACAGAAACTGAAATGTCAAACTTCAAACAGAGCCAGAGGCTGCTTTTCACCGATGATGTCATACTGTGACAGCCAGTCAGCATCCAGCAGAACTTTCTTCCACCAATCACAGCTCAGGAGCTGCTCACTCTCATTTACATAACCTAAAGTCTTGACGGAGCTGTGCAGTCTGAGTTCTAGTTAACTGATTGAGGGAACATTTTAAAACTTTGCAGAGGGCAAACAAAGATGAAAAAGTACTTGTGGAAACTGGTTCAGTGGCACATCACAAACTGCCTTCATACCACATTCAACCCACACCCCACAGAGTAAAAAGATCCACAGACGGCGGTATAATCACAGCCATTCTCGGTACCAAGTGGGACACCACGGTAATGAATTTTACACCACCTTTGTGGATTAGTCAGAGAGAATCGCCACATGTAGGTATAAACAACAATGTTTCTGCAGCAGCACACACAAATACACTTATCTGTTTTATGAACCTAGAAGCTGTACAAGAGTGGACTGAAGCACAACAACATTAAAAGTTGTTGATGGGGATGCCTTCAGACATTTGCAGGAGGAAGCAAAGAGGAAGGAAGCAAAAGGAAGAAAAATCAATAGCCATAGTCCGTGCAGTTTCACTGATGTCATGATTGACAAGGTACTATTGACAACATTTTGATATAGCATCACTTTAGAAATGGCCATCTAGCTCTTAAAAGGTGTGTGCAAATTATTTCTCATGCCTCTTAGCAGAAGTCTAAAAGCATTCCCTATTTACACTCTCCCTGGCTGAAATGAAGTTCTATCATTCTAATAAAATAAAGGGTTCTTAAAGAAAATGTGCGACCTTCATCCTGTCTCCATGAACAGCAACTGAGTGGAGGTCAGTGACATCAAGTTCCCAGGTGGGCTCATTGAAGATGACCCTTCCTGAAAGACAAACACAGAAATCCACAAAAAGCATCTTTGTTCAGCTTTCTGAAGAAAGAAATACGTCATTTCATTGAGTTTTTGTTGTTGTTGGGTTCATTTTATGCTTTATATCTGCACCTGGCCCTGAGAACTCACATCTACATTCATTTAGTCATCATCTCACTCATTCTGTCTTCCTTTTGCCTTTGTCTATCGTCAGATCACCGTGTCACCATTTAGTTTCAGCTCATATTTCGTTTTTGCTTTATTAATAGGAGTTTTTCTTCATTACCACTCTTCCTGCTTACTTGCCTGTACTGTGGTCCATTTACTGTGACAGTCACAGAGAAACTACTGCTGTCTTCCTACAGCTGGCATTGTGTTTATCTACTGCATCTCCACATGATTTACCAACAGTAGATCATCTCTGTCTGCTACTTGTTATTTCACACAATATGACAGAGAAAACAGTCTGTTAATTGTTGTTAATGACTTGGATCTGTATTGTATTCTGGATATTATTCATTTAATTGACAGAGCTGCAGGTGAGGATGGTGAGCTGGAGATTTTTACATCAAGGCAACAATTTAGTTTATGTATTTCTAAGGATTGATGTACGTTGCAGTAAATACAGTAGACTGAGAAAGTGTTCACAAATAAAAATAAACATCACATAAATACAAATTAAATTTACGTCATTTAAGATGTTTTCTTATCTTAACAATTTTAGTTACTTATTTTTGGAGCACCAGTAAAGAAAACTAGTGTGTAAATTAGTACAAAAATAATCTGAGGTCTCACATTACAGTCTTTTACTGCCTGGGCACAATTTAGAAGACAGTTATTTCATTAGCGGAACACTGCATCTTTTGTTAAATGAAACACTTTCAGTAAAAAATTAAACACTAATTTATGAAAATTATATTTTTTTTCTCCAGCTCTAACACACATTGTTATTTTTCTTTTTTTTTAACTATTTAAGGTACTAAACCTAAAACACTTTTAGCACTTGTCCTTTTGTCATAATTACTGTGAGGTAAGCATAAAAAGTACAAAAATGCATTCATCAACCACAGGGCCATAATAAACAGATTTGTTTCTTACCGTAAAATAAAACCAGTCAACCTCAAGTCAGAACTTGTTTATTTCAGTTTTATGTAAGCTGAGCAAACAACTGTGTGAATAAACTTTTAAAAAGTTACTTCATAATTACAGTCTATAGCTCTAGCTGAATCTGGTCATTACTTCATCTACATAAGTTTTGTCCTTGTTTTCAAGGTATCATTACATCAGAGGAGCATAATGTGTTGCTATACCAATAACATTTAGGTTTTATTATTATTATTATTATTATTATTATTATTATTATTATTATTATTATTATTATTATTATTACTACTACTACTATTATTATTATTATTATTATTATTATTATTATTATTATTATTATTATTATTATCAGTCCTGCTGCTAACAAAAATGATTTCTTGTGAAACAGGACTGTACTAATTTTGTCACAATATTAAAAACAGCTGTTTTCTCATTATTGCTGCAAGCAAATTTCCTTTATTAAATAACTATAAATGGTGCGACAACACTGCTACAAATTATTGTGTTGGGCTGAGGCCCCCAGTATTTCTAAAATTTCAGAACGACTCTGTCAGAGACCCTTTCTGCCCCCAGATATTGTTTGTTTGAACTGCTGCCCCCCGGGAGGCATTTTAGCTCTGTCAAATCACAGACAAACAGACTAAAAACAGCTTCTACCTCTGAGCCACCGCGGGATTTAACTCTGTCAAACCCTAAACAAACAATGCATCATCGATAAAACGCTTTATTTGCTTTAGTCTGAGAAATGGATTGTGTGTGTGCGTGTGTGTTTGTGTGTGGGAGGGGAGGGGTGTGTGGGTGAGAGAGAGCGAGAGAGAGAGAAAGAGAGAAAGAAAGAGAGGCAACCATCTATTTTGATGAAAACTGGTGGTGTCTAAATTGTTTCTGTACAATTCATTCATCATTCATTTATTTTTATTTCCTAAGAAAATGATGTTTCTACTGTCAAAAGCACAAATTTTACTAAATTGTACCAAAACAGAAACAGAGTGCCACAACTAATTCATTCAAAACAAACAAATAATGGCTATAATTAAGTCAAATATACAGATATTCAGTTATAACCTGATGTGGTAGCTTAGACAGATCCAAAACATATGCTATAAGTAATACAGATATTACAACAAATCAATTGAACTTTGAATTAACTTTTAGAACCAATATGTTATTACTGTTACCAGACACATTTTAATGAAAAACTCAGAAATGGATGTACAGGGTGGGTCAAAAGACTTTTATTTCAATAAGAAAATGGAAAATAGCATAACTGAATACCCCAGCAAGAAATGGACAGAAACTATGGTTCCCAAACTTTTCAGCTTTTTACCCACAAAATACCAGCAGCAGAGACCTGTGCCCCCTGATTGTTTTCACTTCAAATAACAAGAGCAACAATATTTATTACTCTGTTTTTGTCCATTTTAAGTACAATAACTTTACACTTTTGTAACAACAAAGGCAAAACATTGTTGTTAGTTGTAAATTTTTAGTGTAATTTAATCTTTTCAGGACCCCACTTTGATGTTTTGGGATCCCACTTTGGGTTCTGACCCCAACTTTGAGAGCCACTGTTTTAGGCTATGTTCAGATTAAGGCCACAAAGCCGCCAAATTTGATCAAGAGCAGGTTTTTTCAAAGATAGGCCCTGTCTCTCATTACTTGCTGTGGTATTCAGATATGTATTTTTTCCTTTAGTTGCTGAAATAAAAGGGTGTCCTGTGACTTTTGACTCACGCTGTACATCTTTAAGTGTATAACTTTTGGATTTAACCAAACTTAAGATGGCGACCACAACCAACTGGTTTTAGCAAACCAAAAAGTGACTCTAACTCTGTCAAATGTACAGATATTGAGCTGAACTTTGATGTGACTGTAGTTGAGATTTATTCTTAACACATACTCTGAGCACATCTTAAATGAGACATCACCATTTTAAGGACTAGAACATGATCTTGGTCTAAAATTCTGGCATCAGGCAGTGGGTTAAATGGATTTCTTTAAAAAAAAAAAGCTGGCTCTAATTGTCACTGTACATCTGAGCAGAAAGTGAAATATGACAGGATTTTTTTTCAAGTATAATTTAGGCCACATTACAATTAAATTCTATATTGCTACATTTATAAAAGATCATCTGTAAAATTTAGCCAAGTAAGAATCTTCCATTTCATTTAGGGAAGATTTCCAATCATACTTTCTTCAAAGGGCTGTCAGTTGTGTGAGATTGTTGGGCTGTCCTGTACACACTGATGAGCTCAGGTTGCTCTATAGATTGTCGATTATGTTTAGGTCAAAGGACTCAGAGTGCAATATCAAAGCCCTGAGCTTTGTAGACCTGGAAATGCATTTAGGATTAAAATATGGGAACAGAGTTCTATTTCATCCTCATTTTTTTAAGCAGCACAGTGATTGATTTCCAGAACTTGCAAACATTAAAATGAATCAATTATTTTCTCCACTAGTGATTTTGTTTTTAAGAGTGCCAACGGTTTCATAAATGTTAAATGCAACAGAAGCCTTCGCCCTGATTGACTTGCCCCTTACCTGACAGAAATGTTTGTTATTACAAAGTTTTTTTATGGTTGTTAAATTGTTTAAAAAAGAGACACACCAGGGTGCAAATTATTATTATTTTTTTTTTAACTTCATGACAAATGTCACAATTACAAAGTATAATTTGGTACACAGGGACTTAAAAGCTGCTCTTAAATGGTTCATTCTTACATATGTCATATGTGTCATGCTGTCTTTTTTTGGGTATTTGCAAGTGAAAAAAGAACAATTAATAATGGTTTTAGAATTTGTTTTTAAAAGGAGTCAAAAGCTGCTCCTGAAAATATTCCCATACAAAATAAAATCAAATCATATGCTAGGTTAAATAAAATACATTACTTGCATAGCAAAAACTTATGAGATGGTATTGTCTGTTTTTTTCCCTCTAAAAGGTAGTTCAGTTTATTCTATCATAAAAAAAGATTCTGATAAAAAAAAAGAGAAATGCATCAAAGCACTTTTTCTCGACTGGCTTTTACCATGCCTTTCACTTAGACGCTTCCAGGTCATTTCACTCTATCAGGAACCTTTCTCAGCAAAGACAAGTCACTGCACACAAACCATCCCTCTGAGTTTTTCTCTCACTTTCTCCCCTCTGTCTTTATGGATTCAAGGCCAAACCCACTAATTCCCTTTTAAAGAAACGACTATTAAAAACATCTTACATGTGTGTGGAATAATTGTTTCAAAGATTAAACGACTAACATTCCTTGAAGGAATGCGTAACGCCCTTATATGGAACTTAGTTGCTTCAATCATATAAATTAAGTTGTGTCTGATTTCATGCACCATTCTGATTTTGCAAAGTACTCCATGGATGAGATGAGGATGAGTCTCACTTACTACCACACCAAAGTTTACCGTTATTGTCATTTTTTGGGTTGGCTATATTAATTTGTGCTGATCCCAAATGTTAATCAGCTGTACATGTATGATGTATCTAATGATATTTTTCTCTTTAAAATCCATTAAGTTTGTTTGCAAGATATTTTGCAGGCCTGATGCCAACATTTGCTTCCAGCATTTTATACAAAAATACTGAACAGCTGTTAACACTTAAAGTTTGCATTGAGGAATAACTACTGCCACACCAATCTTTAGCTCAGTGTCTGTAAAACTGGCTGAGGTTTAACCTGTTTTGTGGGTTCCACTGGACAGTTGGCTGTGGTGGCCATCTTAAAGTGTTGTGAGTGCAAAAGTTAATCCAACGTTTATTTTCTGAGGCTCTCTCTATAATTTGTCTAAAGATTTGTGAGGTATTTTGCTAATATTCAAGGCAAACAAACACAAAAAACAAAATAGATGGCTAAATGGTAAAGTTTACATTTCAGTATTTCAGAATGGAATGCAGCATTTGCTGTTGGTGCACGGCTTTTTGTTATATGATGTCATCATCCTGCGACAAAAGCAAATATTAATGCGGCTAATGCTTCCCTACGAGACGTCTAACTTGCAGTTGCAGCCAGTGTCCGAGCTGCACTTTAAACTATCGGACAACAGGTACCGTCCATATCGTTTTCATTGAATACAATTAGATTTTTTTTTTTATGTAGCATCTTCAGCAGCGTCAGCAGAGTGTGTCAATTCAGGGGCTGCAGCCTACCGCGACCCACAGAGCCAACAACCTATACAGTCAGTGTAGGCTGCCTAAAATGGCTGTGAAATGAGACAAGACTTCACTAGAGGAATAACTTTAAACATTACACATAAATTAAAAAAATTTAAAAAATAAATAAATAAATAAATAAATAAATAAATAAATAAATAAATAAATAAATAAATAAATAAATAAATACAATTTGGGTTTAGCTCCGCAGCATCAGTACTTGCAGTTGCATTTTATTTAACATCTTATTGCAGCATAAATTTCATCAGCCGGCTATTTTGTTTAACCTTCAACTTTATTCCCACCTTTACCCAACACAACCACTTTAAACTTTCAATTTTTATACCACCAGATTTAATTAAAAACTGTACTCCTTTCTCTTGATTTGTCCACCTTTACAACAAATAAATAAATAAAAATATTTCCAGGTCGACCTGAATGCATCTTGAAATAGAGTGGGCCAACAAGCATCTACCGGACCCGTCCCTCAAATTGGTGGGATGCAGTGGTGGGCGGCAATTGAAATTGTTTTCAAAATTTTGTGTAGTGATGTATGCCGCTGACAAATTCACCTTTTAAAGGATGCAGCCCATGAATTTGGACACAACTACTGTTTGCTTTTGTCGAAGCGTGATGACAACACAACCAAAGCCAGACTTCCATGTTGTGTTCCTATTTGAAATTCTTAGAAGTTAACTTTATAATTTAAGATTTAGGCTTTAACATTTAGCCAAAACATTTTAAATTAACATTTAGTAAAATATAGCAAAATGCATGAACGCTGAGCTAAATAATATTTTTGTGGATTTTTTTAAAGTGGTATATTTTACACCCAGAAAGTGAGCTAAATAATGAAAATGTGTTGTTTTAACATATTCTTTTTTATATATATAATTGGTGCCTCATAGATAATACCTAAAACACCTTGGCACAGCATTTTTTTATGTCACATGAAAACAATAAACAGTGTTGGAACCAGTAAACTATTTTCAGGCAGTGATCAATTAACACTTGAGCTCATGAGTATGTACGACTGAAAGGTGTTAAGAAAGTACATAGAATGAACTTAAAATCTGCAGCTTATTGTAAAGAAATTCAGCAGAACTGAAGACTTAATAAAATGTGATAATAGCATGAGCTAGACTTGGAGAGCTTTTGTTGCTTTGTTTTTTGATGTTTTGTAAGTGTACAATTGATGGTTTTAATATGTTTTCTTTAAATATTTATGTTAGCCATGTAGGATAGCTCGTAACTAACACTAACTAACAACACAGATGTGAAAAACAAAGAAAAAAAAAACAAAAACAGCCTATAACTGTTTTCCCTGCTGTGCGACAAATCAATCAAACATTCTTTTTCCTGACCAGCAGACCACCAATGTGAAGAAGGTTCATGCACGGCTGATTCAGTCCACTCCCTAAATGCTTCTGACGGCAGCTTTCTGAGAGGTAAACCTGGGGAAAAAAATAAATAAAAAAGGCTGAATATTTCTGCTGCAAAGTTCACGAGAGTTGTCTTTTAAATCTAAAACTGTGCGTACAGAAATGACCTGGAAGCAGACAGCCTGCGAGATCCCGTGGGCTTTTTCTTTGTGTGTCACACAACGACGCAGACCAGCTTCAAGTCAATAAGCTTCCTGGTTTTGCAAGAAACACATGCAGTGTGTTGCTTAAAAAAAAAGCACAAATAATGCCTGCAATATACGTCTAGTTTTAACGCCTGTCCAGTTCTGTGTCAAATTTCTTTTCCCAGTGGCGTGCAAGATAAGGTGTTTGTTGCTGTTGTGTCTGGAGGGCGGCGAGGCGCAGGGGAAATGTCAATAATTCGTTGTGTTTTGCTTCGGGTGGGAGAGCTGGAGATGTCTCAGGAAGAACTATGGAGAAGTTTTCCATTCAGCCTCCCCCTCAGCTGTGCTTTCTCGTGTCATTAGAAGAGCTTCAGCTGCTCTTAAAAAAATAAATAAAACATGACATTTTATGGTGATATTCCAGCTGATTACAATGACATCATGCCCAGGGGCCCGATTTCTGTCCATGAAGAAGATGTCATATTGTGGATTATGTCGTGTATTGCCGTGCGTTGGAGTGGGTGGAGTGAGTGGGGGTTGATTTCTGTATGGATAAAAGTCATGTACTTCTACAGGCATTCCTACAGAGCTCATCCAGTGACTTTGGTTATAAAAAAATGGGAACCTCCACTCAGGCTATTTTTAGAACACGAGTCAGGTGACCATGTCAGCTTGAGTCCGGTGATGGTACAAACTCACGTACGCAGCTGTATTGATTTCAATCACAGTGTTCCAGTTCAGTTGTGTTTAAACTTAAATAAATTTGGGAAAACAGCATCAAACTCCGCCGGGCGGACAACAAAACATTGTTCTACATTACTTATAACAGGGATTCAAGACACAGCCAATCTGCAAATGTGCAAGGAGTCATTTTTATCTCTTCCCAAGCAAAGATACTAGCTAACAGCTGGATTTAAGCAATGGGATGAGCTGAATTTGATGAGAAAAAAGTGCTACCATGGACTTAACGTCTGCTCCAAACATTTTATTGGAGGTAAAAGACCACTTTCTGTCCCTAAACAGATACAGTAAAACTTATATTGTTTTTGCTGTAGCCTGCTGCTAGCCTACTCCTAGCCTCAAGGTGTTCTACTGCAGTCAATTACCCATTTAGTGATTTTATATTTCCACAAATTTTAAACATTCAGGAAGTTTCTTTTAACGATGCAGAAGCAGTTACTCCTCTGATAAAAACAAACACACACAGACAAACACATCAGATGTGGCAAGCTAAGCTATAAGTCGCCAGTAAAAACACCCAACGTTTTAACAATTCTGCTCACTTTACAAGTCTGTCAAAGTAGACCCTCCAGAAAGCCTTTCTACTGATTTCCTGGGATTCCTGAAATTGGATGTGTTGAAATTTGCTCTAGGAATGTGTTTTTCCGCTAAGATATTAACACTGATGCTCTGTAGAATCTAGTCTGACTGTCGGATCATTTGAGAGTGCGTCACATAATGTATGTAAATGATATGAGTGATGTCACGAGTGAGAGCCCCATTGAAGCATGGCCACAAGCTAATAAGTGGAGTTAATCCGTCAGAGTCTGATTATATACAAATATGTTTTGTGTTCTAACTGTTCAAAGTTAGCCCACACTAATTAATATTTTTTGGTTTATTTTTATTTTTTGATGCTTGTTTAATCCAAATAGTTTACCTCCATTGTTCAATCTAAACAGTTTATTTTTCATAGTACTAGTATTTACGAGATGGCATTGAACATCCTAAGTGTGGGTTGGGAAATGTGTTTTTTTTTTACTATGTGTTCCTGAACTTGACATAACTCTGACTCCTTCCACAGCAAGAGCCTGTTTTGAGTGTCAAGCTTCAAAAAAAAAAAATCTTTTTGGACATAAACAACTCCAGTTGTCATCTGTGTCTTTATGCTGCAACATTTAATGCTAAGAATTACAGCAAGTGACTGAAGAATGTCACTCATTCCTATATTAAACGTACATAAAGTTAATTCAGACTTGTCCATGTAAATAATCAACAGTCTGCATGGAAATGACTGCAACAATTATCTTGTGGACACGCATTATTTTAATCCAATGTCACTGGATGGGCTTCGTACATTCCTGCTGTATTTATATAAAAAAAGCTAAATATCAACCCTCTCAATATGCCTTTTCTGTTTCTTGCAAAGCTCCAACACAAAGATGCATGCAAAAATTCAGCGACAGAGGATGGTATTACTGTGCTGTTAGTTTAACATCTCAGACTCTTTCCCCCCATGAGATTGTAGTGGTCACCTAGGAGTGGAATAAACCGTTCCACCTGTCTTTGACCTTGGTCTCAGAAAACCTCCTTCAGAGAG
>JAUBOC010000181.1:6829059-6844278 GCA_032275365.1 Anablepsoides cearensis | reverse complement strand
TAGTACCGAAAATAAGAGAACTCGTAAAAATTTTCCTTATAACTTTTGTTATAAGAAGGTGTAGACAAATCACTACAAGATCAATAAATCACTGCCACTAAAACGTCTTACAGTAAAACGATGAGAAATGTTTTTCAGATGATTCATTTGCATTTTCATTGAGTGTTTTTGTTTTCTCAAGCATCCTCTGCTCTTCCCTGGAAAGGTCAATGGGAAATGGTTGCTGTCTGTTTTATCTGCCGGAGCCAACTCTCGAGTTCAGCCAAGTAAGAAATAAGATTATCTTTATAGAAGGTAGTGTGAGAATCTGGCCTTTGAATCTGATTCAGCGGCGTATTAATGTCTTAGAGGCTGGAAGCGGCCCAGACTCTATTAGAATAACTGAAGTTTGAGTGGGATGTGTGTTTTTTTTCTTTCTTTTTTTTTCAGTTCACCGAGCTTCTTATGTTTAATGGAAAGGGAGCATTTTACCTTTTTTTACGCTGGTTGATCTTAACATTTAATAGATTCTTTAAAGAATATTTGTCTTTTTTTCCCTCAGATTCTAACTTTTTTTTTTTTTTTTTTGGATAAGACACGTTTCTGTCAGGCAAAACAACTCATTAACTTTCCCAGACACAAACCTGAGAGTGTGATACGAGAGAACTCAGGTGAAAAGCTGAATTAAAAAAAAGTTTTAAAAAATTGCAGTTTTCCAGAGTAATACATGCCTTCTAATATGATGTTCTCAAACTTTGGTTTAAAATAGGGAAGAAGAGAGAAAAAAAAACAATGCCTTTTTACCCTCATTATTTCTTGACTCTGACTGACATTTACTGGAAGCTACACTATTTGATCCTGCCATTAAAGCAAATGTCATCGCGTGCGCATTATCAAAATTTCCAAATTAACAAAGAGAGGCATGGACTCTGGCTAAAAATGATAGAGCAATAGCATGTAGATGTTTCAACATAAGTAGTCATACTTTTAGCCCAAACTGCTGATGACAGTCTCCAGAGAGAGCAGATGCCGTTGCCTTCTGGCTCCGGGCTTCACCGCTCCAATCCGGTAAGTGCCTCTGTGCCTCCTGAGATTTGCTATTGTAACAGCCTGCTCTCTCTTTCCCTCTTCCTTTCTCTCACGTGGCATCCAGGTGAAGAAAAACACAAGAACAATCTCGCGCTTTTTATTTCTTCCTCTTTGAAAATGTCATCAGCAGTCAGCCGTGATCTAGGTGAAGTGCACAGGTGTGTTAACAATTGAGATTAAATGTTCATGTACCATGCACGATGTGTGAGTGTCACATTTTACCTCTTAAAAATTGTGCTCTGATAAGGCATTATATAAAAAAAAAAAGTTGGGAAATTACAGTTTCCTGACAGAAAGCAATCTTGCTAGAGGACGTTTTCTTTCCAAAGTCACAGTCAATCATTTCCAGCGCCTTTATTGTGTCCACCTGACTTCCTGTGCTTGACATGGCGCTCCGAAGTCATGCTGGCTCAATCATATTATGCATCAAGTCAAAATTGTGGCTGCTGATGTAATTGAAATTGTCAGTCTCCTTTTCATGAAGTGTTCATCTCCTGAGATGAAACATTTGTCCTTCGCATGTTTACATCAGCACCCTGAATGGTGTGGACATCATCATCATCGTCATTCAGCCGTCCTGAGAGGGATTTTGGTGAAAGAAGCTGGAGCTAAAACATGTTGAGTTTTTCTAGCTAATCAAAAACCTCATTATGCAGAGTGATTTTTATCCTTTCAGAAACTAGAACTTGACGTGTTATTAGTGGTACGATCAGGCTGCTGCGTGAAAAGAAGAAAAAATACCAGAATTCAGGAGAAATCAGTGAGGAATATGCGACATTTCTGCTCTGCAGCTTGAAAGAGATTCTGCCCCAAAACCTTCCGTCTAACCTGGTGACAAGGTCAGAGTGTCTCGTGCAACCTTTTGTGGAAAGCACTCAGCACAACAAATGGAGCCTAAACTGTTTGATACCTGCTGTTTGCACTCTAAAAGCAGCTCGCTGGAGTTGATTATGGATTCTTGCCCCGGCACTCTCCCTCTCAGAGTATTTGTTCTGGGCCACTGCTGACTGGATATGACTTGAACAGCTGGAGGAGCCTCAACAGCTGCAATTGGACTAAAAAATATATATCTGCAAAGACAATGTGATTCTTCCTTGCAAAATATATTTGAAAATAAATATATATTTAAGAGTCAAACTCAAATTAGTTTTGATTAAAAAAAATGTCAGTTTTTCCTGTTTTTTTTTTTTTTTTTACATTTTTATACATAAAACACTAAAGATTTCACGAGGACAGAATCTTGGTTACCACTTGTGCTTTTATCTACAGTATGTCTGTGTTCATATGTTTGTTTGTTAGCAAAATAGCTCATAAAAGACCAAATTAATTTGAATGAATCTTTCAGAAAGTAATCCTTTGATGAGCCTCTTCAGCCTATTCATTTTCAGAGTCAGCCTCATTTAAAATGGCCTCCACATCCTATTGAATAACTAAATCTCAGTCAGTTTTACACAGGGTTCCCATGGGTCCTTGAAATCCTTGAAAGTTTGTAATTTTCAAATAGTTCAAGGAAAATTTTTGAAAACAACTGTTAAAAACTTTGAAAGTCCTTGAATGTTTTTTGGGGGTTGGAAAAAACTGGAATAAAATTTTCCATCACCACCATGGATTTCTGTCATCAGAGCCAGTCTGTGACTTGCCTTGGACAACTATACCCCCCAGACCCAATAACGTCTATGCCATTCAGTTTTTTATTGAATTTGCATTGTAATAAAATTGTTCATTGATCATTTTCAGCGGTAGCAGTAGGTAATTGCCATTGCACGTGGTCCTTGAATTTGAGGATATGGTCCTGGAAGGTACTTGAAAGGTCCTTGAATTGAATGTTAACCTACACCATATTGCCAAACGTTTTTGCTCACCCATCCAAATGACTGTGCATCAGTGCACAAAGCAAGGTCCATAAAGACATGCATGCCAGAGTCGATGGATGAACTTTTTTTTGCCACTTCAGTAGAAAACAGAACTGATAGTTAGTTTCTTAATTTCTTCATCATCAGTGATTTTTTTTAAATAAACAAGTCAATCTAAAGAATAAGAAAACGAGGGAAAAATGGAAAAAGGAAAAAAAGAAGAAATGGGAAAGATTGAAAAAGAAATTAGAAAACGTGAGATGTATATGAAAAAAACAGACACACAAAAACACAATACACTCATCATTCGTCTGCACACCTGCCAAAATGGAGAAGACAGAGAACCCAGCAACAAAATACATGTACATATAAAATAATTATGACCTTGCTGAAAAGTTTAGATGCATATACACACCCATACGTACATATACATGCATATACACATGCATACATACATACAAACATCTACATACATATATACATGCATATACACATGCATACATACATACAAACATCTACATACATATATACATGCATATAGACATGCATACATACAAACATCTATATACATGTATATGCATGTATGTATATATACATTCAGTGACCGTCAGAAACCCCAGGATCTGAACACCTGTTTGTGTGTGGTTGAGAGCATGCATGCATGTGCAACATTTCTTCCAGTGGTGTGGATGAACTTGGCTGACCTGCACAGAGTCTTGACCTCAACATGATTGAACACCTTTGGGATGAATTAGAGCGGAGACTGAGAGCCAGGATTTTTAGTCCAACATCAGTAGGTGACGTCACAAATGTGCTTCTTGAAGAATGGTCAAAAATCCCCATAAACATACTCCTAAACTTTGTGGACAGCCTTCCCAGAAGAGTTGAAGCTTCTAGCTGCAAAGAGTGGACCAACGTCATATTGAACCCTATGGATTGAGGGAATCCTGTGGCTGAGCTAAGATTTGGTGTGGTAGTAGCTGAGAGTCAATCCCACCACATACATCTTAAGATATTGTCCATATCATTGTCAGAATTTGAGAAAAATGCAATATTTTTTTTCAATATAAAATAATTAAACAATTGTTGCTGATGGTAAAGTGAACAGAATACTATTTGGTCTATTGAAATTGTCATTTCAATTTAGGTTCCCTTTAATAAGAAAACAAGGGAAAAAGTGGAAAAAGGAAAAAAAAGGAAAAAGGAAAAAAAAGATGAAATGGGAAAGATTAAAAAAGAAATTAGAAAACATGTGAGATGTATATGAAAAAAACAGACACACCCAAACACAATACACTCATCATTCAATATCTTATCTGTATGTTTATTTAGCTGCACATTGGAGTCTGGTGAAACGCAATTTCAACTTCTGTGCTAACCCTGTTACATAGATTTTGACAATAAAGTACACTTGAACTTGAACACTTGAACTTGAACTTTATGTTTTTGGAGAGACTTCTTGACACTCATTTTGAGCTTAACTAAAATTATTTCTGTTGGTTTATGTCTGTTTTGCAGCCACAGGTCAGATGGTCGAGTCAACTGCTTACAGGTGCACAAATCCCACCCCCACTCGTCTCTATTGTCTTGGTTAATCAAAGATTGTTTGACAGAGGCAGAGCTTTACGAGCCTAATGTATTGTTCATGCTGTTCATGCTGTTCTGGATGTTTTAGGTTTGCATTCAGTTAAAACAAATTGGGATTCTGACAAATGGCGGGGGGTTGCTCTCCACAAAATGTAGATTTGTCACACACTGTTAACACTGTGATAATCACTGAGTTCAAGTTTCACATTTTTTTTCTTAAGCTAAACATTTTTTATTCTGTTGTCAGAATTTAACCAACCTAATTAGCAACTAAAACAATAAGTAAACTGGAAGGCAGGATTCACACATAGGAGGTGTTGTCGCACTGGATCCTGCTGGGTTTACTGGGTTTAATTAAGCTGCCAAAGCACCAAAGCACCCTGATTATTATTTGCACATTATTATTATTTTACCATTTTCTGCATGATTGTTGATCTGCCTCTTTGGAAAAAAAATAAACATACAAAAATACATCAAATACATGACTCAGCGGGAACAGTGTGTTATGCCTGTTGTTAATGGTATTTTATGGGCCACAGACTCTGTTTGTGAAAAATTTTCCCCATAGACCACGATGTGACTTTGGTGAAATAAGTGAGAAACAAAATTTAAGTTTTATGAATTTTGAAAAGATTACCATCAAACGTTCAACTTGGCACGTGATAATCATCATGATCAAACTTCTGAACTGTTTAAATTTCCTAATATTTTGCACACAACCTTAATAATCTTATCTTAATCTTATAGTTTTCTGTCAAGTTCCTCCAGCCTGCAAAAATACACCCAAGCCAAGCTCCCACTGTACCTTAACCTTGTACAACCCAAAACATTTAATGCTTTTTAAAATTTATGCTGACAATATTAAAGGAGTGAAAAAAATAAAATCTTTAAAAAAAAATATTCTCCTTATTTAAGGAAAATGTATGACATGACTGACCCATTCCTGTTGCTACACCTGCTATTTTTTATTTATTTGAATACTGCCTGAAATAATGTTTGCAGTGAACTGGTTATATATAAATAAACTGAACATAGTAAACAGAGTCTAAAAGCCTTTGCATCAATAGTCGATGTTATGTTGAGCTTGTCTTTTACTAATTGGATTAATAAATGAGCAACAAAGTTGCTCACTTAATTGGCAAAATAATTAAGTAAACATGTGGGCAGACATTTATTTTCTAGTTTTGTAGAGCAGAAAAGAGGAAGTTTCTACATGTTTTAGGACTTTGGGAAAAAGTCAGCAGGCTAACAAGCTTCTTATTGGGGTAAACAAACATAAAAAATGTCTTACAGGAAATAATTGACATTTAGTGAATAACTGCTGCTGACAGGTCCATTTCTCTCTTATTTGTAACCGAAATCAAAAACAAAGCCTTTAGTCACAAATATATCAGCAGCTAATTTTGCACTGAAGTCAAAATTTACTGTTTGTTGTCAGGATGTGTGTCTTTTTGGAATAAATTCTAGTAGTTTATTGTTTGCTTTTATTCCCCTTTTTTATCATGTTATTTTGGTTTTGTAATTCTTGTACTGCTTAATTCTGTTTCTCAGTGTTTCCCTGTATCAATAGTTGTGATCAGACCTAAAACCACCATTTTTACATTTTGCATTCGTACAAAATGTTTGGGACCGATCCCAATACCAATATTGATACTGGTGTCGCTACTTCATTTAATGTTTTACAGTTTACATTTCAAGTGAACTGTTTGTCAGTTCCATGTTCAAGAAATGTATACAGGTTGAAAGAAAACCTTACAGCATTTATCTTTATTTATTTAATGCAACAGGATCATGCTATTAGATTTGATACAGTCAGAAGGGCTGTAGGCCTACAAAGGAAGGAGAGCCACCCTGTTCTAAACCAGAGGTGCCCAAAGTGGGGCCTGCGGGCAAAAATTGGCCCACCAGCAGTTGTTCTGGTTAGTAGATTGTAATTATGTTAAGATTAAATATAAAGTACAACTACAAGAAACATTTAGATTAGAGATTTGCACACCTTATAAGACCCCATATACTCAAATTTTAAATTATGAAAAGTCCCATGAGCCTTTGCTGCCTGAGCATACATTGGATTTTCTCCATGTCTATGGGCTGAAATAAAAATAAACAATGTGGGCAACATCACTGGCTGATAGCTTAATCATAAAAAGTAAAACAACTTGACTTAAGAAGCATATGCATTTCTTATATTATTGCATTTGGTCCGCTGCCCTTAGATTGATTTTAATTTTGGCCCTCTCAGGGAAAATGTTTGGGCACCCCTGTTCTAAACAAAATAAATATTTTCTAAAGTAATCGTGTAATGTTTAAGTTCTAACTCAGTAAGTACTTGGTAAGGGCGAGTACCCAAACTGAAGTACTTGTACTCAAACTCAGTTTGGGGAAATACTGGTATCAGGACAGCCCTAGTCATCCCTCCATTCAATGTCTTAGTTCTCACTTGTGCCACGCCACGCCCACTCACACCTGCACTCTGTTTCATTAAGCTGCAGTAGGTAACTTTTATAAAAATGTATGTTTTACACTTTTTTTAAAAAAAATTCACTATATCCTGAAAGTAGAATATGAGACAGATAAACTGTGAATAAATAAAGCTCTTCTGGCTCCTACAGTCAGTTGCAGAATTACACAGCTCCCAGTCATAACAGCCATTCAGAGCCAGGGAGAATGTCTTACCAGTGTCAATCACACTCATGTACAGTACGTGCTGCTCACACAGTGCATACCCATGTTCAAGCTCAAGTAGATTGCCAGTGTGCTGCAGCTATGCTAATGGTGTAGACACAACATTATAAGAAAGCTGTCAGCTTCTGAGAGTTCTGAATGTTTATCCACCGTCATCTGCTGCCCTGCTGCTAAGAGGCAGGCTCTGCTGTGGAGGAGGAGCAGCGGAGCATCAAAGAGCAAGGAGGAGGGACTTGTAAGGTGTTGCTTGTTCATATTTTCATGCTAAGTTCATAGTTTTCTCAGAACTCCCTGCTGCAGCTTAGGTTTAGCTTAATTTAGCTTAGTCTCAGCCCCTTTACATTTATTCCCTCTGTCTCCATTCACGCATCACTCTGGCATTTCAGCTCACCACATGGTTTGGCTCAATGTCTGCTCAAGTTTGATTCTTTTTATTCAGATAATATTTTTGCAGTAATGTCAGCGCTTTGTTTTTGTTTTTAGGATTCTTCGTGTCAGTCTGGGTGGTTTGGATTTTGTCCAGGTCAACGTACAAGATGTTGTAATTGTCAGTTTTCCTGATGTTTTTAATTTATTTCCTTTTCTAAGTCCCAGTCTCATAATTAGCAGGCAGGTATCAAAGTTTTCTCACCTAAATTAAAAAAACAAAATACTGAGTAAGACTTCCTTTAACTCATTTAAGTTTTAAGCTAAAGTTTGTGATAATTTGCTGCAGTTTTTATTCAAGAATGAACAATTTAAGTTTGTCATCACACAATGCACAATTATTTAGTCCAAATGATTGCATAGATGTACATTTATATAATTTACAATTAAATAACTTTAGAATCATATGCAAGAAAGGGATTTTTTTCCCCCTTTTCGATCAAACAACAGACAAACGTCAAATACAGTACAAATAAAGTCTGAGATTTGCTTTCCTGGCAATACTTGGTTAAACAAAGCTTATTAATAACAATTTAAAAACTAAGCTGAACCCCCCCTCCCCCCTCCCCCAGCGTACAACATAACAGTTTTAAGTTGATGAAAAAAAAAGTTACGAGACTTTTTTTTTTTACTGCCAAACTTTTGAAGTGAGCTTCATTCCACCATTACTGTTTTCACCATGTCTCCCCTCCTCCACAAGCATAATAGGAAAATAGCTAATATAAAAACTGAAATTGTATTCTTTCCTCTGTTAAGAGAGATGATTGCATATCAAGTTGGCTGGTTGAAGTACCTCCGGTGTATGACTCCTGTGTGGTGGGAGAGGGAGCATTTTTCTTCCAACCAATGGAAGAGTGAGTCAGGTTTATGACTATAGGGAGCAGAGGGTGGCCTTTATTTCCCTGAAAAGAGTCATTATTATTGCCCTGCAAATTTATGGCTTGCTTCTGGAGAGAACCTACCAGCAAGAGTGCCTGTCATTTCTCTCACTATCTTATGCATTATTGATAAGTCTGAGGTCCTATCATCCATTGTGTGGTATTGCTATAACTCAGCAGCTGAAAACAACATATACAGTATACTAGGAATGTGTAGAGTGGGTCTCACTTTTGTTCTTTGCACTTTAAGCTACACTTCTATGCATGTAGATGGCAATATATATATCATTTGTAGAAAAAAAAATCAGATCTTTCAAAGTGGGGTTCTATGTAAAGGTATACGTAATATCTTACCTGTTGCAGATGGCTCTTTGATCGAACTCAGTTTGGAGAAATAAAGTTTATTCTGACAAGATTGACGCTAAGACCAAATTGGATTTTGTCTGGTGTGAAACAACTTCTTTCTCAAACGTTTTGCAGGAGTTCATGCAAATGTTTTTTTGTTTAAACTTCTACATCACCATTTATTAATTATTAGGTTATTTGAAAGCACAAATAGCAGAAGCAGCAGCTGTAGCAATTCCAGTTCAGTCTGGGAAACTTCTGGCAGAAATATAGCAATGTTATAAAATATGCCAGAATATTGTGCCAGTATAACCAAAAATTGCAAATTTGTAGCCTTTTGCAATATGCAGTTATTTTTGGCAGAATTTTATGGCATAGAAACCTTTCACCATAAACACTGGATTTGTTTAAAAATTACAAAAATCTACTTTTGAACTGGTTGTGATGGAGCTAACCACTAGCTCATCAATTCCACCCAAGAGGGCCCAGTTATGAAACAGAATTATACCATCTCAAAACAATGTGATTCTAAAACAAAATAGTGTGATCAGGAATATCATCACATTTATGCTGAAATTGCCCCTGGATGCACTAGTGTGATAGCTTGCTGCTGCTATTTATTCTTACAACAATAACAACATTGCAAATATCCACAATATTCTGAGTAAATATTTGTGTAATACAACAATTTATGTTGATGTAAATATTTATAAAATACCATTTTTGTCAAGGTTCATAAGACGCAAGACATTTTGATTAAATGAGATAAAAAACTGACGTAGCTGCAGAAAATGACAAATAAACAGAACTCAAGGAGAAATGAAGGAGAACCAGACATGGCATGAGACACACACAATGTTGGACTGAGGTAAGAATGGAAACTGAGGGATTATATGAACAGGTGCTGATGAACGGAGTGAAAACACCTGGATTGATGACAACCCAGAACAGGTGAGAGTGGGCGGGGCCAGAGCTGAAGGTAGAGAACTGACTGAACGGAACACAAAGAAATACTCAAAATAAAAACAATATGAAGAAACAAACACTAAACAAAGAAAACAAATGTAAAACCAACAAATAATCCAAAAATAATCAAAAACAGATCCTGACAATTTTCTTAAACTGCTAAGACATTTTAAGTCAGTAACAATACTTTTTGTTACTGTCTAGCTGTTAGTTTGTAAGTTCAGTCAGAAAAAAACTTTATTTCTCCAAACTGAGGTCATTCAAAGAGCCATCTGCAACCGGTAAGATATCAACTATTTATGACATTGTCACAAAACCTCGCTTCAAACGATCTGTACTATCACTTTAAGTATTGCCATAGTTTTCTTATGTGGGGAATTGTGCCGAAGCAAATATTCATTGCACTGGGCTGACTTCTGTTGTTTATTGCTGCTGTATAATCAAAGTGAACCGAACTGAATTGAAGTATTTATAGTCAAACAAAGGAAAGCTGAATTACAAACAGACTTAAATAATTCTTTCACCGAGCAAGGAAAATAAAACAGCTAACAAGGGTTTTATATTTCCTTCTGTTCACAAAAACTTTGCGAAACCCAAACACAAGCTTAAGGCAAAACAAGATGTGGGCTGTAATGAGAGTGCTTATCCACCTTCAGACACTCCTGCTTCAGCACACGAGAGGATTCTTTGTTATTGATGTCTGTTGTGTTTTTGAAAAAAAAAGTGAATCATGGACAATAAACTGATTACAGCTGTGTTTTTATTCCTCAATACACCTTTTAACAATGTTTAAATTTCATATTTAAATATGATGAATGCTGATTATCGTGTGTTTGCAAACGCTTTGCCAGGAAGCAGCTGATTTACTTGGCTGTAAGAGAGGAATGTGTCACCTAACAATATGACAAGTGGCAGTCTTCTTCTGTTAGGATAAATTATTGCCATTAGTTATATAATTACCATTTACACGGGGGGATAATTAGATCATCATGTTGTTAAAGAATAATTCACATCAGCCACTGTCAGAGAGGAAAGCACCGCCTCGCCTCCGTCCTTCACCTGGATGCGAGCGCCGATGCCAAACAGAACGACACCAGTCATTTTCCTCTCATGCTGACAGCAAACGTGTCCTTTTTAGGCATGTGGACGCACGCGAAGTGTGGCTTTGTGAATAAGTGAAATTATACACATCATAATGACTCCCGAGTACTGAACAAGTTAATCAGTGGGGTTTTATTTGGCACCTCCCACATATGCTGCCTCTTACTGTGTCTCAAAGCTCCTCTCAGTGAAGGACCCTTCAGACCAGCACCAATCATCCTGTTTGGACAGCTGAAAGAGCTGCTTTCTAAGAAGAAAAAAAAAGGATTGTGTAATGCTGCCAGTGTTTGCAATCATGCTCTTTACTCTGTGATGATGAGGTTAATTTCAGTTCTTTTGAGTAGATTTTGCTCATTTGGTTGTTTTACATAAGCTGTATAATCTAACAGTAAAAAAGCCAACAAGTGGTTAATTTCAAACCACTGACTTCAGTATGTTTCCTGAAATGGTGAATTGATTGGGCCGGCCGTGTAGCCTAAATTAGGTCTCATGGCCTTTGTTTGTAGAAGTATTTTGTAAGAAGTGACCTTTAAAGAGTCGTGTTGTGCTTTTTTACAGGTTTGAATTGTTATTGGAGGGTTTACGTGCTTTCATGTTCAGAAAACACCCATTTTTATCACCCGCTTCTGAATTAGGAAGGTCAGTAATGTTTTTACATATCTCTCTATGTGTTTGTCATGTTAGCACAGCATGAACCACTGATCAAGATCAAGGATGGGCAACTGGGGGCCCGTGGGCCACATTTGGCCCATGGATAACTTCTCATCGACCCGCCAATGAGTCCCCCCACCCCAAAAAAAAAAAAAAGAAACAAACAAAACATAGTTTTATTATTTTACTGGGGGAAAAAAAGCACTCAAAGTAGCTCTTAGGTACAGTGTCGAAAATACAAAAATGCTCAAAAGTGTCACTGAATTGGTTGTAATGATAAATTTTGCCACTCGATGCCACTTGGAGAAAAAAAACTGTATATATTGCATGTTTTTAGGAAAAATGCACTCAAAAAACAGACTGTTAGATTTACTTAACTCGGTTATGTCAAGTGGTTTCACTAAATTAACTGAGTTGAGTAAATCTAAAGCACCTTGCACAATTATATTGAAATAAATAGTAAAAGTTACATTGGACCTACTCATCATAGTTATGTGGAACCACTTGACATAACTGAGTTAAGTAAATCCAACAATCTGTTTTTTGAGTGTGGGAGGTAGCCTCTTTGTTCACCAAATTTCAAGGCAAACCTGTTTGTTTAGTCTGTGTTATGACCGGCTCACAGCCACAACAAAACAGGGAGACGAGACGGCGTAAAATATCAAAAACAAAATGTTTATAACTAAAGTTAAACCAAAACGTAAGTTCGACGCCCAGTCGATGAGCCTTGCTGCACGCCACGCCATTCCCCGCATGCCGAAGAACACGGTGGAGGAAGAGGAGGACCCCACACCCACGTCTGCAGACGCCTCTCTCACACACCTGAGACAGGCAGCCTCTTATACCTGGTGCTCCTGATCCGCAACACCTGCGCAAAACAAAAAGAGGCCAGGCACACAAGCACACACACACAACCCCGCCTACAAGGCCCAGGGCCGTAACAGTCTGCCATGGCTGTCTGCTATGAAGGGTTTTATGTTCCTGCTCCATGTTGCACAAAGCTAAATATGAGACGTACAGAAATCGCAAGTACATGAACAACAACAACCTTTTATATGAACCATGTATGAGTCTGCACTTAAGGGGCCTTATGCACTTCAGCTTGCTAAATAGTTTTTTTTAACGTTTTATATTCATGTTTATTAAACAAGAGTACAACTGTTAGAATCATTTGAGAATGAAAAATGTTAATGTCCTGTATCCTGGTTCAGTAAACATAAATACATGCAAACTTTTTTAAAATGTCAGTTTTATTACATTTGAGTAATTATGATATGTAGCCCTCTGGTAGTGTCAACAAAAAAAAATGTGGCCCCTTCCATCTTTTAAGTTGTCCATTCCTGCACTGGATGAATGATGTCTTTTCATCCAAATGTAGAAAAATGCAATCAGTTATTGTCAAATTATCAAATCTAAATGAATTAAAGGTATGGGATTAACTAAAGAGCATAGCTGAGCTGTGTTATATTTGAGTAATTTTGTACTTAATAAGAACATACTTGGCTTACTTGCAACTTAGAAACATCTTAGATCAATTTTTTTTCTTGTGTTGCCATAGTGACTCCATTTGTGATGTCTTTTTTTTTACTTGTGAATATACTTACTTATCTCAAGGCTAAATTAAGAGTTAATTAACGTCATTGTAATTAGCCTTTCTGGAATGGGGAATTCAGAGTTTCCTCACTTAAAGGAACTTAGATTTAATAGATAAACTCAGAGTTTGTTGAACCTCCTGTCTGGATACCTCTGCCTCACGATGTTAACAGGAAAGTATGGCAGCACAAACTGCAGATAACACTAAATGTGAAAATATTGGGAAACTGAGGAAATGCTCATTTTAACTATTGCTTTGGGGCAAGTAAATGATAGAATGGTCACATAACAAACAAGTTGTTTCTGGTTGCTTATTTGTTTTTATTTTTTTTATTGTGATAACGAATGAATGAAGAAAGACCTGCACCTTTATTCCTCAATACAGAACTGATTTATTGGCCCAATAAATCAGTTCTGTGCTGGGGGGCACAGTGTGTGTGGGCCTCTCTTTATTCTTTCTCGTGTACGTTTCTGAAGCCCACCACCTTTATCTGTCTTTTTAAGAGCGTATAACCTCTCCTCATTGAACAACTCCTCACCACAGACTTTGCCCAGCTTTTAAGCACATTTCTGCAGAACTCGGTGACAAAAAGAAAGTTTTGCTTTAATCTTATTATGTCTGGATGAAAACATTCAAACCTCCTGTAAAACGCTTGTCACTTTGTTGCAATAATTTGGTCAAGTGCTGACTCATTTAAAGTTAGGAATTTAATGTATTTCTTTTTTGTCCTATGTTCAGGATTGGTCCTGGGGTCATCCAGACCAGTGGTTCTCAACCTAGTTTTCTCAAATCCCCCTTTCTTACTTCCAAGCCAAGCTGATGTAGTGAACTTTGAGGTGTGGAACAAACCAGAATATGTTTTGGATTTTGGACTGTTCAAGTGCATGGGCACCTTTTGCTTTTATTATTACTCTTGCCATTCTCTCAATCAGCTTCATGAGGTTCTGTAATCCCCTGGAACGGTTTTCCGACAGTCTTGAAGGAGTTTCACGGCTGTGATCAGAGCTCGGGGTGCCTGCTTTGCCCAGTCCAGAATCTGGAGCTTATTTTGGTTTGTTTGGTGCATTTGGGTTTGCTACATGGTTCCTTACAGTATGTGTTCTTTTATAGTCTGGAAAACTTCAGTTTTTATTTGCAGTGTAAGAAAAATAAGAAAAGAAAAGAGACTGTGTGAATGAGAGAGTGGGTCCAAACCTTTGACGTGTTGTGTATAAAAAAAAGCTGCAATCGTAAACAACAGATTCACATGGAACAAAAAGTCTCTAAATATGAAAAATTAATAAAACCTTGAATACACAAACACTAAATGTTTTTATAATAAATATAGAATGGGTAACACCAAAAACATGCAAAATGTAAGAAATGTTTTTTCTGATTTCCTTTTAGAGGTATAACAGGATTTTGTTGAATATAAAATAGCATAAAATAAACGTAGAAACAATACTAAAATAACAATCTTTCAAGTCAACACAGCAAATAATTTTCCATAGGCGTTAACTCAAAACTGTGTTGTCACCAAGCTGTGACTAAGTGTAACTAAGAGGAACAGTGTATTTTTGACACTTCATTAGTCATTAAACAGCGTGCTGAAAATGAAATTAAAGATTAATTCATTACCTCAAAGAAAGAAATGATTTTACTTTTAGTATCTGTTTGTCCTTCTTGGTTTCTTTAGTGAGTATTTTTTTCATCTCCTGCCCTTTTCTCAACAGACATTTGTTTGCTGATTATCGCTCACCATGCTCTGCTTTCAAATACTGTTCTGGGCTTTTGCGGTGCAGAAATGCTCCATTGTGAGTTTTAATGTTCGAGTTGTGGATGCCAGGATCAAAGATGAATCAAAGGACATGTAACCTCAAAGGCCACCTCACTTCTTTATATATACTGAACATATTTCCAATGAAAAACAGCATTTAGTAATTTGCATAAGCAACAGCTGTTGTTATTTGTGGTTTTTCTGGGAGTAAATGTTCAATTTCTATCATGCGAAAAGATTATCTATCTATCTATCTATCTATCTATCTATCTATCTATCTATCTATCTATCTATCTATCTATCTATCTA
>JAUBOC010000181.1:6793923-6817572 GCA_032275365.1 Anablepsoides cearensis | reverse complement strand
TTTCTGACTTCTGGTGCATTGCCGCGTGCGGGGGTCATTATGTTACCGCTATGCGGTATCTAGTTTTATTTTATTTTATTTTTTTGTATGTTTAATCAAAATAGTAAACCTAAATGGTTCAATATAAATGGTTCATTTTACATAGTACTAGTATTCATGAGGTGATGCTGAATGCCCTGAATGTGTGTTGTTTTTGTTACTGTGTAACATAACATAACTCCAACTTATTCTGCAGCAAAGGCACAGGGTGAGAAAGAAGCACATTTTGAGGTCAAAGAAAATAAAGCTTTTTGGACAAAGACCAGTCCAGTCATCAGTGTTTTAAAGCTATAATGCTAAGAATTACTTCATGCTTATCCGCAAGTGACAAAAGTATGATCATCGTCCTATGTTAAAATAAAATAAAAATTAATTCAAACTTGTAAACTTGTCTATGTAAACAATCAACAGTCTGTGTGGAAATAACTGCAATAATTATCTTGTGGCCACGCACTAACAATGTTGTGACCACAGGTTTATTTTTTCATCCAATGTCACTAGATGTGCTCCGTACAATACAGGTATTTTAAGTTTGTGTTTTTTCAACGTCCCAGCTACTTGAATAATGAGCTTTTACTGTTTTTCACGTTCAAATACTTGTATTGAAAGGAACTTTTTATGAAACCATGACATAATTATCAATAATCTGTAATAAGTTTCAAAGGCTGTTTGAAAAATTGATGATGAAAAGCAGGATAGAGAGAAGTTTGTTTTCACCAACTGGTCCCAGTAAATCTTGTGTCCTATCAGGAGTGACAGACACTCAGAGGACACGGTGTCTGTTGTCTGAGGAGGGGTGGGGGGGGGGGACCTAAAGGGCTCCACGGTGATTGCGCCTCTCTGTCTGCTAGAACATGTCAACATGCCCTGTGTGCTCATGCTAGCTGCCCTGGTTATCAGTGTTTATTTTCAACCAGTGATGTGTCGTTAATAGCTCCATCCACGGGGCTTCTGAAACCCCTTTGCTATTCATCGCCCTCCCTGTGCCGACAAATATTGTGTAGACAGATCAGTTCTGCAGCCATGGGTAAAGAAGATTAGCAGAGATTATTGGGATACATGTTGAGTTAACCAGAAAGTAGCACTCCCTCCCATACAAACAACCCAGCTGCACGTGCGGTTGAAGATGAAATAGTTGTGCGACCGCTGTAACCAGCAGTACGGTTTTAACATGGTTCAGCGTGGCGGGAGGGAGGGGGTTGCAGTCAGATATCATCGGGATTAGACAACGAGCTGCCTGGATTCAATCTTCCCGCTGCCAATTAGGGTCAGATTTACTGACATCAGTCACAGTTCATCACAGTGATTATACTCAAGCTGTTCAGTTTGGAGATGAGACAAAGCTTTTGGGGGCTATCACTAATTAAAGATCCTCACTTAATGTGCACCCATTAAAATATTTATCCCTCTGAGTCAGGTACAAACTAGTCCCAGCGACATGATCACAGTGATGGTTAAATTATTAAAACATTGTAAAATAATCAAATGAAGTGTACCCCCTAGCACATCACCAGAGCTGCACTTAAATCTGATTTGGCTTTGGTCTGTTTTTACTCTGTTTTTTAATAAGCCTTTAAAACAACTAATGTTCACCTTTTACTGTTTTGAGTGCTCTGAGCTCGCTAAGTTTGTCCAAACCAATTATACTGACCCTAATTATATCCTAACTTTCACGGATCATTTTTAGAGCTTCATTTTCCCACTTTAGTTAAAACTCTGAGAAGAATGTGCAGCAAAAAAAAAAGGTGAATAATTTGTCAACAGTTTATCATCTTTCATGTCTTGTTTAGATTTAGAAGATGAAGCCAAATCCCAGCTGTTAAACATCTTGAGTTTGTGAAACAAATAGCAACAACTTACAGATACTCTCTAAGCAGTCTGTTGTTCATGTTGAACTGTGGGAGAAAAGCAACAGAAGCAAAAACCCAAGTAAAAATGCAAACCAAAAGCGTTTTTTGTTTTGATACAGCTGCACCAACCAACACGTGAAGTTTGTTGTTTTTCAGGACAAGTTGTTTGTTAAGCCTGAGAATTATTATTTTTTTAAATCAGGCTCTCATTTAGCTAAACATAAGTCAAGCCTGGTCTATGACCTATATCACAGCTAAGATACTCACTACTGATAACTAACTAAAAGGGTATAGAAATTATAAAACAAATATTTTATAAAACAAATATTTTAACATTTTTTGAATTTCAGCTGTTAGGGCTCTCCTTGTGCCAAAATGTCATCAATGATGTGTAGTTTGAAAAAGGCCAAACCTTTTATTTCCTGAGTCATGTTGTTATAACACATGCAGAATGTGGTTTGACATTTTGTACACTAACACCTTCTTTGGTAAAAAAAAAAAAAAAAACTGTCTAGCATATGAGCTGACAAAGTAAAGTCATCTTCAGACACAATTTTCTTGTCAGATTTATTTAAAAAAAACTGCAGTCAGATAATTCAATGTGTCAAATTTGAATTTAGAAATCTTTACTGTTTTTTAAAGTTATTTATTGTAAATGTGTGCATTCATATAATAAAAAAAGAAAAATGATTTGTGTTAAATGTTGACAATAAGTTACAGTGGGTTCTATCAATCACTGATTAATAATCCATCACCAAAACAAAAATGAAAGCTTACAATAGATTAAAAGCCTTGCATTTCTTGAATGAATACATACTGGTCATCAGAGTTTTAAACTAAAGTGTTGAGAAATGGACAACTTTTGATTAAACCTTGGAATAGCACAAGTTTACACTGTGTGTTATGAATGAGCCTCAGCTACCACCACATCAAATTTTAGTTCAGTAATTGAAAAACTAAGTTACAGACATTATTGATTGTGCTTATGTTGATTAGCTATGAAAGTTTTCTACAGTTGGAATGACTCTAAAAGTTAAACAGTTGTAGATTTAATGATTTCCTGGGAGTTTTTTCTTTAAAACCTGTCTTATGGTTCATCTGTTAGCTAAGTGACCAGCAGGGTTAACTGCATATAAGTACTGACAAAGTTTTAAACAAAGATTTTGAGCTTTTCTTGCACTTAAAGTATATTTTGAGCATCAATCTTACCTCACCAAACCTCAGCTCAATATTTGTAAAATTTACAGAGTTATGGTTATTTTGTTGTTGTTTTTTTAGCACAGTTAGCTGAGGTATCCATTTTGAATCAGGTGAATCTCAAACAAAATCAGTTGTAGATGTTCATCAATTTGCTCAGTGGTTCGTGAGAAATTTTGATAACAGGCAATTAAAAATGCTCTGGCCCGCCTTTCACTTTTTAATAATGAGTATGCTCACCTTAACAGAATTACATGATGTTCCTCTCTACATGTGAGCAACATTAAACCAAACTGGTATTCATACTTGACCGGGGGTTTTACTCACGGTGCTAAATTCATCCAACTTGGGTCAATCTTGAATCAGTGATGTTTAGTTGAAACAAAAAGAAGAGCAACCACCCGTGAAGCAGGGATTTACAAAGTTATCTGGGGGTATAACGAAGCATATTGATTCGCTTTGGGGAGAAGCCTTCGTCCATCTGAGAAGAGAGTCGATATGAACCTTGCAGGGACGTGATACAGATGGACTATTTAAGCAAATATCTGGAATGATAGCATTGTTATGTGTGTGCTGGAGAAACAATCGTTATGTGTTAAGGTTGACCTGTGAAGAGGAGGTGGACTGGCAGGGAATTTCTTTGTAGTGCAGCAGATAAGATGTTTTTTTATCTACTTTTTAGTTCACATAATAGCAATTTACTGTACACATTAGTACTCATTAAAGATACAAAACGCTTTTCTTTTAAAATAGCAGAATATCTGGAGGTCAGTCCTGCAGCAGTGGTCAATCTGTATTATGCACAATAGTTTTCATGTCAGTAAGGCTAAGTAAAGCATTTTAATAGTTCAGCCATGAATGCAAATGGCTCTTATTATGAAATTCACAGAGTTCTCTACTCATATTTAAATCATATCCCAAAACTTTGTAGTGAATTTATATGACTTTACTAAAGCAGCGCTGCAGTAAAACAGCTTTTACTGATCCCCGTGACACTAAAAATGTATTTTACTGCAGACGAGAACACGAAGAACAAAAAAATCTATTGCTTCTCTAACAGTGAGATCGGAATTTATGGGCAGAATGAGAGGAGCTGTAGAGAAGGAGAGCGAAGCAAGGAACTCTGCATACACTCAGGTTTTTCACTGTTAACTGAGAGGCTATTCAGCTGCATTATGGAACACAAGTCTGTAAAGACATAAAAATAGTGCAACTTAATTTAAGAGTTCTTGCATGTTGCACTTTTTCTTACATAGCAGGGTTCATTGCCATCTAGTGGTAACATGCAAACAAACACCTTTGTGTTGCCCTTCAATCCTTATTCTCATCCACTCAAAAAAAAAAATAAAAAAATCTCATCAAAGCAGAACAATAATGGCCCTGATCTGTTCCTGGTGATTTGTGGGCAACTGCATTTACTGTTTTCACATAATGTGAAGATCAAAAATATAAAATAAATCTTAACGGATGTGAATATAAAGATGTAAAAACTGGTCAGACAAACTCAGTCAACTGCTTCAAGTTCATATTTGTGTTTCATTGTTTCAACCTCCTGGTTTATTCGAAGTTTCAGTGCCTCTTCAGAAGCCCTGATCTCCACTGAAAGACGCTGCCTTTGCTCTTCATCCAGCTTCTTGTAGTTGTAATAATGCATGATGAAGAGAAGTATGCCGGGCACCAGCAGAAACATGCCACACGCGTAGTACATGTATTTGTAGTCACCAAAGACATCAACAAGAGCTCCTAAAAAAAAAAGGAAAATCAACATTTAATTTTGGACAATTTGGAATTAAATTTACTGCCTAAGTTCAGACAAACCTGAAATTGGGGGTCCAAGAAGCACTGGTCCACACTCGATAATGGTGACTAGTCCAACAGCGCTGGAGAAGCGATGAGCTCCAATCAAGTCCATCAGAGCTTCAAAAAGCAGGGCTGAAAGCATCCCGAACGCCAAACCATAAAACACAGCATACACTACTAAACCCCCATACCCAGACGCCAGTGGGCACAGCAGCTGGCACACACCGTTGTACAAAACAGCAAAGCTGAAAAAATATTGAATTCTTGGCCTGACCCATTTGCTGTTGCCTATAATGCCGGTTACAGGTCTTATAAACATGTCCGCCAGAGCAAAAATGGAGAGCAGGAGAGCTGCTGAGTATTCATCGATCCCTTGATGTTTAGCGTACGGAGCCAGAAACACCACCGGCGCAAAAAAGCCAAAAAACATCACCACGTTTCCGACGAGGTAAATGAGAAAACCTCTGTGTCTGAAAAGTGAGAGGTCTATGTATCTGTAGATGGAGCTGGGACATTTGCTCTCGATTGGACCATCTTCAGGTGGAGGGTCTTCAGCTGACGGCGTGCTAACATCCACGGCAGCAGCTTCCCCGGTCGCTCCTCCTTCACGCCTCAGCGATCCATCGCCGAGTTCGGCTTGGACCCGTTTGTTGACGGGTCTCATCAGAGCACCAGCTACACAGCAGTTAAAAACAATGGCTCCCAGAACCAGGAAGCTTCCTCTCCAACCGAAGGAGTCAAAGAAGAACTGATTGAGAGGAGCGAGCGTGGAAAGAACGACGGGGCTTCCTGTCATAGCAAGCCCAATTGCCAGTGGCCTTTTGGCCTGGAAGTAAGTTCCGATGATTGTCAGGGCCGGCTGCAGGTTGAAGGCAAGACCAAAACCTGCAGAAATAACACCATCATACAGTTAATTGGCATGTTTTGTTTGCGATCTAAAAGGAGTGTTTGTTGCAATGACTGCAATGCTTTCAGCAAATCATCTGTTACACTGAGTACAAAGTGCACATGGAGTAAAGCTTCACAGGTGACTTACGTTAAAGCAGCTGAAATAAGTTACCATATGGTGAAAAATGTATATAAAGGTTTGTTTGAATAAGATGTGATATTGATATCCTTAAAGTTGAAGTTTAAAAAACATTTGTAAATGTGCCTTTGATTTCTTTTTGTCTTTTTTTTTCAACTGTAAACTGTATATAATTTAATTATATGTTGTATGCTACACTGTCTCTATAGGAAATTGTGTCACATTCATGATTTAAAGGACAACATTTCTGTCTGAAGTATTTATTATAATCATAGTTATTCAATCTTGTTTCTGGTTATAAAAATACAACACAATACTGTGCGTTTTTGCTGCAAAAGTGCATAAAAGATGATGTGAATGAATCTTTTACCATCCAAACTGCAGTTCTGAAATCGATTTTATGAAATTCCTTCATTCTGGTAACACAAGTTACTTACATAATGTCAGTTTGTCAAACCTGCATAATAAAACCGATAAGTTAATGTGAAATAGAAGCAGGGTTGGTGTGTTTTTCTTTCTGTTTAGCTCAGTGTAGAAAGTGCAGCGATGGGCCAGTACTGACCTGAACATGACTCACAATCAGTTATACCTCCTTACTAAATACAAACAATTCAACTAAAGGAGGGAAAAAAATGAATTTTCTCTGACAACAAAGTGATTTTGGTCCTGAAAATAAATTCATATATGTGAGCCATCACATCGAAATGAGGATTAAGTAAAATGAATTCACCATGGTGGTAATTAATTAATTAATTAATTAATTAATTTGTCTTGTTGGTTCCAATAATACATAAATATTTGGTCTGAATCCTAATTTTATGTAATTTTAATTAGGAATTTCTGATGTCCTTATAAAGAGAAAACCTCAAATTATATTTGAATATTAAGATTTCCCAGTTGGAAAGAAGCAAAACATTTGTAGCTCACAGGGAAAATCTCAAAATTTTAAGGCATTTTTCCTCAAAATCAGTTTTTTTGTTGCTAGCTCAAAAAAGTGCTTCAAAATGTTGATTTTTTGATTATATTTCAGACAGTTCATTAAAATGATACATTGATAAGGCATTTATTCATTATGTTTTGACAAAATGCATTTTTTTTGCACACGTTTTAATCAAAACACTATATTTGCCTATTACTCCATATACCACTTTTAGACTTAATCCTCATTTTAATGTGATGGGTCATATATATTTTACATTATCACAAATGTCTATGGTTTGTTCTGATGATTTGTTTACCAACTTTAAGAATAAATATAAAAAGGTGCTAACCTTTTGTTTCTGACATTTGTTCATGATCATAAAACTATTTGGGAACTGATCAGTAAGGCGTGTTTCTGTGGATGTTTTTGACCGATGCAGGTTTCCTACAGATCAAGGATCAGGTTTAAAGCCTGAAAAGTTGGTTTTCTGTCAATAAAATTATCATAAAGCCTGGAATGCAAATGCATTTGCAACTTCTTGAAAATATGAGGCTGAACTGAAATCAATGAAATGTTTCAGATGGAACATTTTTTACCCAAATAAGCAGATGAGTTCTGCTGCAGTGTAAGTAAATATTAACACGTTTGATTGAATAATTATTGACATCCTCGGACTGCAAACAGAAACTGTCCAACTAAACTGGCCCTGCTTCTGTTTTTTTTTTTTTTTTTTTTTAAGCTCGTGGAGGAAAGTTACAAATCATGACAGTATTCTTCAGTGTCAGCCTCAACCTTGATAATATGAGGCAAATTACAAAACATTCAAGGATTAATTTGTCCTATTTAATCACTTTCAGGAAGGGTTAAAACCAAAATTGAACAAGAATACCATTTTGGATCAAAATAAAATGTGTTTTACCTCCAATTACACCAACACACAGATACAGATGAATGATGGTGGTTCCTAAAGAGGCAAGTACCATGACAACGCTCACCATGAGCCCACCAACCATAACCACAGGTCTGCTGCCGTAACAATTGACGAGCAAACTGCTGACAGGCCCTGCACGTGGGGAAGAAATGTGTCATCGCTCCATAATGTTCTGAAGGACAAAAAAACTGATCACAGAATGGCTTTGCTTACTCATAGTGGTCATAAAGTAAGCTAGAGGCAATGTGACTTTTTTTTTTTTTTTTACAGAAATGACTTTGTCCAATATTTTTTTTTTTTTTTTTGAAAAGGTAGCCTCTGGCTGCCACTGACCTCCTGCATACATAGAAGCCAACATGACTGAGGACACCCAGGCAATCTCACTGTAAGAAACTGAAAAATATTCCTGAATTTCCTTGAAATAGATGGTGAGGGACTTGGGAAAGGCATAAGAGAATCCTATGGAGATGAAAGCGCCGAAGACGACAGCCCAGCCCCAGCCTCCATCCGGTGGCGTGTAGCCAAGATTGGTTACTGCTGCAGGGGGCATGTTCAATTCACAGACTGGGACACGAGGTGGGGGGGGAATTAAAGACGTGAAGAGCAAATAAATAACACGTTTTCAGAAAATTCTGTTACTGATTATTTTTACTCGCTAATAAACAAAGTGTTCAGTTTGTGACAATAACTCACCTCTGCACAGTCCTTGAAACCGTAGCTGAGTCACGTCTCAAACGTTGATCACATGTGCTTTTCACAATAACCTGTCCAAAGGGGTTGATCATGAGGAAAACGTATAAATACAAATTAAACACGGTTTGCAGCCAATAAATGTGGGTTTTGATCGTTGTGCGCAGAGGTTTTGCTGTGAGGATGAGGATGTCTGGTAAAGGAATAGAAACGTGGATAATACTCACCTCCTAACTCAGCACTCAGTAGGCGAGAGGCAGAGACAACCCTGAACAGGTCGCCCGTTTGTCACCGAGCCGAGTCAATAATCTATCTTTAATATTACACAGGCAAGCCTGAGTACAACAGGAACACGGCTGAACAAAGTTACGAGACGACAGGATCCTTTTTAAGCCTTATTCAAGGACACATTATGCAGGTGTCCAGGCTGTGTGGAACAGGGCGTTCTAGGGAGTAAAAGGCATGATGTGAATGTTATGTTCCACTGAGTTTGATACAAATGCAATTACATAGATACATGAGTCACGGCGCAATCACTTGCTCACTTATACTTTTATGCAGGAATATGTGATGAAACTCAAACACGACCGTTTTTGAATATGTGGATTACAAACCAACTTTTTAATCGGAGGAATATTGCAAAACGCTTGTATTACAACCTGTAATTTATTGCAATATACAGTAAGTACAGCTTTGTTTTACAATAAACACAATGTTGAAGCATATTTACCACTTTCCCAGGGGAAACATGCCTGGAAACTGGAATTGTTTTGTGCTTTTATTTCGCCTAGAAAATAAAAATGTATGAGGGGAAGCTGGAGGAATCATTATGCGCAGAACATCCATAAACAGATGGCTGATGCAAGAGCCGCTGAGCAACACGCCTTCTCTTTTTTTCTTCTACACACACACAAAAAAAAAACAAGTCAAATGTGAGCGTGTGAATTCCAAATGATCATATTAGTCTTGTGAAAAAAAAAAAAAAGCAAAGGGCTCAAAGGGTCAAGGCTCCAGGTAAAATGAAACTGATGATAAAAGGGAGTTGCAACAAAACACAGATGGAAGGGATACAAAATGCTGGAAAAGGTACAGCTGATAAAAAAAGCCTCTTGACAGGAAAAGATTAGAAGAAGTCAAATCCAGAGAAAGTCGTGAAAAATGACATGAACTTTGTCTTTGCTCTTTATTATATAAGCAAAACAGCGACAGTACCAGGCAGCTTTGTGTGGAAAAGATTAGCTGAACCGTAATTATGCTTCACTTTCAACTACACATTTGTTGAGTCTTCTACAACTGATTAACTTTTGGAGTCAGCCCTATTTAAGGTATCTGCCAACTGACCTTAAAAACTCACAAACATGACTATAACTCAGCCAATTTGACAGATTTTGAGCTCAACTTTAATGTGATCGCAGCTGAAACACAACAAACACTTTAAATGTGACATTTCAAGATGTTGCACGAAAGTAAACATTCTCTTGTGTCAAGTTGTTTATGGATGAGTCATGCATCGTCTTTGCCAGGAATCATCTCAGGTGGACCTAACATGACCTCAGGTCACAGAGAAAATAAATGCACTGATTCTTCATAGCAGTCATTTGAATTAAATAAATCAATCGATTCAGAAAAGTGTTATAATTATGACAGATAATTTTGGTTAATCGCTAATTTATCATGACCTTGATAATCCTTACTTCATCTTCTTCCCTACAGGGTCACAGGCGCCCATATCCAACAGTCACTGTATCACAAGTCCATCACACACAAACAGTGTTGTATAAAGTACCTCAATTTGATACTTGAGTAAAAGTACAAGTATCTTACCATAAATTTACTTTGGTAAAAGTTTAAGTCTCCTTTAAGAATATTACTTGAGTAAAAGTCTTTAAGTATCTAATATATTTTGTACTTAAGTATCAAAAGTAAATTTCTGACATAAAATGTACTTAAGTATTAAAAGTAAAAGTATTGCGTAAAAACGAGTGGCTAGATTTTCCAAAATGATATTTACTGGGAGGTGACACCTTCAAAAAGGCCAAAATGGCTATATTGTCATATAAAAATGTTAATTTTAAAAGATTTATGACGCACTAGTCTACCTGTTTCAGCGTACATATACGTAAATTTTCTACTTAAGTACAGTAAAGAAGTATTTGTACTTAGTTACTTTACAACTCTGCACACAAACAACCACTCACTTTCTCACTCACACCTAAGTTACTAATTAGCCTAACATCCATGTTTTTGTTCTGTGGGAGAAAACCAGAGTACCAGGAGAAAACACACACATGCACAGAGATGCATTCTGCATGTTTTCACATTTAAAAAAGAAATCCAATAGAAAGTAGTGACTGGTGCAAAGTTCCATTCAGTTTAAACAGCTTATGCTGACTGGCAAACACTATTTTATCAGATTCTTTTGATCAACTATTCAAGCTTTACTTTAATCCTCAGCATGAACGAATGTGCCTTCTAACAAAAGCTCCCGCTCGATGACAAACAATCAGACAAAAAGTAACAGTATATCCAGAACAAGGTGGCAGTTTAGACTTAAAACGTGACTGTGAGGGACAGAGAGGAAACGTGGTTTGCATTAAGGCCTGTCGTATTTCTGTAAATATATTGTGCGCAGATAAGACTGAAAATCACTGGAGCAAAATACAGTCAATTTCCTGTCATCCACAGAAACTCAGATGGAGGTTCTTTCAGAAGCAGATAAATAATCAAACTGTCAGGAAGCTGCCACTAGATGTCATTGTAAGTCTGAAATAATAACAGCAGCAGAGGAGAGATCATTCCAGAGGAAGTTTGTAAAATGTCAACAATGACTGATCAGATCACTAACACATGCTTTATTTTTTTAAGCCTCCCATAAAAAAGAAAAACTGCAAATTTAGTTAATTAGTTTCTAAACTAAAAACAATGAGGAGAATTTATTTTTTAATCTAAATTAATTTCTTAAGTTGATGCTTGTGACCAAGTACAAATACAAATCTTTTAATACATTTCATGTTGTGAACACGTCCCATCAACACACACAGGTCAAAGGTCACACCAATCCTTTCTACTGAAACAAAACATTTTCCACTATACACGGACCAAGAAAGAGAGGAAATAAGTATGAATTTAAAATAAGCTGTTGTGTTTGAATTATACATTTCTTGCTGTCTGTGTCTGCTGCACTGACTTTACGAGGAAGATGGTCAAACCATTAAAAACTCAGAAAAAACGAGTCTCTGACTTTTTTTCTCTCCTTTTGCGCATGAACTCAGGATGAAAGTGGCGGAGGTATGCACTCTCTAAGTGCTTCTAGTTTATTTTTATTTTCTAAAGAATAATCAGTCAAATCTGATTTTGTGAAAATGCTTAATCAAGCTACATCAGGAAAGGGCAACTGGTGGCCTGCGGGCCATAAAAAACCTCCTTTTTTAACTTAAAGCACTCAAAGTTTAGAATGTAAGAGCTGCTTTAAGAATGTTTTTAAGTAAAAGTCCATCCATTTTATTCCACTTATCTGGGATATTTTGGGATCCATTCAGACAAGTTCAAGGCAAACCAAATTCATGTTTTCAGTTTGTAATGAAGGATTTTTATATATGTCACCATTTGTGGGTTCCCTCAAGACTTTATTCTTTTAGAGATGATGTTTGTATGTTGTATTTCCATATTTTATACTGTATAAGTTTTACTTATTTTTGAACATTTTTATGGTTTTTTTGTTTTACTTGTTTATTTGGATGAATAGTGAAGCACTTTGGTCAACTGTTGTTTTTATGTGTTATATAAATAAAATGGCATTGGCACTACAACACGTTGCACAAAGCTAAATATGAGAAGTTTACTGAATTCGCAAGTAGACAACTGTGACTATTTCCAGAACCAAGCAGGAGTCTGCACTCAAGGCAACTATGCCAGAATACACTTCAGTTCACTAAAGTAAGTTTATTTTTGTTTGCTTCAAACATTATCTATTCATATTAACTAAATAAAATAACTGTTATACATTTTTTGAGCATGAAATATTTTAAGTTACTGCATGATATGTTGGTTACACATATACATAAACATTTTTATAATGGCAGATTAGGAACATTTGGGTAGTGTGCAGTGCTATGTGGCCCTCTGCTAGTGTCAACAAAAAATTGTGGCCCCTAAGTTGCCCATCCCAGAACTACATTATAATTATTTTTTACTGCAAACTGTATTGTTTTATTTTCACTTTAAAGCTTAAACACAGATTCCAGGAATTACAGTGTCAGTGTTTAGTCTCTGTTTGGTGGGAGGTGTGGGTTTGAGTGACACGACCTTATGCCTGTGCAGTCTTTCTGTCCACAGGCTGAATGTCCAAATATCCCACAACACAAACCCACACACTTCCACCTGCCCAGAGCCCACATCAGCCAATACCATTATAACCTTGTGTGTCAGCATCACATATGAAAAGTTTAGAAAAAGCTTCCTGGTAGTTTGTAAGACTTGCACTCTGGGTTTTAGAAATCAGACCTGTGCTGTAAGTGAACTTGTGAGAACAGAACTTATTGCTCTAGAGCCAGATCCTTCAGGTGTGCCTTTTTATATTCTCTCAGTGAAGGAGATGGAGGATTTTCACCTACTTCAACACCTCAACTTTGCCCTTTTACTTAAAAAAAGGAATGGTTGATGTTTGACAGAACAGGAACCCTGTCTGTCAATTTATATAAGATCATCCAAGTTCAAATCTGTGTCAGACTGTATTCATAGATACAGTATCATAGATACCTATCAGCTGACACTAAATCATGCTGTGGGTTGTCTGTAACTCCACTCTGTGCAGATATGCTGCTGACCTATTGATAATCGGAACCTGCTTTGTGCCAAGTTAGTGTTTGTTGTGTGGCAATTTACAAACCATTTTCTGGTTTTATGTTACACATCTGTAGAGTTAGTCTTGCTGTGAGCACACATGATTAATTAACATGTTGTGAATATATTCACACAAAATTTAAGAGGCATATCTTAAATGTGTTAAATTTAGCCAGTGTTTTTTAGGTTCAGCCGGCCTGTGAAAGGTAAATCATTAGACTGATGTACTGTATCTTCCATGTGTATTCACCCACTTTGTCTTAATTCAATTTCTATATGATTTTCAGTTAGCATTTTTATGCATAAACCAATATGCATGATAAGCCAGAAGTGGTTAATGACAAATTTGTTGGATTTTTTAAAGTTTCTGCTCACTTTGTTGATATAAGCTAACTTATGTGGAGACTTATCTGGACTGCAAATCCTGTTCACTAGGTCAAACATGGGTCGCTCCTAAACCTCAATTATATGTTCAAATGGGATTTAAAAAGAGATGCACTGTACATCCTGTAGCAAATCTAATCACATAATCAGCCATTACAGTATATTTTAACAGGACTCCAAGTGTTTATCCTCAGATACAATATACATGAGAGGGTTAGAAACTTTATTATAACACTTAGAGGTTGAGCAAAGTTATCCTGGGTCTGTAAGAGCTGTGGGGCGAAGACAAGAGTAAAACATGGATGAGGCTCTTCTAGAGTCACCAGCTGCCACTTTCTCAATGTTTTATATTTATTGGCCCCTTTTATCTGTCTTTACCTGCTTCGAGAAGCCAGAAAATATCACATTATGCATGTTGTATGCATCTTCTAACAAAGAAAATCTAAAGGAAAAAGAGACAAAACACTTAAAAACTGTCTGAAGACAAAATAAATGGTGAACAGACCACAGCAAAAACCAAGAACGCCTCTAGCAGCTGAAAGAAGTGACATTGTAACTTTTGAAAACACGTTGATGAATAATTTAGGCCCTTTAAACTTCCAAAATAAAAGAATGACAGGAAACACAATGCTCCTCACAAACTCAGTGTTAGTTCACAACTAAAGCAGGAAGAATCTGAAAGTGTCTTTTAATCCCTAGCGTTATAAATTTGTATTTTATATGTTCCAGTAATATGAAGAAATATTTCAAGTGAACAAGGACAATAATTAAAAGGTCTTAACAGAGATAGAGTCTACATCTCTATAGACTAAATCTTTAATGAAGTGTCCTCGCCATCAAACATTCACATCTGCTGCATATTTTTCTCAATTTTTGTCCCTTGTCTCAGATCACTGAGATCAAATCTGCTGTAACCTCACTGGGGGGTGGGTTTCATCAACAATCTGGGTTTTACTCCACCTTCAGATGTTTTGACCTCCTGAACTAAACACAAAGCTTTAATCTGGCATAGTGTGAAAACTTTTCAGTGAACTAAGTCAGTATTGTTAGGTTTGCAAACCTGCCTCTGTTCCTGGGAGACCGCTGAAGTCACATGAAAACCACAGAACCAGTCAGGGACTTCAGGATACTTTTGCTCTGATTGGCTTTGTGTTTTTAGCCAAAGGTCATGGCATCAGAGTCCTCTTGATTTATGGTGGCTGCACTAACTAATTAACACCATAACTGGCTGCAGTCAGCCCACAGAGCTTCATAGATTCTGTTTGGAGTTTCAGATTTCAATACCATAGTGTCAACATGGCTCTGTAGCCCCTCCCATTTTGATTGCTACTTTTTTGACCAACTGGGTCCATGTATGTTCAGAATAATCATTTGTGCTACTGTTGTCAAACTTGATCTGGCAATAATTTTAGTTAAAATCATTTTGATTGCTGTGATTAAAAATTCAGTGTTCCTTTTATAGAGAACCTTAGCTCTTGCATGTAATTTCAAGAAATTCAAGAAAAGCATCTAAAATAATTTAGTAGTTTGAGTTAATCTTTGTAGGCATTTTGGGGAAGGGGCTGCCTTTAAGAATATGTATATTTTATAAATACTAAAATGTGTAAAACACAAATAAAATGAGATATAGTCATACCTGCTGTGTTACTGAAATCCAATATTGTTAAATTGTTGACATATTTTATATATATAGTATAACTAGAGGTAGAATCAGAAGCCAGAAGTTGAAACCATGCAGAACCAACTCCCTCTAGAGGCTGAGAGCACAATTTTATCTCTTGTACCTTTATGTAAATCAACATGAATAAAAATATTTTTGGATGATTTTGGTTTGTTCAGTTAATAGTTATTTGAAGATTCAAATGTGTCATATTAGTGCGTTGTGAGGGTGTGTAGGTACAACTATTGTACAGATGGTACAGCCTCACATACTTACTGTACAGACACTGTCTCCAAAAATGCAACATGAACATATGCTGCGCTCAGATGCACACTTATATGAGCAAGACTAAAATAAAGTTTGTCATTAGCAGCTTGTAAATTAAGAAATTCATCTGTTCTTAATGATTCTTGCACATAGAAAAAACAAGCTGACGTCTGCTTAAACATCTGGACCTCAGATCAGATGTATTACTGTTATTTAAGTAGTTTGGTATTTCTATCAACCACCTATGTTTGAGAATATGCCTGTTTATCTGTGTTAGTAAAATATCTCATCATGAATCACTTGATGAATTTCAACAAAACTCCGAACGCACATTGGATTTGCATTAGAACCAACAAATTTGAGTCATTCTAATTTAAAGTGCCTGTGACATCAAATTTTTGTAATGAACATAAATGCATTTTTGGAAAGATAACATTGATAACATACTGCAAAACAAATTTCACGTCACTGAGATGAACGGTTGTTGAGATATTTGTATGTGAAGAAACAGGAAGTGATGTCTAAGGGAAATGTCGGCATGTAAACAGAGCATTGTTGCAAAAGCTAACAGAACAGACTGTAGAGAACAATTTGACATTTCTTTAGATCATTTTTAGTCACTATCAAAGAGAGACCAAGAAAAGTTAAAGTTTAAATAATTTTATTTTAATAAAAAGAGACCAGAGAGTTTATTTTATTAATGAGTTCCCCTTTGATGTCACTTACTGTTTCACATTGGTTGAGCCAAATTTAAAAAAAAAACAGCCCAGTTATGTGACAAAGTTGATAAAATCATGTGTACTATGCCAATTTTATTAAGAATAAAGATGTTTTGTTAGACTTTTTTTATTTGAAGAATAGGCATGTCACAGACACTTTCACTGGTATTAACTAGGAGTCATTCAAAACACTTACTGCAAGCACAAAAATATATGAAATGTTATGATATTGCATGATATTGTGATATATTGTGTGTAGTACATTATTTTAAAATTTATTTTTAAAAATTAGCACTTTTTCTCAACATGTGACAGTTTAAATCTCTGACATGAAAGGCAGTAATACATTGTTAATTGTATGTGTTTTGCTTTCACTTCTTAACATGGATGTTTAGGACAAACGTGCACATTTACAGAATATTAGCAGTCCTTTGCTCTATATCAGAAAATAATTTAATATTAACATAATATATGAAGAACTATATATGGTTATATCATTAAATTAGTCAAACTCACACTTTTGAACAGGTTGCATTGTTTTATGCATTAATATACACTCAAAAAAACAGATTGTTGGATTTACTTAACTCAGTTATGCCAAGTGGTTCCACTTAACTGTGTTGAGTAACTCCAACGTAACTTTTACTATTTATTTCAATGTAATTGTGCAAGGTGCTTTAGATTTACTCAACTCAGTTAATTTAGTGGAAACACTTGACATAACCTGGTTAAGTAAATCCAACAATCTGTTTTTTTTTTGTTTATTATTTATCAAGGCTTTTTATCTGTTAGTACGTTTTATAGACTGTCATCTGTTTCTCACACTAGATTCAAAATCTGAATCTATTTTCAAACCATTCAGTAAACCCTCACAGTCTTGAGGACCAATTCAGTCACTTGAACACGACGGGTTAAATCCCCTCCATGTGTCTGGAAGCTGTAACCCCCCAGTCCACAACAGACTGACTTTGTTTTCGACAGAAAGGCTTTGTCTGAGAAAGAGTGTGTTCGTGCCAGCCAGAGTGAAGACACAAGGTCACTGACACACCCCCAACCAACATGCTGAGAATCAGAAAGAGTCAACATAAAGAAAACATAAATAACTATAGGTTTAAAATGAATTAATTATAAATCCTGAACCAAATTATTCCAAAATCCAATCTGCCATCTCACACACAACACTACAGTACAGTCTGATTTCACAAAGTTGTCATGAAGATGACGCTATGTTTACGTTTCACAATGGTTTTATTATCAGCATCTCTCCGGCCCTGTTTGCCGGTCGTGTGACCCAGGCTGGAGGCATCTACCCCAGCAAATCACACCAGCCTCTGTTATCCTTCTGTTATCTCTCTGTCACCTGTTTTAGGACGATGGAATGAGAATTAAAAGTAAAATTAGCTGCTTTGGGAAAGGTGGAGCTCAGAGAGGGAACGATGTGAAGCCGCAGATGATGATACAAAGGTAGGCTTTGTTTTACAAATTACAGAAAAAGACCACGAACAAAAAAGTTCACCCTTGTAACATTATTTGTTACACAAATTTAAGTGTGTTTTTAGTTGCATGGAGAGTAATACTGGGTGTTCAGCATGCGTTCGAATCAGGCATAAAGGGGAAAACATTTTAATGATGCTGCAGTCTGAAATGAGAAGTGGAGCTGCTCGACAATCTGCTGGTTTTTATGAGTGAACGCATTATTACACGTCTCCTACGCCTGTTAGGTGATTGACATAAATTAACAACACCTTTAGCATAGTGCCATGGCATGTATTCAACTTTATGAATCAATTTACTCGCAGGTATTAAGAAATTAGTTTAAATTTGCTTTTAAGTAACTAATTATATTGACATGTTACTGGCAACATTTTTCTTTTGTTGACAGTGTGGGTCGGATCAAATGATTATAAACTAATTGCTGTTTGGTAAAGATCCACCCAGCCCAGAGACAGAATCTATACAACTTTGACAACCCTTTTATTTCTCTGCTGTTACAAAACTCTGTTTAACTTAGGATACTGTATGATTAAGAACAGTATGTGCTAATAATTTGACTATAGATATCTAGAAAATGTAACATCTTTTAAACATAACATAAGAGTTTAGGATTTATGTGTGGTAGCTATACAGTTTCCTTGGAATCTAAAAAGACCAGCTGCTGTAGATTTTTAAACAAGATGCTAACCAGTTGCTGTTTTCACAATTTGCTTGCACTGTTTTGCACAGTAGGATATGTTTCTTTCTGAAAGACTTTGGGCCTAATTTACTAAAGGTTTCCCTGTATGTAAACATGGTCAAAGCTGATCTACTATCTGTGTGCACTGAGGATTGGGTCTGCCAATTGAGCAAAATAGCAGACACAATCCACTAGTGTTTGTTTTATTGAATATGCAGAATACATGATGATTATCAGAATATGCAAAATACTGGGAGGAGGATATGCAAATGTGATCATTTAGCTCCCTCAGTGTGATTTAATAAACCTGAAACTGATTGTGATTGCTGTTTTGGTATCATATACCATTGGAAAGTCTGTAAATTTCGATTTTAAATGGTGCTACATTTGCAAGGAACGTGCATTTGTGGGATGAGCAGTAGAGCTGAGTTTGTGGGATGCACACATGAAAATTCAGCCAAATTTTCTGTCAAACTGATTATTCTGCTGTTGTTATTGACACTTGTTTTGAGCTTCTGGTACCCCAGGTGCTGTCAATCCGGTGCCTGCTATAAGATTCGTTGACAAGAAGCATTGTTACAAATGTCCTTACTTTTTTACTAAGTATATCTTTAGCATGTTGCAAGATATTGGCACACGAACAAAGCTTAAGTTATGACTGATGACCAAGTTCTTTGAGTGTGTCAACACATTTGGACAGTCAGAAATAAAAAAAAAGAAGAATCATATATCCTCTAATCTACAATGTCACTTTTGCTGCTGGAGGAACTAATAGCTGATTTGGAGCCAGTGACAAATAGAAACCATATCTTCTATGGAGAAACCTCATGTAACTCTGCATTTTCTTACATCTGGATCCTTTGACTCCTTCACCAAGACCTCCAACTCCATGGCTTCAAACTTCTTTTTTACTTTTACTGCCACTTTGCTCTCCTAAACTCTCCATGGTGACAGCCAGTAGCACACACAAAATCCTCATTTCAACAGGGTGGTCTGCCCCCCTTTTACACCTGTTGCCATTTGTCCAGCACTCTCAGTAGATTACCTGCAACATGCCATCTTATTTCGAAATTTTAAGCTTAATTTTTTAGTTTGCACACACAATTTAGAATTTTGGAATTTTAGCAGATCAAGCTATTTGTCTTTTTGAATAGACTTAGTGATTCATGTTATCTGTTAAATTGTACAAAGAGGATTTTTTTGTAAAATGAAGATCATTATGGATCATGAGCACCCTCTTCATCCTCGTCATACTACAACAAAGTGTCTTCAGTCAGAGGCTTCTTTAGAACCACTGTAAGACGGACCACTGCAGGAGATCCATCCTGCCCACAGCCATCAGCATCTATAACAACTCTTTAGAGAAACCAGGATAAAATGAGTTACAACATTTAATTCACCTTTGGAATTAATCAATTTTTTTTAAAGAAATGAAAATTCAATTGCCTGATGCAACATTTTAACTGTTAGCTCTTTCAACAGGATTTTTAAGTCCAATGAAGTCCCACAAAGTCACATTTCAGTCTGTGGACTCAGTCTTTTGCAGATTTTTTTCATAGAATCCAACTACTAGTAGTTTGCGTGAATCTCTGCAATTTCATGGAAACTGGATATACAGTAAAAACTGTACAGTGATGAATGTAATATTTTTTTTGCTATTTTTGTGAGTTTTCAAGCTAAATCATTAAGATAAATAGAATTTACTTTTTGTAACATAAACATCAACGCAAATTCAGATCCATGTAAAAAAGATAAGGTAGCCTACAGTATGTGACGTAGAGATGTGATAAATGGCTCTTTGTATGGATTTGGATCACGGAGAGCCGTTTGTTTCATAGAGCTGTCACGTCTTTTGTACTCCACAGGTCTGCCTGTTTTCTGTGAAAAAGCGAAGCAGGAGCAATTTAAGGATGAAAAAACAAAGATTATATGAGGAATAAAAGTAATAAAATTACAAACGGATCGTTACTGCCCGTGACTCGGCTCCTATCGTTTGCTGAAAAGAGCCCTTCATAAGATTCGGATCGTTCGCGAACGTCACAATGTGACGCGCATGCTCTGTGCCCACATTCTGCAGTGTTACCCCTTCAGTACCACCTAGCATGTAGCCGCTAACTGCTTCTCTCTAGTGTGTTTTTGTTTGGTTCTTACTGCATTACGATGCCACCCAAATGCACTGTAGGACTTTTCGTGTTTTTTCACAATTCATAGGTACTTTAAAAACACAAACTCAATAAAAATTGGGGCTTCACTGTGTCCTCTGCAGTCTTCGTGAAACATTATAAAAATTAGCATTAATTTATCAATATAAAGGTTTTCCCAGTTCAAACTGGTAATTTCAGTCCTATTGGATTATAAAGATTTGAAATCAAAATGCATTTAAAAAGATTCTGCTTTTACTTAGTTTCACTCCATCTTGTTTTTAAGTTGGTCAGTCAATATAAATATTTCAGCTTTTACATGAAGGCTTTGTTCAGACTTCTGTAAAGTTTAGCAAGTGGTGCATTTAAACACTTGACCTTTACTAGAGAACTTTAAGTGAAGGACAAAAAGTTGGCACACTCACATTAACACACACACACACATATTTATTCTGATTACACAGTCATGATGATGCAATTTAGCACAATAGTCTGTTCAACAGTTTATCTCCATCTTCCTCTGCTGCTCCTCCTGACGCAGTGACGTCAAAGTGTGAGCGATAGGTGCTCCGAGTCTGAACAGAGAGCTTGTTTGGACCGTCGCTCCCTCTCACATGCCATCTGCTCGTCCCTGAGCCCTGAACACTCGTTCCAGAGGAGACCCACCAGCATAGAGACGTGTCTGTCGACAATGAGCTGGTTCCACACGCCTCTGTGCCTCTTCACTATGCAGTCTGGTGCATGGCACTGATCACCTCTCGCTTACAGGCCCAACACAGTTCCATGTGTGGGGAGAAAAGCCCCTTCTGAGTGCCAAGAAGCTTAATATGTTTCTTTCTGGCAAGTTGTGTTTATGATGGTAAAACAGAAAAAGGGATTAGAAGAAAGTTAAAGAAAGCATCAAAATGACTTTTATCCCTTTGAGTGTGACTGAAACTATCCTGTCTTTTATTTTAAATGTCCTAATATGAGTAAACATCATCACATTTTCTCCTTCCATCATCCCAGCTGTTTTCACCTCAGTGTTTATGCACGTGAATGCCTGAAAGCCCACACAGGTCAGGATTATGATGACAGCCATTGGATGATGAGTTATAAATCACACAACTTCCCCTGAATTTTTGATCCAATTTCTAGAAAACTGTCTCTTCTTGCCCTAAGCTGTTCTTACATAAACGTTAATGTTTCCCTTTATATTCTTTACCCTGCATGAAACAACTGTTGAATATCAATTTTGTGAAAAAAGTTTGAGATGTATTTCAAATATGTCCAGTCTTTGTCAGGTTATCATGTGACTCCAGCTATGCCGCATGTAAAATTCATAAAGAAACAAACAGCAGCATTCTTCAGCCCACACTTTGACGTCGCCAGGCTCATTCAGAAAGCAAAGCAGCGCAGAAACCAGGGCCGTTTTGGTGCTTTCATTTGGCCCACCGCTGTGTCTGAACACATTATGTAGTCGTGACAGAAGAAACAGGCCGAAGGGAAATCTGTATCGTTATTATAAAATCCTCCCCCAGCCGCTGCCGCCGTTGCATTCAAACATTTATTTCCTCAAACTTCAGTTTATCTATTTGTGGTTGAATTTAATGAAGATGATGAGAACTCTGAGTGCCTGACCTGAGCAGCGGAGTGGGCGAGGTGTAGGAGTTGTATTGTGCTCATTCATTATTCATGAGCTGGGTGGGCAGAGTGTAAGTGGCAGTGACAGACAGAAACTCAATTACTGATGTGTATCAACTCATCCAGGGTTCTTGACCTGATATTTGAAGGACTGAGACACTAATTGCTATACTGCACAAACAAGAATAATTTCCTGGGGAAAGTAATTGGATTATTGATGCCTGGAGGGGGGCCACGGCGATGGGGGAAAAGAGAGTTCTGATTTGACTTTACATGAGAGGTAGGTTCTCACCACTTCTGTCTTTTGCAAACTGACTCGAGTTTTTATATATTCATGAAGATCCTTTCCTTTTTTAATCTCGCAGTTTAATTGAATCAGACCTCTGTTTGACCTTCTGTGCATGGTGCACATCAGATGTGCCGTCCTATTGTTCAATCTAAATAATCACTGAAGTGTTTCATTCTTTTAATGCTGGAGAAACAGTTTTATTTTTTTATGCACATGCCTTAAAAAGTAAACAGACAGAAAACAACACGTTTGTATGTCTGATCCAGCAGTGGGATCAGAAAATGCTTCTCAGTGCTGGATTTACAAAATCTTTAAGTCTGAGAAACATTTACTTTGCTTTAATGCTGTAACGCCACTCTATAATTCACTAAAGTTCACTAGATATGTAACTTCTTCATACATTTTAAAAACTTAACAGAGTAAAAGAATCTTGATTTTATTGTGAAAGTGTGCATTTATGTTGTATCAGAGAAATAATGGAGAGAAAAGGTGGAGCAAACATGCCAGATAATGATTTTTTTAAACAAAAAAAGTTTTCAGTAGAAAACGTAAGACTTTTCTTGTTTCCTAATTTACAAAAATTCAAAAAGTTACTTTTTACTTTTGTAAAACACCCAAGACAACAAATGACAACAGATCCAACTGTTGCTTAGGCAATTTCCCTTGAAAGGGCACTTTTAAGGCTATATCTACAACTAAAATGTTTTCAATATACTATTTTATTTACATTTTTCTCCTCATTAATAGTTAAGGCCAAGGTTTTGAAGAAAAGTCGTCGTACAATCTGTAAACACTCAGGGTACTGTATGTGTTGTGAGTGACTTTCAAATACTACCACATCTTCGCACAAAATCCAAAAAATTGACTGTATTGTAGCCATTTTCCTTTATTGAGGTTGATCAGCTTTGGTGGCCATCTTGATTTCCCTCCAAATAAATTAATAAGCTTTAGACATACAGCCATTTAGATTGTGGAATTTTCCTAATGACCTACCCATTGCTTTATATTTATTGCAAACAAATTCAATTCAATTCAATTCAGTTTATTTATATAGCGCCAAGTCACAACAACTGTTGTCTCAGGGCACTGTACACA
>JAUBOC010000181.1:6779809-6793823 GCA_032275365.1 Anablepsoides cearensis | reverse complement strand
AGCCAAAAAAACAAAAAAAAAAAAAAAAAAAAAAAAAAAAAAAAATGAACACACACTGTCAATTTCACCACCCACCTTTTAGCGGTGGACGGTAAATGAATGCCAACCTAATGCATGTTGTGCGATTTATTTTTTTGTGTGTGTGAGAATAAACAAAACAACCTACATTAATTAATTTATTTTAATTGTTTATGTCATTTGAATAAAACGGCTGATTCTGTGTGTCAGGTTTTTTCATTCAGTTTGTGGACATAGAATTAGCAGTCTACACTGGACTAAATGAACTATAAAGATGAGGACACTGGTTGGACCAGGGCTGCTGTTATTTCTATGGCAGAGTGTTTGGGCTTTGGACATTCCCCTGGAAGGTGAGTCATAAACCTCTGTATATTTGTATGCTTTTATTAAGAACATAAAGCTGAATTTATTCCTTTGCCTGCAGTCAGACAACCCCCAACCATCATAAAGCAGTCAATGCAGGAGCATATTGTTGACCCTAAAGAAACAATGGTTATAGAGTGTGAAGCCAAAGGCAACCCTCATCCCATGTGAGCAGCGACACAGAGTAAAATTTTTAAATCTGACATCTTCTTGTCAATCACTTCATTGCTTTTTTACATATTTTTTCCCTCTATTATGAAGTTTCTCATGGAGACGTAATGGGAAGTATTTCAATGTGGCCCGTGACTCCCAGGTATCAATGCGCAGGCGCTCAGGGACTCTCGACATCTACGCCCGGAACAATCCAGAGAAGTATGAGGCAGAGTATCAGTGCATTGCCTCCAATGAGTATGGATCTGCTTACACCCACCACATCAGACTACATTTATACAGTAAGTCCAGGACTAGGACTGTTAGTCTTCCAGCTTAAGGAAATGTTCAGAGGTTCTGTTCACAAGAGAATAAATTAGAATGAAATCATTCTGACAATGGAGCCTTCTATATTCATGTTTCCATTAAATATTTGTTTTGGTAATAATATTTATTTCATAGTATTTCTGTGTATCATTAGATTTTTTTTTTGCAGTCAACAGTCCATTTGCCATTTATGTCTGTTTGTGCAGGAGCTCCTGTGTGGCCGCGGGAGATTCTGGAACCTGTGGTAGTCAGCGCTGGTCTGCCTCTGGTCCTGTCCTGTGACCCTCCGCCAGGCCCGCCAAAACCTGAAACCTACTGGATGTCCAGTTGTGAGTGCCTTCTACACAGCACCAAACTGGATAACTAAAGTCTGGGGTGAAATATGAATAAACATAAGCAGGAGTTTGGTTGTTGCGAAACCTCCAGTTTGAACTGATTTCAGATGTTGGTTCTGTTTAATGTCAGGTTCCTACGCCAGACCGTTCAACTGGCCCATTCAGACAGCTTTCCCCACCATGCAGCCCGTACGGCAGGACCGCAGGGTTTCCATGGGAGTCAATGGAGATCTGTATTTCTCTAATGTGCTGGTTAATGACTCTACTGCTGATTACTGCTGTAATGCTCGCTTCCCTTATAGGAATGTCATTCAGCAGAAGATGCCTGTGGTCGTTAAGGTGCTTACAAGTGAGTAATAATCATTCCAATTGTTTGCAGTATTAATGTGCCTTTCGTCCTTTGGATTTGTAAGGTTTTGTTTTGTCCCAGCTGAACATTTTCTGCTATTTTACCAACTTCGTTTTAGTCTATACACTAAAACTAATTACTGTTTGCTTTGTGTTGCTTTCTGCTCCACTTCTTTCTTTTTTTTTCAATTAACAACCAAGTTTGTTGCTTCATGAATAACCAGTATACGGTTTTGAAGCAATCACTGTGTGTGCTGATTGTTCTTTAACTGGTTTCGGCTGCAGCTCGCACAGTGGCTGAAGCTGCCCCCACCTGGCTGTCCCCCAAAGGTTCATCCAGCTCTATTTTGGTACTGCAGGGAGAAGAACTGCTCCTCGAGTGCGTCGCTGGGGGAATGTGAGAGCAAAACAAGCTTATCTGTTGTATTATTTGTTTGTTTATTGTCAAATGTCAGACATAAAACATTAATGTTTATTGTAACGATAAGACAGTTTTACTTGGTACTTATGAAAGACAATGCATTATTTTTTGTCATTAAGGCCGACTCCTCATATAACCTGGACTAAGGATGGAGAGAACCTACCGGCTTCACCTCGAATTAAAACAAAACACTTCAACAAAATGATTCAGATCTCCAAGGCGTCTTTTGAAGATGTGGGGGAATACACCTGTATGGCTACCAACAAGATAGGCTACATTGTGCACACGATAACTGTCAAAGTCAAAGGTGAGACTTCCACAAATATAGACTATTTCCTTGCTAATATTGCTTAATAAAAACATGTGCTCTTTATTAAACAGCAGCTCCCTTCTGGTTGGAAAAGCCCACAGATTTGATTTTGGCCCCCGAGGAAAATGGACGGTTGGTGTGTCGATCGGACGGGGCCCCTCGTCCCACTGTCAGCTGGTTCATTAATGGGGAGCCAATTGAGTGTATGCTCATGTAGATCATATTTATGGTTGTTAAAGTGAATATAACTCTCACTCTGACTTCCTTGTGTGATTGTTTTTCTCAGTTGCTCCATCGCAGCCTAACAGGCAGGTATCTGGAGAAACAATAACATTTCGCAGTGTATCTGCTGAAAACACTGCTGTCTACCAGTGCAATGCCTCCAATCAGTATGGATACCTTCTGGCCAATGCATTTGTCAATGTGTTACGTAAGTTACCTGTCTGTCATTTACAGTGTTCTGTTTTCCCTAAAAGTCAGAGCTGAGCCATAAGCTGTTTCGATTTTTGGATTTTTGACAAGGGTCATCAATAAACAATCAAACAGGATTACAAAAAGAAACAATCATCAGGTTTATATTAAGCACTCTTCAGTGCTGATATCGAGTCAAGTACCAGCGTTTGTACTCATACAAAATGCCCCTGGGACAGATACCAATACTGGTATTGATACACTACTGAATGTGTTACAGTTTACATTTTAAGTGAAGAGTTTGTCAGTTCCATATTAAAAAATGTATACTATAACTTGAAAGTAAATATTATTTGTTATCTTTATTTATTTAAAAATGTTGCAACAGTATATATATCATGCTGTATATTTGATTTGATGCTGCCAGAGGGGCTGTAGGCCTATAAGGATGTGTTTCTAAAGCCATAGAGAAATGTTTATGTTCAAACCCAGTAAGTACTCGGTATTGGGTACTCAGTATCAGCGAGTACCAAAACTGAGAAAAACTGGTATCGAGACACTCCTTGTATAGTCCACCGTAAATTACCTGTTTTTCAACAGCATCAATTGCATTCACCTGCAGAAACTACATTACTAAGTCAATAACACAGGACATTTTATTTCAGAAAGAAAATAGAAAATGACCGGCATGTAATTGGTGAGGAGGTATTTCTTTTAAGCTATGTCTAGGATATGGCAGCCATTTTGCCAGTCGCCATATTTGATAGGGCACTATTTTCAGACATAGACCCTCCTCACCCATTACTTGCTAGGGTGCTCAAATATGTAATTTTCTTACTGAAATAAAAGGGTGTCCTGTGTCTTATGACTCATCCTCTAATGTTAAATAAATTGTAGCTCCTCCATGTAGAGGAGGCCATGTTTTTTCACTAGTGTTTACATTCAATCATGCCCTTAAGTAGAAGCATTTTGCTTCAGTTCTTATGCAAAATTACATTTTTATTATTATTTTTTTATTTAATTAATACATCAGTATGTGTGCAAATGATCTAGTTTCAGACAAAATGAAAGACAGTGTCAATTTCTAAATGATGTACTAATTCTAGATGAGTCTTGGTCTGTGTTATCCTCAGACTGAACAATGTTAAATATAAAAGGAAACTTGATTTACAACATACAAAATGTGTGTACACACTATGTGGGTATATGATATAGTATGAACAAATATTTTCTCTCAAACCCAAATTAAGAAATGCATCATTCATGAATTCTGTTGGGTTTTGCTTCTTTAGATGCAACTCCACGTATTCTCGGTCCCAGAAATGAGCACATCAGGGTGACGGAAGGGAGTCGCACCTTCTTAGACTGCCGTTACTTTGGGTCTCCGGTGCCTGAGCTGCGATGGTAAGATTATAACGCTTAGTAATTTAACGTGCAACATGAATTAAGAAAAGTGTAGTTTCTGTGAATATTTAAGGATTGATTATCACAGGTCTAAATATGGACAAGGAACCCTTGAGGGAAATCGGTTTAAGACCCACAGTAATGGGACTTTGGAGATCAAACACATTCGGATAGAAGACGAGGGAACTTACCTGTGTGTGATCAGCAACATCGCGGGAAGAGATGAAGATCAAGTTCGAGTAGAGGTCAAAGGTCAAGATCTCAGTCACACTGACAGAGCATGATTCACGTAATTAGGTGTTTTTAAAAGCTTTAAAATTGGAACTGTCATCTGTGTTTCTCAGAGCCCATAATAATTGTCACAAGACCACAGAACATGAAAGTCATGCGTGGAAGTGACGTTCGCCTCGAGTGTGGAGTAAAAGCAGACGCCACCACTCCTGTCACGACATTGTGGATGAAAAACAAAAAGGAACTCTCTTTTAACTGGAGGTTCGTATTTTTGGAAAAGTGTTTACTCGTTTAAAAATAAGCTTCTTTGTTCAAACATTGTGTTTCATGTCATGTATATGAGTGTATATATATTTATGTCTTTCTCAGAGTTTCTTTGGATGAATCCAATCTGGTCATTACTAATGTAAACAGAGGTGATGAGGGCAATTATACATGTGTCATCAAGAATGAGCTAGAGCAGAAATCTGTCTCAGCACACCTAATGGTGATGGGTAGGACCCTGAATAAATAAAAAAAATAATTATATATCAGTTCCACATCTTGGTTTGTATTTTAATTCTTCTTCTTCTTCTTTTTAATATAGACCGTCCAAATCCTCCAACTGATCTGGAGTTGTCAGATCCATATGAACGTAGTGTGCGACTCAGCTGGGTACCTGGAGACAGTAACCACAGCCCCATAACAGGTTCAAGCAATAAACTAAATAAACACAAAAAATTATCATATATGTTAAATTCACCTCATGATTTGGTTAAATTTTCTGCTTTATGACAGAGTACTTAGTCCAGTACGATGATGATGACTGGTTACCTGGGAAGTGGAAAAATCTGTCGACATACCCAGGGAACCTCAATTCAGTCATTCTACATCTTCAGCCTTTCACCTACTATGAGTTCAGAGTCATTGCTGCTAACGAAATTGGAACAAGTCGCCCCAGTCGTCCGTCGAAACGCTTCCAGTCCAGTGGTGCACGTGGGTGTGACGCTAATAAGATATATGACGAAGAAAATCCAAGACAGCAAACTAACGCAACCATTTTGTGTTTTGTAGTGATTAGATTATAATGGGAAACATGAGGTGTCATGCAAAGAGAAACATTTAAATTTGTTATATAAGAAAGAGTTAAGTCTTTCAATAGATAAATGTTAGTTAGACCATTTTCCTTTTGCTTGTAGTAGTTTGAAAAGCTGGATTAATGGTTTCATGTCTGCGTCATACAGATAATATGTGGAGCCTCTAATGTTATTTAGATGTGTGGATTTCTGCTGTATCTTGTGTCAGTCAGTGATTGTTCAAACCAAGATACAAGTCATTCAAGTTATTGGGCCTAACTCCAGTGCCGTACGTTTTGGAGATGCTAAAAAGGTTTTTTAAAAAACGCCATTTTTCAGCTGAACAACTACATAAAAAATGAGTTGAGTCATTAGAGACCATAAGAACAAGCAATGTTTCTGGATTTGAACAAATATTTCAGATTTTTGTTAATCTGATAAAAAGTCTTAATTTATTCAAAATTAGATATTAAAGCTTCACTTACTGAATGGTGTTTCCAATCCATTTGTTCACATAAATGTACAATATTTCCCATAAACAGGAACAATTTTTTGAACCAGACTCTTACTAATGAATTGATTTTCTTACGCAGCTCCAGATGTCATACCAAAGAATGTGAAAGGTGTGGGTACGTGGAGAAACAACATGGAAATCAGCTGGGAGGTAATTAAGCTCCTGATAAAATCTTCAGTACCTCAAATTCAAGACTTTTTAAACACAAAATATTCCAATATGAATCAACTGTTTGCTGTGTTTGCAGCCTTTGGCCTACAGAGAGTGGAATGGACCACACCTAAAGTATTTAGTGTGGTGGAGAAGGAGAGACTCCAGGGAAGAGTGGAAAAATGCAACCACAAAGTGGTTGAAATATTACATCTACGACGCAGACACCTTCACGCCTTACGAGATCAAAGTCCAGGCTGTCAATGACTTTGGGCTGGGACCAGAGTCACCTGTGGTCACTGGTTACTCTGGTGAAGACCGTAAGTTTATCGGTTCATTGAATTACATCTTTAGTAGACTAGAGAAAATTGGGAGGGACCACAAAAATGTGTCAACAATCATGTTTCAGGTTTACTTTTGTAAAGGTCTTGTCACACTATTAAACTTTTTGACAATTTATGCCAACTTGTGAAAATTTTGTCCAACACTAAAGATGTCTAAGCTGAAGATGGAATAGAAAAAAAATCCTGGAACCATCTTTTGGACCTATAAATACTGTTATGATAATAATATCAAATATGTAACTGATATAAGTAAAATAGTCATAACAAAATGTTCATAAGTTGGTATAAGTTGTTGAAATCAATATAGCGTGACTGGGCCTTAAGGTGCTAACTATGTTAGAGATTCCCACAGTTTTTTTTTCCTACAGCATATTGCACAGTACAAAACCATGTCACAGAATAAACATTTTTCATATTTTCTCAGTTATATAACGTGCCATAATGGATTGAGATGTTGAAACTATGGAAGTAATTCAGAATTACTAGTGCCAATTGTTTAGTTTTCAAATAATTCAGTGAGCCTCTTGAACTCAATGCAGGTGTCTTACATCATTTTTAAATGGACACATTTGAGTTTTTGCACCCTTATTTGGTTTTTTTATGGGTTTTTCTACTGCAGGGAATCATACACAGCCTCAGAAAAGGAACCCCCTTATTCTGTGTGGAGTCATAGTTTTATCAGTCTTACAAATTGTACCTCCATCGCTTGCTTTGTTTTTAAAGACCAAGTGCCACTTCTGTTTTTCCAAAGGTCCAATTGCTGCCCCCTTGAACCTGAGAGTGTCCAACATCGAGAGCACTCAGGTTACAATACACTGGGACTCGGTGGGACGTGAGTCTCTCATGGGAGAACTGAAAGAATACAAGGTGCGTCTAGTTAAAGTACAACAAGTGATAACGCTCATTAATAGGCAAAAAAGTCTCGAGACACATCACTGGGGTGGTCCACTGGTAATACTGATTAATCACAGGACATGGTGACAATCAGATAAAGGGGGAAGAAAATGAATAATTTCAGCATGCTGTAAGTACTGTCTAATAAATGTTTCACTGCACTTCAAGACTTAGAGCATGGCAATTTTTTACACAATCATTATCCACTTGTTTCATAATGTTTTAGTCATGTTCTGACTAGATATTTGGTTCTGGGCTAACATACCTAAATGAGAGTTATTTGATTTTTAAAAAGAAAATTAAACTTTGGCTAAAAGCAAACCAGTCATACTCATAAATTAAGCCCAGACTACTTTATCATTAAAACTTTTATTTATGTGGATTGTTATATTAGTTGCTGATTTGTGTATATGCTTTAAAAATGTTTTCATTTATTTTACCTGCCTAAGGACAACAAATAAAATGTATCTACTGAGTTAATTCAGGCACATTTAAATTGCTGTGTAATACTAAAATATTGATTAATATGCACTGTCCTCTGGGGGGGGTATTATGCAAAATGACCTTTTTTGAGCTTTATGACATATTATAATGTCATTCCCACATCACAAACTTTCTCAGAGTGTTGTTCATTCATGCATGTTTGGGAAATCCTTGAATCTCCCCTAGTAGCCTTGTGGAGCTGCCTAGTAGCTTGCTGGTACAAAGCTCCGCCTATTTGTTCCTAGCTCCTCCTTGAAGCTTAGTCTGCAGTCAAGCTTCTGCCACACAGAGCATCCCTTCCCGAAAGCATTGTTGTCAAGATGTTTTGAAGTGGAAGTGTCTGAAACGGTAGGAGTGTCTGAAACTGTCTTAAAGAGACAGAGGTCAATTTCAAGGTGTTTAAACTGGCTATGGTGCAAAGTCAACTGAAGGTAACATAATTACTTGATTGTGGTATAGAATTGATGTATGTGCCTGGGAAATACACAATACCCCCTTTAAATAAATTAATTGAATTTAATTAAATGTAATTAAATGTCCTTGGCTGAAACGTTTCAATTTTCACTCTATATTGATGTGTCAAACAACCCAGTCAAAGACTGATTTTAAGGATTTAATGAGATTCTGCCTCTTATTTCTCAGGTTTACTACTGGAGGGACAGCAGCCAGCTGAGGTGGCTGAGGGTTAATAGAGGGATGAAGTCTCAGGTTTTTCCAGACAATGATCCAGAACCCTCAGGCGTTGTTACGGGGCTTATACCGTATAGCAACTACAAGATGTACATAGTGGTGACAAACAGTCGATATGAAGGGCCGCCAAGTAATCATATCCACTTTTCAACACCAGAGGGAGGTAAGAACAGTAAGATTTAAAAAATAAATTAAAGCCATATATATATTATTTTTGAAATTATCTTTTTTATTGTGCATGTGCAAGTCATCTATTGAACTTCTGTCCATGAAATAGCTATGACTAATTCCTCCGGGCTTTTGTCTACAGTACCGTCAGCTCCAAAATCCTTCAGGATCCAACAACGACATCTGGACAGTATTTATGTGGACTGGGACATCCCAGAAGAACCCAATGGCATCATCACTGGATATATCCTCAAGTACCAGACAGGTAACACACCAAACACACTCAAAACAAGGAAGTAATCACTTCCTAGAACTGCACAAAAGCAGGAGAAGGGAAGCATCCAAGCATTAAAGCAATATAGCCTTCTGGTATGTGCATTTAAAGGTCAATATAGGACTGAAACATCCTTTAAAGAGGGTAATAAACACTTTTGTATCTGCTCTATGTGAAAGTATGATACTTAACAGTTTACTCTTCCAGGACCAACACCAAGAGTTCTCCTTGTGCACTGAAATGTCTAATCTTCACAGTGAATGCAAGCAGAGGAGAAGAGCTCAGGGTCGAGGAGTTCCCGCCTAATGTGACGAGCTTCTCCGTCCGGCGATTTGACCGCTACACTCGATACAGGTTCTCTGTGGCTGCGAGAACTAGGATCGGAACAGGAGACTGGCATACGGAGGAGTCCCTTCATTACACCACAGAAAGTAATCGGCTACTTTTTCAGTGCATCAACACAAAGAGTCAAACTCTTTCAGTGTGCTGAGGAGTTGTTGACTTTAATCATATGCTTGTGTGTCTCAGTATATGCTCAGGACCAGGTGGACATTACCACTCAGGGGTGGTTCATCGGGATCATGTGCGCAGTAGCGCTCATCGTGCTCATCCTTCTTATCGTGTGTTTCATCAAGAGGAGCAGAGGCGGCAAATATCCAGGTACAGTAGCTCCGACCCAGAGCTGCTCAACCATGACCGGCTACAAGTTAGCAATGCTTTCAATGTCAGATCAACACAGTATTTAATTAATAATTTAATGTTTGTAGTTTGCAGTTTGTTTTTTGGCACTCTAACAACCTTATGTTATGATTAAACAATGCAGCCTAATTTAATTTTAGTTCGGGAGAAAAAGGACATTTCTTTGGAGCCAGTGGATGATAAAGATCAGGAGGGATCATTTGATTATCGGTAAGTTTTACAACTGACAAAATTAACAACAAAGAAAAATGAATTCACAAAAGTACTACTATTGTTGAAAGGAATTTATAATATTAACATTTTAATCAGTGTGTGCTACAACTTATCTACCAAATGAAGTAATGCTTTTCTAGGTCTTATATGATTTATTTAACAAAGTTGTAATTATAACCGTTAAAGTTTACAATAACACTTTATCACACTATCAGAGACAGCTATATTTTGATAACGGTATGTTATTACACCTCTTTGTTCTGTACCTGTGTATTCATTTTATTCCCTTTGGTAAATTAAAGCTACTCTATGTATTTTGGTTATAAAACATTTCTAATTAATTTGTAGCTATAGATAAGGTTTTTCTTATGGTGAAATAAAAATAGTCAAAGTTTTGCATCAGGTGTTGGTTTTGGGTTATTTAAAATCTTAGGGTTGGCATTTGGGTGTCACTGTCTTATTCTTTTGAAATTGAACATTACTTAGAAATTATAAATAAGACCCAACCCAACTTCTAATTTATCATAATGTGCTATGACTATTTTTACGTTTTTCTATGTAAACATTATTCAGTAAAACATTCATATTTATGGTGTGCTATAATTGACACATTTACCTCTGGATGCTTATGATTGTAATATAGGTTCTATAAACCATGCTACATACAAATATAGGGTCAAAATACAGACAAAATCAGAACCAGACGATAAACTTCTTATGTTACAAGCTTGTAATTGAAATGCAGAGTATCTTTAATTTGAACAAACTCTACAATGTACCACAGGCACAAATTAAACCAGATGGCTTATCTTACTTTGGACAAATTCTAACAAATTAAAATGAATTTCTGTTTTTTTTCTATCTAAAACCCGGTTGTTTTTACACTGAACTACTCAAGATCCCTTGAAAGGTATGAAACAACTAAGTGCTGACACATTATTGCCATTTTTGGTGACTATTTTCTATGAGAAACTACAGGTTTTGTTGCTGCAAATAATATATTTAGTGTTATCTGGTGTATTTTGTAAATTTTCTCTTACACTGGTGTTGAATGGGTTATTTCAGGATAGCACGCCTCCCCACTCTGCCCTATCCTCGGAGGTATGTAGTTTTTTTTTTTTTTTTTTTTTACTGTGGCCTTTAGTAAAAAGTGGTATCTTTTCTTTTAAACCAGCAACAACCAAACATTTTTATTCGTGTTGCTTTCTGTTGGTAGAGAGGAGGAAAAGGGGCTTCAACGAGCTCAGTCATCTGTGGAAGCTATAATAAAGCGATCGGACAGCGATGACAGTCTGGTGGAATATGGAGAAGGAGGGGAAATACAGTTCAACGAGGACGGCTCGTTCATCGGCCAGTACACGGGAACCAGGAGAGACGTCAGGGAGCTGGACTTTGGTGGAAATCTGGAGCTCCACTCACCAATGAATACGATCTACTCTTTAGCATAAAGCTACCTTCCCTCTCTACTGCTCAGCTGTTCACCACACGACTTTACTTTGCTTGTAACCTTGACATTAACTTTAGGAATCTGGAGAAAATGTCAGTTTGCATAATGTGTGGGAAGAAACAGCTGGAGACTGAGCTGCTATTGAACCTTTTCTTCTGTCAGATTTCTCAACTTGCATGGATGAAAAAACAAAACATTTGGATCAATTTTTTTTGTAGACGTGTCTTTAAAAGTTATTGGGTAAAAAAAATACTTTTTGTTTTGTACATATGTCTATAAATTATTTCTTGACATAAGCTGAACTATCTTACACTGATGTTTAAATAATCATGATAGAGAAAGCAACTGCAATGTCCAATTTACCTTTAGAATGGCTTTTTACCCCCTTTTCTGTTAGCTATGATAATGAAATATTCTTTATTTTTGAATGCTTGCTATTTGACTTACAAACCAGTTTCTCCATTAGAGGCATCACAATAAAAAACTTCAGTACAACTCAATAACTTTGATTAAAATTTGAAGTCTACTCTGACATCATAGCTGTAAAATGCAGGCCCTTTGGTCACAACTTTGAAGAAAATCATTAGAATCTGTATTGAAATTGTTTGGGTTTTTTCTTTGTCTCATCATCTCACTTCATGAAATACAACTTTGCAGATTTTATTTTATTTTTTTGCAACATTACACCAAGTAAACAAAGCATTTCTATGGCTTGATGGAAAACAGGAAGTCGAACCATTTGGAGACTTGGTAAGAATTTTATGGACTGGTCTTCTATTTTCACTCACTCTAAAATTATTGATCTCTCTATAACCATATTTAACCGACTACTAACATCAGCTGTGTATGGAGACAAATATTTCTCAATTTAAATAAAAAATATTTATATTAGGATAATTTACTGGGAATTTAGTTGTTTTGAGTGCTGTGTCATGTTCCTGAAGTCATTCTTAAGATGCAATTGCATTTTTCTGGGTAAAGTTTCCAATTATACAGTATATAGTGTTGGTGCCCTTAAACAGCAACAACTATATCATTAATTTGAATCAACACATAGATAGTTTAGCTTTTGGATTATTTTTCAAATTTAACTTCACATAATTGATGCTTTCAGTCTTCTTTTCAGAAAAAATGCAACAAAAAAACAACAACTGAACCCTGGCCAGTGTGCAACATAAATCCATCAGTCATGAAAGGACATCTTATCTATAGATAAGCATATATCTATATGGCACGTTCTTTTATCTCTGGCTTCTTCTCACAGACCAAAAACATGTGTGTTCAGTTCATTGGTAACTCTAAATTGCCCCTTGGTGTGAGTGAGAATGTGAATAGTTGTTTGTCTCTATATATACTTGTGAAGGACTGTCCAGGGTGTCTTCTGTCTCTCACACAGTGATGGATGGATGGATGGAATGGTGTTCTTTACATTATGTTCAGCTTCTATTATTTCATTGTTCTGATTACAGAAACAACAGTGACATACTGTAAATTCTTTAGGGTTTCTTGAAAGTCTAAACTGGTCAAAGAGAAAACAAGAAAATCTCAACTGAAACTTGCATTATGTCAGTCCTCAGAAGCACACATTAAAATAAGCTGCAGTTCAGTTCATAGCACAACCTGTTCAAAATAAATGCTATATTTTTATTCTATAAACTTTCCTTCAGTTCATATTTGCTTCTTTGGTGAATGGAAAACTAAATGTATAACATGATTTATTAGTTTGTAGAATCATTGGCAGCAATAACTGAGAGTACCTGTTCTGTATGACCGTTTCAGTTTTTTCCACTGTGGAGGAAATTAGTCCCACTTTTCTTTAGAAGTTTGCTTTTGTAAACTTTCTGTACAGGTCTCTAATTATGGTCTAATCTAACTAACAATTTTATTTTTCAGCCATCCTGCTACAGATTTATTACTGTGCCTCAGATAATTAAAAGTTTCGACTAATGTTCCAGCTATGTAACATTGAATTATATGTAAATTTACAATAAATGTACAGTAGTGTAGTTTTTTTGTCTGTATTCTTTAAATACTAATTAAAAAGCTGCACAAAAAAAAACTGCACTTCATGAAACTCGGTCACTTTTAAACAATGCAAAAAAAACGTTTTGATGGGTTCAAGTCTGTGACACAAAAAAAGTGTGGCATTTCGTAAATGTATATTATCAGTAAAACAAAAGAGTTTAGCATACTTTCAGGCAAGGCCTGGTTGTAAATACAGTCATTTGTCTTAGTAATGACTGTATTTACAACCAGGCCTTGCCTTAAAGTAAATACAGTAATTATTCTCAGTAAATGACAGCGAATCGTGTCTTCACTGTGATATAATGTTCTGCACAGTATGTCCTTGTGTTGAATCAACACTCATATTGAATCACACCGTATTGTGATTAAGTGCAAAATTATATTACTGACACCTTAAAATAATCACCTACGCTTTTTTTTATCAAGTTTGTCAGAAATTACAAAGAAAATCATCTGGTACACTTTTAGCTTTTAGTTACACTTTGTGTTTCCTGTAAATCTTCAAATAAATGACTTGGGGAAGAAGGTGCCGTTACGTCAGATTGATTAAATCACTAGAGACCATAGATGGGCTGCATTTAAAGGTTCTCAATTAATAACACAACTAAAGGAATAATGCTTCGACTAAAATGTTTTAAGAAAGACAGGATTTAATAAAAACATGTATGTATGTATGTATGTATGTATGTATGTATGGATGGATGGATGGATGGATGGATGGATGGATGGATGGATGGATG
>JAUBOC010000181.1:6761049-6771567 GCA_032275365.1 Anablepsoides cearensis | reverse complement strand
ACTGATGCTGCTGTGACACCAGAATTTCCCCTCAGCGGGACAATAAAGGCTATTTCTATTCTATTTCTATTCTATTCAGATGGCAGCCAGTCCTGAGCCTGGTTCTGCTGGAGGTTTCTTCCTGTTAAGGGTGAGTTTTTTTCTCTCCACTGCTGCCGGTGTGCTGCTCACCCCTAATTTACACTACATGCGTTCCGGCTCCACTCCGCTCCGGTCCGACCTCTGCAGCAAATACACACCCATTCTAATCAATAGCTATGTTTACATGCACAAAATTTTTTGTTCGTTTTGAAATGTATTCGAATTAAATAATCAGAATGAACCGTTTACATGAGCACAATCCAATCACGACGAGCGTTTACATTCACCAGGCTTTTATTCTGAATAGAACCACTGACATGAGCAGTTGCTCACTTTCCCTACACAGAAAAGTTCTACTTCCATGATGAACAAAAACAGCCTCTGAGCTCAGAATGGACCTGTGACAGCTTTTATTAATGGTGGAGACATTACTGCACTCCCTGGTTCAGCTGCAGCTGACCTTCTCTCAAGCCAGAGTAGACCGGTCCGGAAGTTGAAGAGGGGCGAGGCTTGAAGCGTCTTAGGTTGTATTCACACCTGATTGAAAATTGCAAGATTTGTTTACATTTACAGTTGGTGTGGTTCGGATTCACACTGCACTTTGTCAAACGAACTAAACCCTGTGAACAACCTGTTCCCTCCCTCACATGTGGTGGCGCTGCACCAAGACCCACTGAAGGAAACTATACAAAAATTTCAAAAGAAGCCATGGATGGCAACAAAATGTAAACAAACATGGAGTGGCGTCAGATTTTAGAGGTTGTAGGATCTATTTTTTGTTTTTGGTAAATGCGCCTAACAGTTTTCAACAATGGGCTCAGCATGAATGGAAGATGCTGAGAATATTGTTTTCCACACAAGGCGGCTGAGACGGCTCCATATGAGGCAGCATTCACAGAGTAGGAGCGTATTCAACTTCACAGCAGTTTCCACCTTATAGAGGTGTCGAGCGAGTTATTTACAAGATATGAGTAACTTTATTACTGTTATTACTCAGAATGCCCTGCGTTATAGTCCGCTTCCTGCTTTTGGAGTGGTCCCCAGTCTGCTTGGCGTTCACACATGCAATCGAACTGCACCACTTCAACTGAACTGAGACCTGCGTTTTCAGGCTGACCAGAGTTTGCTCTTTTGATCAGAGTTTGATTACGCATTCACACTTCCCAACACAAACTGGACTTTCAAGGCAAATAAACTAAAGTTTGTTTAAAGCAGACTAAACAGAGCTGGAGTGAATACACCCTTAAAGGCACAGTAGCAAAACAAGCTGCTTTGAGGGACACACCAGAAAAGAGGTGATGAAAAGTTTGTATAAGGAGGAATTCAGACTAAAACGTAGTTTAATTTTATCAGCGTTGTATAAAGTAACTCGGGTAAACGTACAAGTATGGGTTGTGTACAAGCCAATATGGTGTCAGAATGGTATAAATTTATACTTCTCATCCAACCACAATTAAATTTACTCTTTCCAGGAGATACAATTTATTAGGATAGTATTTTTTTTAAGTAATAACAACTCGGAATAAAAAAGGAGTAACGACTTACTTTTTAAAAAATGTAAGGAGTAGAAAATACAGATAATTGTGTAAAAATGTAATGAGTAAAAGTAAAAAGTATGCTGAAAAATAATTACTAAAGTGAAGCACAGATTTTCTACTTAAGTACAGTAACTAAGTATTCGTACTTAGTTACTTTCAACTTTTATAAAGACCCCAACTGAATGATTTAAATGTGAAAAGGATTTAAAAACATGGTATGTCTACTTTAAAAACTTGATAATCTAAAACAACAATATAAAGTAAATATTCTCAGAATGATACCATCAGTTTCTGATGTCACCAAGTGGAAAATTCTTGCCCACTATTTACAATGCTGCTTCAGTTTTCTGAGGTTGTGCCACAGCATTTCATTCTGAGAGGACACCACTGATTTCTACAACTGCTTAATCAGAAGTTAATTATTTTGCTGATAAGTTTAAAGTATCCATTATTGTGGAATTTTTCATCAGAACAGGGCTCTTAGTTGAGCAGAACCGTTTCCCTTTTAATTTATTCTTGGCCCAAATATGTTTTACACTTAGTAAGAGGAGTGACTCCTGTCAAATCATCCATCTGCATGTTTTCTAAACCTGTTTATTCCTGTTAATGGTTGTAGGAGCAGGTATCCACCCCAGCAAAGCATAAGCCCTCTAGGTGTGGAAAGAAAGCAGTTTCATCTTGACGCAGTTTTATTGTACTTGCTGGAAAAGTTGATCTGTACATAAGCACTATTTTGCAATCACCAACCAGAAAGAACTGGATATCATCAAGGTTAAGGTAAGTTAAAAACTCAAATCACCATCTGTTTTACAGCCTGATCAGTTAATCAACTAAAAAAATATAATGTTACGAAAAAATATTGCTCCCATGAAAATCTGGACAGATTTTATCAAAACTTTAATAAAGTTATCACAACTTACAATTGATGAACATTTGAAATCATTTTTAAAGCCCCTGCTCAAACCGTAGCAGTCATAACATGCATATAGAATGATTTTCAGTTCTGATCACACAAAATCTAAGGTCAGTATCTATGAAACTGTTTATATTAATTGGTGTAGTCTGTTAGCAAAATATCTCAAGAACCACATGACCAATTTTAATGAAAATTCCAGAAAGTGATCATTGAATTTTCATCTACAATACTTAACTTTTCATTTCATTCCCAAACATACTTAATGTCGTAATGTGACACCATTTTTACGATTTAACTCCAAACTGTAGAACTTCATCACTGTCAAGAAAACATTGTCCTAATTTAATCCTGACATGGAAGTCCATAGGTGATAAGGATTGCTTCACACTATATATTGCCAGGTTTACGAAATTCTTTGTTGCTTTTTTGGTACAATTGGTCATTTTTTTACAAAAGCAGATCAAAGTATTTTCATCTTAGTCCTTAAACACTGTTCTGCCATCACTGGCTGAAAAGGACAATAAGGACTTAGAGGAAGGTCAGTTAACCCACAGCATTGATCAGTTGATCGAGTTAACAAAAGTTTTTCTGAAAAATCAAACTATTGCTGCTGCCACTTTGTACTTAAACCTAAAGCCTAAAAGTAGTGATGTAAGTTAAAGGCCACATAAGAAAATGTTGTTAGTTGAGCGCACTGACAGAACCATTAGAAACCTGCTTCTATCTTTTTGTTTTATCATATCCTCTAATCTACAGAAGTAAGTCAGGCTTTCACAACTTAAATTAAAGAAAGGAAAGCTGAACCTCCTTCTCCTCTGATATACAGTTATCAGATAATAAAAGCATAAAGGGTGAGCAAACATCACCTCATCATGTAGTAGTGTGATATTGCCACAATTCTTCTTCTTGGAAATCATTAAAGTTGACTTAAGTCCAGCCTTTGTTCTTGTCTTCATCCCCTATAAAAGAGTCCCTGTTGGAGCAGCTAAACATACATCAGACCTCAAGAAAAGGTACCGTAGTCATTGAGAGTTTAAGGCACCCAATATTTTAGAGAGCTGTTTCTTTGTATAGTACAGTTTGTAAAATTATTTTTATTTGACCAAAGCCTTTATATATTTTTAGTCCAACCGCTTTTTCTCTTTCAGATTGCTTTGAGGAAAGGTTTCAAGTAGGACAACATGGCTCGACTGATGATCTTAGCTGGTAGGTTCATGGTTCTGGATGCTGATTACTTCACATGCTTTTTATTGATTATTAATCTGTTTTTTCTTTATTTTTCAGGGTTGTCTCTTCTGATGTGTCTTCATGTTGGTATGATTTTTATTCTATATGTGTGTGTGTGTGTGCGTGTGTTGCCTTGTTTTTACTGCTTGGTGGGGACAATTTTCATGAAAATGCAGCCTTGTGGGGACCAAAGCCCGTATGTGTGTGCGTGTGTGTTCCCAGCATTTACATTTGATTACTATCACTCAAAAGAATATGAAATATGAAAATTATACTAAAATAATATGTAAATATTATATAATATAAAATAATACTTTCTAAATAATACTATCTTTCTTTCTCAAAGCTTCTTCGACCAAACTGGTGTGCTACTTTACCAACTGGTCCCAGTACAGACTAAGCCTTGGTAAATATCTCCCCGACAATGTGGATCCTTACCTCTGCACTCACCTGATTTACGCCTTCGCACAAATTAGTCCTTCTAATGAACTGAAAACAGTGGAGTGGAACGATGAGTTTTTTTATCAATCCTTTAATGGGCTGAAGAACAGGTGAGTTGCTTCTGGTTGGATTTAAGTTGGAAATTACAAATCTAAGTAACAATGTAAGAAGTGCTAACTCAGATGTTCTGGAAAGCATTTACCAGTAAATATGATGAAAGAGAATCCACATAAAACTGATTTGGAACCAAGATCACTTGAAATGTATTTGGCAGTCAATTTATTTTTATTTTATTTTTTATTAATTAATGACGCTGTGACTTTTGTATCAACACAAAAATTAACTTTTCATCCAGCTCTAAACATAATTTCTGTATGCTCATCACAGAAACCCTCAGCTGAAGACTCTGCTGTCTGTTGGTGGGTATAATGCTGGATCATCACAGTGAGTCTTCAAAACTACAATAAGCCAACATGAGTTTGTTGGACTTCTTTATATTTCATTAAACCTAAGAACATCAAGGAACACATTCTGCAGCCATTGTTTTGTTTAAATCTTTACAGATTTTCCAAAATGGCTTCAACTCAGGCCAGTCGTCAGGCGTTCGCCCAGTCTTCCATCAGGTTCTTGAGACAGCATGGCTTTGATGGGCTGGACCTGGACTGGGAGTACCCAGGACAGTATTTGAATGAGGACAAGAGGAGGTTCACGCTGCTCTGCCAGGTCAGTTTAGAAGCACCCTTCAATATCCCTGTGCAACAAACAACCGCAATATGCTTTTTCTCATCAAGTATTTGTCCCATGTATTTTATTCAGATGTGTGATTGTGTTAAACTAAACAAATACGGTGCTGACAGTTATTGTCTTACATTTAGGAATTACGTGCAGCTTTTGAAAGGGAGGCAGATGAGACCGGCAGACCACGTCTGTTGCTGTCAGCTGCAGTGGCAGCTGGGCAGGCACTCATTGACAGGGCTTATGAGATTGTAGAAATATCCAGGTAAGTTGATGTACAATATAGTTGTTAAAGTCCTTATATATCTTTTTTCATATGAAAATACACAGTTTTACAAAGCTTGACAAAAATAAGAGGTTGCTTTTCACATAGTTTAGAAAAGCCAATTATAAGTTCTCAATCTAAGCCGTACAGCAGATCAATTTAAGCCATCCTGAACAGTACGTTGGCAAAAGCTCAAAAGAAAATTAAAGTAAAAAAAAAAATCTATAATTTAACATAATATAACAATTAGGGTCCTCAGTTCCCCCAACCCTTATTAAGTGTTGTTAAAAGAGCAGGTGATGTAAACAGGAATAAACATGCCCCAGTTTTATTGTTTTTAGTGCTTCTTGCAGGCCGCATCAAATTCAGTGTTGGATATTTGCAAAAAGACAAAAAAGTTTTTCTGTTTGTACATTAAATAACTTGGGTTTATAGTGCATTCAATTAAATATAGGTTAAAAAAGATTTGCAAATCATTGTATTCTGTTCTTATCTTTTACACAACATCTCAACTTTGTCGGAATTGGGGTTGTACGACTTAAACCATTTTAGAGTCGTTCCTGTAATCCCAATATCATGTTCAACCTTTTGTTATAGAATATTGTGATCAACTGTATCAGATGCAGCACTGAGTTCAGAAAGGACAAGCATGGACTGGAGATGGGACGTTTGTGAACAATTTGAAACGTTTGAATGGCTCCGTACAACAAACAATAGGAACCGAGTTGCGGACAATAAAGAGCCTTTATTTTTTACTCCTCCTAATATCTTTATTTTTCCTCCTTAATCACAGACACAATCTGTCCTCCTTCACTTTTTCAAAAAATACAGGCAGAGTGGTGGAGTACAGCAGCTCAGGGGGAAAGCGGGAAGATGGTTCTGCTTAACAAAACACATGGTTCCCCCCACATGCCATCACATACGCCGTACATGATGATGTAATTCATTCAAAATCAAACAGTTCTATTGAACAGCTCTATTAAACAAATGGATCATCAAAATCCAGATCCCTTAAAAAGCCATTCGTCCTATCTCTAGTATGGACACAAATCTACTGTCTGAGGCCAAGACAATATTGGTAACTTTCACCACTGCTGTTTTTGTGCTATGATGAGCTCTAAACCTTGACTGAAACTCATGAGATTCTTTCTGTTATTGGTTTTGTTGCATTATCTAACAGGGTTCTGGATTTCATAAATGTCATGAGCTACCGCTTACACGGACCCGGGGATGGATTCCTTGGCCACAACAGCCCTCTGTTCTCCAGTTCTGCCCTTGGAGGCAAATTCGCTAACTACAACGTTGTAAGTAAAACCACTGGTAAATTTATAACACTGTATGTTTGTTGTTTGTTTTGTTCTTAACATTTATTATTTCTGGTTCCCAGGACTTCGCCCTGAGATACTGGAGAGCTAACGGAGCTCCTGCTTATAAACTGTTGGTTGGTTTTCCCACTTTTGGGCGCACATATAAGACAGCAACAACAGATCATAGAATTGGAGCACCATCGAAAGGAGCGGGCTCTGCTGGGCTCTACACCCGAGAGGAAGGGATTTTGTCATACTATGAGGTCAGAATACCATAAGTAAACCATATAATTTCTTTTTCTACCAAGATAAACTAAGACACTAGTAAAAATATTAAACTAAATTCTCCCATAAATTCAGATTTGCACTTTCCTCAATGGAGCCACTACACACTGGAATATTGAACAGAGGGTGCCTTATGCAGTTAAAGGCATTGAATGGGTGGGCTTCGACAACAGACAGAGCTATGGAATCAAGGTAATCTATATCATTTTATTATTTATATCAAAGTTTTTACATATAATACAAATGAGAAAGGTTACTAGCAGTAATTATTGCAAGCTTCCTCTGAATGTTTTTAGAAGAGAACAGACCCAGACACAGCTGACAATGATAAAGCTTGTTGAAGTTTTTAATAATATAGACTGAGCAGGAGAAGGCACTCTTGTTGCAAAGTTTATCTATGCAGACTTAGTAACTTTTATTTAGTACATGGAATCCCATTTAGGTAATTATTTTAAACAGATTCTCATAGTGTGTTTCTACACCTGTTTTTAATACTTGTGTTTAAATATGATTCATTTTTTAAAAATTGACAGAGCTATCCATGACCTGAAGGATGGTTTTAAATATTTAATCTTTTTGAACAGAAGTCTTCTAAGCCATATTTTAACATTCAGGCCTTTAACAAAGATCAAATTAACTAAACAAGAGAGGAGAAACATCTTTGTGTTTGTCTTTTTAAGTCTTTGACATATGAATAGATAAAGCCTTTTCTTGGTAAGAGCTGTCAAAAATTTATAACATTTCAGGTCTTACAACATCTTATATGACCAAGCAAACTTATAAATTTAATAGACCATGTAAAAAGGTGTCAAGATAATACAAAGAAGGCAACTTTTAAAACTTCAACAGGTCATAAAATTTGATTAACGAGAAAAAAAGCCCTTTTATTTGTACAATATTTTACAGTGCATAAAGTGTAATGTTAATGTTTTGTAGGCAGAGTATGTGAAGCATAACCGTCTAGGAGGAGCAGTAGTCTGGTCTCTGGATCTGGATGATTTTAGTGGAAACTTCTGTGGTCAAGGAAACTATCCCCTCATTAGTTATCTGCGCTCTCTTCTTAACTCAGGTAAATAATATTCAACACTGTCATCAGCTCTACATGTGTCAAATTCTGCTATAATCTTAATCAATTGTTCTGAATATGTTTACTAGGTTTTCCAACACCACCACCAGTCGGTCCAACTACTACCCCAGGCCCTGTTACCACCACCCCCAGCCCTGCTACCACCACCCCCAGCCCTGTTACCACCACCCCCAGCCCTGCTACCACCACCCCCAGCCCTGCAACCACCACCCCCGGCCCAAATACCACCACCCCCAGCCCAGCTACCACCACCCCCGGCCCAGCTACCACCACAAAGGTTGCTACCGGAAGTGGTTTCTGTGTTGGAAAGTACGACGGTCTCTACCCAAATGTCGATGATCGGAACACCTTCTACCAGTGTGTTGCCGGGCTTACATATGTGCAGAGATGTCAGCCCACTCTTATTTACAATCATTATTGCAAGTGTTGTGTCTATAGCTAAAAAAATGTTTTATTTTTTGTCAGACAGGAATGTGTTGTGCTGTTATTTATCATTTGGAGATAAAAGGAATTGTGACTAATTAAGAAATACACTTCTAGTTACTTTAAAGGGCCAGCATTTTGTGTTTCTCAGAAAATGCTGTTTGTATGTATAAATCGAAAATAAATTTGATTTTGCATCATAGCTGTTTCTAAATGCTTTGTAATTAGCATTTGTCTCTTTAAGATTCTTTTACAGATTCCATTACTGCCATTTCAGCACATCATAGCAACATTAGGTCATGCCATTTACAACATTATAGCCTATTTTGTTGTTTTAAAAAGCAGCAACATTGTACAGTAGATCACAGATAGACCAAACAACAATGATGTGTTGTTTTTCAGCTACCTGCGCAGACAACAGTGTTGTTTGCATCCTTCTGAGTGTTGGAATTGCATCGTCTTGTTAGCATTGTTAAATTCCATTTTGTTCACAATGCTATCATTCGTAAAGTGGCTCGCACAAATATAACAATTTTCTTCACCCAAGGGTTACTTCAAAAGATGAAATCCAACCTTTTTTAAGAACTCCTTGGCGTCCAAAAATACATTTTCTTAAAGGCATTTTTAATCCAAAAAGGACTAGTTAGCATTACAAGCTTATCGGACGTGCAATTTCACCAGCCGTTTGCAGAAGTCATGGTGAAGGTGTGTTCTGTACTGCGGAAGCTGCACCTAAAAGGAGTTTCTAGAGCCAACCAGCCATTTTTGTTCTCCTCGAAAAGCTGCCACAGGACATTATAGGATTTCACAAACATGCATGAAGGAGTCAAAGCAACACTCTGGGCATACTTTTGATGAATGGATATTATAACATAAAGCTAAAAAAAAATTTTGATCTTATATAATATTGCCTCTTTAAGTTAGTTTTGCTCATTTGCTTTCAAGATATCTGCAATTTAATTTGCACTAGTCGGATCTTAGACTATATGCAAATAGATATAAGATATTTTGAAAAATTATGTCATTAAATCATATGTCTTTAATTAGAATATGACTACTCAGAACAAAATGTGAGTTATCTTGAAAACAAATAATGATGACTTAAGACTAACAGAGATATCTTGAACTGTATTTTTTTTTAGAAACAATTCCTTTTAAGATAACTTGAATTGGAGCCTTTGTACAACTTTATGGTAAATCTAAAGTCATTCTGGTCAGAATGTAATTAGAAATATCTCAAATAGGCATTTTGCCTATAATTATAATTAGAGATATCTAAAATGGATCGATATCTATAAAGTCAAATGTGGAGCACTGTTGCTTCACATCTAAATGTTTGTGTTTAAATTTTAAAATTTATCCTACTACAAAGTTTATTTAGGGGTTTATGTTTTATTTATCATTTATTATAATTAACCTAATGATTCAAATTTCTGATAAAAAAGTAACATTTGACCAAAACTCATTGGTTTATTTATTTCTTATACAGTACAGACCAAAAGTCTGTACTGTATACAAACTTTAGTGACTGATTATTTCACTAGGACATCGTTTCCCAACATAACCTCAAAACACAACTTAGACTCCTGCCATGGGGATAACAATCAGCTGAATCTACCGTCTGACAGAGCAAAACAATGTGCTATTAGTTTTCACAAAGCCTTAATTAAAGGAGATACTGCATATATGACCACATACGCAAAGCATCAATGCACCAGAACTTAGAAGTCACCAGGGAGGATTTATTGTTTTGAATGGGGTCCAGAGAGGGTGATGGAGCTCATTGGTGGGCCCATTGGATAGCCATTCATCACAGCTAAACAATAAAAAAAAAATTGGAAGCTAGTATGTTGAATAGTTTTTGAGTACAAGCATTTTTGTATGTTCAGACACCCGTAGACCAAAGCTGATTTGGCAACCTAAACAGCATCAATAAATCATGGAGTTATTTAATATTACAGACTGAGCAGAAGATGGCACTCTTGTCACAAATTTTATTTTTCTACTGTGCAAATTTTATTTTTCTACTGTGCAAATACTATGTAGATGTGGCAACTTTTAATTTAGTTTATACAGTCTTGACATAATTTGGGAACAATTTTGTTAACCAAATGTATGTGCTGTGTTTATAAAGCCTGGACCATGAATAAACATTTTAAGATGACTCTAAGGGGAATATTAATATTTCATTTACATTATTAATTTGACATATA
>JAUBOC010000181.1:6696184-6711995 GCA_032275365.1 Anablepsoides cearensis | reverse complement strand
CGGGCACGTCCCACTGGGAGGAGGCCCAGAGGAAGACCCAGGACACGCTGGAGGGACTATGTTTCTCAGCTGGCCTGAGCACACCTTGGGATTCCCCCAGAGGAGCTGGTTCAACTGGCTGGAGAGAGGGAAGTCTGGGTATTTCTGCTTAGGCTGCTGCCCCCGCGACCCGATCCTGGATAAGAGGAAGAAAACGGACAGACTAAAGGACGGCCTTTTAGGTTTTGGTGTGCTGCAGTCTTAAAACAGCTTAAATCCCAAAAAAGGCCATAGCAGTTCACGCAAACCCTTTTATCCTAATGTTTACACTGCTTTCAGTTTTTCAGTGCACGTTTTTTTCAAGTGCAAATAGCTGCAGCAGCTGCAAGGCATAGCACTTCCCATACAGCCTGTTAAGAGATTTCAATACTGGTAATGGGCAACTGACATTGACGTAAAAGATTAAACAGTCTTCACATGAATGACACTGAGGACTGGAACTCTTTTAAAAACAGCAGCAGTTTGCTTAGGAAGTGGACCATATCACAGACTTTGTAAGAAAGTGTTCAGAAATTGGAATCCTGAATAATGTGCAGGAAAAAAACCCAATTCAGTTCTCAGATCATGAAACATGATTTCATCCTCAGAGCCTGTGTCAAATGACAAAATTTATTTTAACTTCATTATAGGTTGTCCAAGTGAGCCCAACTCAACAGCATTTTAATGTCTTTAAAATCAAAAAAGCAGTTTGTATCAGCTGTTATTTGCATTTCATTGTTATTTTTATGATTAAACACTCTCACAAGTGCTACACCTAACTGCTGCCACCAAACCTGTAAATAACCAAACATAGTGAAACTGACAGCATTGTAAATGACTGATGAAACCCACTACATATTGTGATTTTTAGCAATCCTAAAAGTCTGACATGGTCTCTTAAAGTTGTTGGATTTGTTCATATGACTACGATCATGTATTTAGTAATTAAACCACAGAATGACACATGTATAAACTGCTGAGCTGCACATCAGTGACTTCTGTTTTTTTTTTTTTTTTTACGAACCTTGAAGTGTTTTAAAACTCTCCAAGTGAATTAAAAGGAATTGTGATTTTGTTTTAGTCAAAAGGTTTCAAAATTAGAACAGGAAAACAACAACTACTTTTTAAAAAAGTATTCTTAATGTAAATACTATCCTCCCTTTTATTTCCATTATTGCTGTTTAATCCACTCAATAAGTAAACAATTGTGATTTTTCCAACACAGTATTCTGTATTATAAATGTAACTGATGTAAATGTTTCAGTGATGGCCTCCAAATACAACAAATTAATCTCGGATATGTTGTTCTTCAGTATAAATTCCTTCTATGATTGATTTTAGAATGAAGTAAATAACCAGATGTCTTTTGTTTATTTTACATGGAAACGGTTTTGTTTTCTACAGTAGCAGCCCCGACCACCACATCACCGATACTGACAAAACCTGAAAAAAGGTGAGACTTATGGTGTGACTGCTTCATAATCATGTTGATACATTAATGATTTATATGTTTCTTTTAAATGTAAATAACAATTTGTTCTATACTAAAGTAACTGATTTTAATCCACTTTTTCCCTCATTTGTCTCTCAGTTTGTGGGCGACCCTTCGGTGGATCATCTTCTTCGCGATGTTGTGTTGTCTGGTTCTAACACGTATTGCTGTGTGGAGGATAAAAGCAGCCAGGAACATATAGACTGTCTGCATCAACACATATGCACAGCTCAAACGTTAATGCTTTTAAAACCTGGGTAAATTCTAAAACACAGTCCAGGTGAGGACGCTACATGGGATCTTTAATGGCCATTTCTTGTGTGTGTGTGAACGGAGCTGAAAATAAACCGTGAGTAACCACAGGCTTGCTTTTTAATGATTTTTAAATGTTTGAACCTTCATTTGTTATTACTGCCTGGGCCCAACGTAGCTTTAGGTCCATCTTTAGAATTAGCACCACTGAGAAAGTGAGGCTCAATTTTGTTTCAGATTTGTTTAGGACGATTATTGAGCTTGTTTTTTTTTATTGCTATTATTTTGTACAAAATCTGTTCCTGCTGGACTCCGAAGTGTAAACCATGATAACAATCATTGGGAATTATGGTTTATTAAATATTCAAGCTCTTCTTGGACAGCATGACAGCTACAATTTGGCCTTGTTCCGTGGTCTGAACTCATGTCGACTCGGCACGTGTTGCTTAGAGCAGGAGTGTCAAACTCATCTTCACTGAAGGCCACATGAGCATTCTGGTGCCATCAAAGGGTCAGTTGTAATTAAGTCTGATGTTTTGTGTTTGACTTCTGCTAAACATAAAACATCACGTTCCCCGTCTTATTGCTATTTGCAGCGTTTGAGCACCACTAACACAATAACCGAGCTCTACCTGGTATTTCCTGCATAGAAACAGCATTTTAACACGTCCGCTCATAAACACTAAAAATGATACGTGTTCGACTGACCAAATGTGAAATAAATAATACAGAAATACTATTAAAAGTGAAAGTAAAAGCTTTACTCTTTGTTGAGTTGTGTTAAAAAAGCTGCCTTCTTGAATTCAAAACTCTTCTACTTCCCGACAGGAAATTCCCACTGAAGGGGCATTCCGGCTTAAATTTACATCTTGTAAGTGGGAAATTCCCACGTCCCAGTACAACTAGGCAAAAGTAACAAGCAAAAATGCAGCAAAGTGGAGATTTTACACAATGAATTCCGCTGCCAACTATTTTTAAAACCTGTGCATTTCCACCTAGTTGTGGGATGCCATCATTTTACAGGTAAAATAATCAACAAATAACAGAGCTATTTAACTAAATTGCTCAGGGGACCACAGTTACTCAAAGCCAACAGCTCAGGGGGCGGACAAATACTATTATCTTTCATCTGTTAAATTTGTTTCTTTTATTGCCCTGAATCATAAATTTAAAGTCTTCAATTGATTTTATATTAAATTAAGTAAAAAAACAAAATTATTGTTATTCTTTTTTGTGGTTTACTGATCCATAGTTAAATAATTTAGTTAGTGTTTTATTACAATTTTAACTTAATCTGCTTTGTCTATCTGTAATTACATTCTAGATATCTAAAAAAGAGTTTTAAATAGAAACAACTGCATTTAGACTATCCTCAACAGTACTTGTAACAGGTGTTTCAGTTTCATTGTAACTGTATTTATGCCTAACCCAGACATTTTTTCTAAAATTAGCCATTACTGGTCTATAGTTAACCCTAACCTGAACCAGAACTTAACTCACATCATATCTCTAAACCTAACTAGTAAAGCACATCAGAGTATGGAGTTAAATCACAGCTTACATTGACATTGAAAAAAAAGATTTGGCATTGAAAATTCAAACATTGAAAAAATAAAACATTAAAAAATAAAACATTGTCATTGAAAAATAAATCAGTGACATTGAAACCATACCTCTAAACCTAAGCACAGCAGAGCTGCAAAGTGAGGACATTTAGGTGGTCCTCACTTTGAATCAAACACCTCACTTTGATAGTAACTATGGTGCAAATGGTCCTCACTCTGTAGTCAAAACAAGTACACACACACACACCTATGCACACACACACTCTCTCTTTTCATTAGTGATGTACATAGTAGTACACTCAGATGTCAGATTTTCTGCATTTAAAATACTTAATGTTTTACTTGTGTTTTGTGTTTCCAATATAATAACACATTTTTGTTCTTTTAATTGCATCATGGTGTTGGAAAAATCTGCGTTCTTCAAAATGGTATGTCGGAATAAACAGAAACCAGTTGGATTTCTTCTTAAAAACTTTATTTTCTATCTTCTGACTCCATTCAGGTTCACAGTACAACACACAGCAGGTCTCAGTGTAAGACCTTGGGCTGAACAAAAACAAATACTGGAGCACTGCTCTAAAGCAGAGACTCTGCAGCACACTTACAACTTCTACCACTTTCTATATTCTTATAATGTACATGTCTTCCTGGTTACAGCCCTGGAGGTGTTACCTTTTACATCAGACGTCAGAACGTAACTCATTTTGTTTAGACTAAAGAAAGAACACATGATAAGACACACACCAACTCTTTGTCCTCTTTTAACCATAAAGGCTGAAATGATCAGAAAGTATAAAATACAAAATCTTATATTCAATTAATCAGTTACAAAATTTCCTTCAATTGTTTTCTTTTTCAAGACCTTTGTGAGCAGGAATAGTATATTTATAGATCTAAACATTTAACAATGATGATTTAGAACAATGATGGACAATAATTTTTTATATTAAACTGTATTATTGGATGTACCGTACAGAGGACACTGCACACTTTACTGATTGCACCATTATAGACATGAAAGTTTGCCATACTAGAATCTAAATTTTAATGGATGTTCAAAGGTTACAAAAGTTTTAAAGATCAAACTGACAGAGGACATCACATGAACAGGACATGAATTGTTGCACATGTGATGCACAAGAGCATCTCTGACATTTCTGCCCTGTGCTACTGCCACCACAGGCTCACTGCAAGTACATTTTTTTTCTAAATAAATCAGTGCCAAATGCATTCTCTGCAAACACCTGTGTTTGACTGAATTTTTAATTCAACATATGTTGTTTTGCTGTCAGTTAAGCTGAGTCTCAAAACATGTAACAGCAAGCAATAGTGTCTCACCAACTGCTATTTTAGTGTAGCCACTTGAAATTGTTTATACTAATTTTACACATCATGTTTTATTTCCAAATCTAAATACAAAGGTGTATCGTTTTTTTTATTATTAATTTTCTTTATTTAGAATAGAATACAAGATCAGAGATTTGAGGTGACATCACCACTCCTACTGCATGAAGCACTTGGAACCACTCAGAAAAAAATATAAAGGCAGCAAACATCAAAGGGGAAAATGACTTTTTAGTATAAAACCATAGGAAGAGTTAATTTCAGACTGTGATCTAAAAAGTACATATGAGCCCAAATAGTCATAATAAAGATATATGTGTGTTACTGTAGACATGCATGAATCACTAGTTCTATCTTGTGTTACAGAAGTGGGTCATGTTTTATAATGATTAGGGGGGTGAAAAAAATGAGTATGGGGGTGTTTTATTTTGAAAGAACTTCCGGTGATGTTGAGTCTTGACTCTTGTGGTGGAAGAAGTCAGTACTCGGCTCCTCTCTGACTGAACCAAGTTTCTGTTCGCTGGTGCCAACGCCCGGCGAAACACACAACTAACTTGCCTACGGTTGGACACAGGTGTGTAGTTTAAACAAATCTCTACTTTCGTGAGTTAAGTTATTCCGTAACAAGTTTGGATTTTTATCCTTCCGGGCTAAGTTGAGTTTGACAAGACAAATTACCGTTAGCCGGCCGGTGGCTAGGCTAACTTAGTGGTTAGCGCTGTGCTAATACTGCATTAGCATAGTTTGTTACACGATACCTAAACATACATCGTCTCTGCCTTTTGTGTTTGGTTAAAATAAACGGCGTCACGTTTTGTCATTCATATTTAGCCGTATTCCTTACTAATTATATCCACCCACGTTATTTAAAAAGAGAAAGCTAGTCATTCGCTAACGTTAGCTCGAGACAGTTTTGTTGATAATGGGGTGTGACTGAACAAGACAAGTTGACGTGAGAAAACCCCTTTTTTTCCTGGGATCCAGCTGGTCCACCGGGCTGATGTAAGGATTTTTCAAGCCAGCACACATCTGACACTGTTAAGACCCCCTGTTTGTGCATCAGTGTAGTTTTTGAAACGGCCTAATCCGTGTTAGGTATCACCTCCCCCTCTTCCTGCAGCTATCGAAATTGCCAGCAGCAGCAGCAAGAAGGCACAGAGATGCAGACTATCAAGTGTGTGGTGGTGGGTGATGGAGCCGTGGGAAAAACCTGCTTACTGATTTCCTACACCACAAACAAGTTCCCATCTGAATATGTACCAACAGTAAGCTCTACACCCGATTGTTTGTAATAAATAAACTGAGTAATGCTTTCAAGCTGATTATGCCTTTTAAAACTTTTGATTGCAGGTGTTTGACAACTATGCAGTAACTGTAATGATTGGGGGTGAACCCTACACCCTTGGCTTATTTGATACAGCAGGTATGATTTATTTTAAAATTTACATTAAATATTTCTGATTATTTGTGAAAATTGCCTTCTGTGTTAACTAAAATATGTGGCCCACCAGATTTTATGTCATTATTAAGATTGGTATGTGTGTAAAGCTGATATTTTACTGAGCTGTGATTGTTGGAGACTAGTTGATGACTCCAAATATTCTGAGTGTTTGCAATTCAGTTTTTGAAAATCAGTCTTTTTTTGTGTGCAGACTTTTCAAAACTGTGATCACGGCTGTGCATCTTATTTAATTACTCACTTCTGCCCACAATGTACTTGCCTTGGCCCAGTTTGTACCCATCCTGCCCCATGTTTCTGATTTAATTTACTGGCGTACACTTTTGAAATGAAAATTGGCAGATTTGGATCACTTTTTACATTACTGTTGTTATGACTTAGCTTTGGATGTTTTCTGTCATATGAAAGCTGCCATGCTGGTGTCAAAATACAGCTCTGCCACTCTCTATTTATGAAAACTAAACTGAGATGGGTACAAGGTCTCCAGGACCACTCTGCAACTATTATGAGAGAAATTTTGTTGCTCTAATTTCAAGTGACAAGTTACTGCAACTGGCACCAGGACATTGAGAAGCCCACAAACATTTCAAAACCTTTTTTGGAGACTTTGTCACAAATGTTTGCTGACATTTGCTGCCCAGTGGGATACCCAGTGGTCTCTGTAGATCTTCTTAAGACCCCCTCCTGGTGTGTCATGGCCCACAGTAAGGCCCTTATTTCATTGCCAACTGGCATAAGCAATGGTCTAGGCTTTAACTTAAAGCCAAGACTATAAAGACGTCGATCTTCTTAAAGTTTAAGAAGCTTAAATATACTTGTATAAAACGAGCTTAAACTGAACCCGGCAGTTCATCTGTTCACAGTACATACATTTTTGTCTCGTATCTCCACAGGTCAGGAGGATTACGACAGGTTACGACCACTAAGCTACCCTCAGACTGATGTCTTCCTAGTCTGTTTTTCAGTTGTTTCACCTTCCTCGTTTGAGAATGTTAAAGAAAAGGTAAGTGTGGAATGTCAGTTTCATAACAAGGAGTTTGATCACCTGAAAATATGTTGTAGTATTCTTCTTTAGACTTAAATTTTGTAAAAAAAAAAAAAAAAATAGTAATAATAATAAATAAAAAGGCTGTGATAGAAGTCTGTTTTAAAGGTTTTAACTGAAGGAAGCCACTTAGATTTATCCCACTTTTGGTTCACTGTTCTGTGTTATTTCTGCTTGTTGTGGCTGACGACCTATTCAATTCAGTTTATTCATATAGCGCTAAGTCACAACAGATGTTGTCTCATGGCACTGTACAAAAAAAAAAAAATCATTCAATCTTTGGACACCAGTGGTCAGAAGTTTGTTTTATATTGTGTGGAAGCATAATAGCAGGAATAAATGACTTTGTTTCAGGGCTGTAAACAACTCTAGTTGGTTTTCTCTGCTACTCTTCTAATTTGTCAAAACTTCAAGTGCTTTAACCATTATATACTTTTTTCAGACTAATGATTACTCAACGTAGAAAATAAAGTCAATTATAGTTTGCATGAAAGAAAATGACTGTCTTTGTGTGGAGTTATTACTTCTCACACTTATAAGATGAGCAAAACAAAAACACTGTTCAAAGCCTGGTGTTTTTGTGACATGCTCTGACTACAGTGTTTAGGTCTTAGATGATGCCCACATGAGCCTAAACAATAAGTCATTATTAATGTAAACCAGGCCCAAATTAGACAAGGGGCTATTACAGCTAGGCTCAATGTGGACTGTGTTGCTTAGATTTATGCAACATTAAAGTACATCTCCTTGTGTTTGAATGTGTCTAAATGACAGAAAAAAGAAAGGAAAAACACTAAATGATATTTTGGTTAATGAGATATCTCAGATATTCACTGAGTTTGGATTTTTTAAACCAGTTTAATTTTGATGCAAAGGTTGTAGATTAGCATGAATGTAGCATAACGAGGTAAAAACTAGTGGAACAATAACCTATTAAAGCTGTTAATTAAATCAGTTAATAGTTTTAGTTTTAATCACAATAAACAATCCTTTTGGCTTTAATAATAAAGTTCTGATGGAAACATTTAATTGAAATGTCTGAAATGTCAAAATCGGACTCATCCAGATAGTAATGTAGTTATTATTTTAATTTTTTTGTTTATATTCATTTGCACTTCAACAATCCAGAAGCCGTCAACCCCCAACATAAGCTTTACCACACAGGAAATAAGAGGTCTCATTTCACAAGTGGGGAAAAAATGGAAAAGTACTGGAGGGTGTCTGTTTTTTAACCACAAAACAGATTTTAACTCAGTGCTAGCCAAGGCCGTCAGAAAATATAACCATCATTACAACTGTTTAAGCAAAACTGATATGATATGAGATATGATTGGATGTTAATGCATTTAGAACAGAGCTCTACAAACTGTGGCTCTAGGGCCACATGCAGCCCTTTAGTCTCTCTCCTATTTCTCTTTGACGCTTCAACTAAATCTAACATGGAAATGAAAATTATTGACTTTCATAAACTACAAAAAGGCTAAGTTTAGCAGTTTTCTGTACCATTTTATGCAAATTTGTGAAAACCCCTGTGATAAAGTTACACTAATACAAGGAGAAAACACATTAGTTGGTGTGTATGTAATTTAGCCTGTTAGCCGCATGGTGTGACCTTTTTCTAAAAATGCATTTAAAGCAAGTTACTGAGGGGGAAAACTTAAAAACAGCAAGTTTTGCGCAGAAACTGCTGTGAGTAATTGAAATAAGTTATGGCAAGTCATCTTGGTAATAATGTAACAGAAAGGTTTGATCTTGGGGGTAAAAAAAATATATGTATATATATAATGTTGCAGTAAATAACTCTGGCTTTAGCACAATGGATTGAGTTGCAATTAACCTGCAAACTGACTTAACTACTCTAAAGTTTCTTTGAAATAAAGAGTTTTTATTATTTTTACTTTCCACAATTATGTAGACAATACAAGTTTCTCTTATTCATCACTGAAATTTTATTAACAGGTTTCTTTTTGTGTCCTAAAATGTGGAACTGGCAATTAATGTCAACAATAAATTAAACCTCTGGTAGGCTTTAGGGTTCTGGATAAGTTTTACTTGGGGAGAGTCGGAACAGAAGCTGCTCCTTAAGCTGTAAAGATTGCAGCCCCCTGATGTAGATTACCAACATAGTGTTTGGTAGATTAGTTGTAACAATGTTTCTTGGTAATAAATCTGATTGGAAATCCTCTTAATTGCCTTTTTAAATGGTGCCACGTTTGTAAGGAACATGCATTTATGGGATGAGCAGTAGAGCTGAGTTGTGCACAAGAAAAGTTAACCAAATCTTCCCTGCGAAATAACTTATTTTGTTTTAATGAGACTTGTTTTGAGCTTCTGGTACCTCCAGGTGCCTGATATAAGATTTATTGCCAAGAAGCATTGTTACAACAAAGAATCTACAAACAAAGTATATTTTGAGTACATGCATTGATTCTGTGGTTGTAAAAAGATATATTTCTTTCCTCCTTTAGTGGGTCCCTGAAATCACCCACCACTGTCCCAAGACCCCATTCCTGCTTGTAGGCACTCAGATTGACCTCCGTGACGACCCCTCCACCGTGGAGAAGCTGGCTAAGAACAAACAGAAGCCGATCACCCCTGAGACGGCAGAGAAGCTGGCTCGTGACCTGAAGGCAGTCAAATATGTCGAGTGCTCAGCCCTAACTCAGGTAAGATCTCCCTTTTTAATCTCAGCTGATTTAATATTCTAACAGCAGGGCTAGAAGTACTTCGGCTTGTCTTTTTGCTAACAGCTTTTTGGCTGAAAAGCTGCGTCTAACTCTGTGTGTACCTGTGTTTCTCCTTTTCCTGTAGCGGGGATTGAAGAACGTATTTGATGAGGCTATCCTAGCTGCTTTAGAGCCCCCTGAAACTCAGAGAAAGAGAAAATGCTGCTTGTTCTGATGTCTTCTTGCATCTTGCTTTGCCTCTCGATCGTCTGCTGCTTTTTCATTGTAAAGAAAAGTCTTTTACTGAAGTAACCATGCACTCTTTAACATTTAATACTCTGTGCCCAATACCGGTTTTCTCCCTCTTATGTGTGCTTTCTTTTCAACTCAACCTAATCATTTACCTGTGCTGCCTAAGATAATAGAGTGCCAATCTCGAACTTTTCTTTCCTTCCTGATGTAACAGTTTTGTTTTAAAACATTCTGTCTTATTTGTTATATTTTTGACATCCTTTACACTACAGTCTGTCTTTAACAGTTAAAGTTTTTCTTCCTTCTTCACTGCTGCTTTCAACTTTTTCCGTAGGCTTTTGCCATTACTTCGACTATTTGATCATGAGGACACTCTTGTATAATGTTATTTAAATAAAGGATTTTTTTTTGATTGCCCTGCTCAACTTTTTAGTCAGCTTTTTGTTCTGCGTCTGCTTGGAGTGGATGTTCAGTATGTATTTGGGAAAGGCTTTGTTTTGAATAACGCCACTTTGTTTCCACAGAAAGGATTAAAGAATGTGTTTGATGAGGCAATCCTGGCCGCCCTGGAGCCTCCCGAACCTAAGAAAAGACGTAAATGTGTTCTGCTCTAAGATTCCTCGACGTTCTCTTCGGACCATTTTTCTTTCCGTATCTAGGTTAACAGTACTGAAATATTTTTTGTTTCCTCTGCACAAAGCACATTCTAAGTATTCAAGTACCATGTAGAGCCTAAGCTGGTAAAGACAGCTTATTAGAAACTCATTGTTTTGTAATTCATAGATGTCATTTCAAATTTGTTCTTCCATCGTCAGCTTTTATAGTAGCAATAAAACTCCCTTATGTCCTGAGTTAAAAGGACTTGTTTCAAAATAGGCTTTAAAATTAATTTAATGCAGTCTTTAATAGTTCTGGATGATGCACCATCTTTATTCTAGTTTACCATGACAGAACCTGAAAGGACACGAGAAATGGGACATTTTAGGCCTTACAGAATGAGAATTGTCTACTAAAAGTTGATGTGTTACCATGTAAGCATTGATCTTAGGCCTTAAATCACTGCAAACTGTTTTAAAATAAGCAGATTAAATTTCCTTTATGATGATCGTTTGCAAGAATCTAGTACAAGTTTTACATTTTGACTGAAAGATGCATCTGCTTTTAACTCCAGGTGTATGAGGTGTAACCTGAACACACGTTGCATCTTAAGTTTCAGGTCTTGTAGGATTTAAGAAAAACTTGTTAAAATGACTGAATCAATTCCTTTTTTTCCCTCACAATATTCATGCCAACTGTGAGGGGGGAGGACTGATTTGTACATATAGTGAGAATAACTTATTTACTTTGTGAAATTTGTGCATTACTAATGAGGTTTAGAGGATGAAAGCAAATTAACTTGCAAAATCTTTGAGTGTTTTCCTTTTTCAGTTTGATATGGTTGTACTGTATCTTGTAATAAACAATAAACCAGTATTATGATTAAAGCTTTAAAATTACTGCATGTTCTGTGGCTCACCAGAAAGGTATACACTGTTACACATGTGCAAGAAAACAATAAGGTCCGTCAGAAGAAACTAAAAGGTTAGCTTAGCAGAAAGTGGTACAAGTGCCCCTTGTACCACATTGAGATGAAAGCAACAGAGTCCATAAAATGCAAAAATAAATCAAACATTTGTTGACAAAAAACACCATAACAGAAACTTGTTTTCAATCACTATACACATACATTAAATTATACATATTAAATAGGCCTACTTTCTTACCTGAAGACAATATTTGATCATTTGACATGTAAAAAAAGTGTCTGTGACATGTCTGTCCTTCAAATACAAAAAGTCAAAGAAAGCATCTTTATACTCAAGAAACTTGGCTTAGTATACATGATTTTACCTTTTATGTCACATAACTGGCATATTTTCTTTTGAATTTGGCTCAAAGTGAAACAGGAAGTGACATCAAAAGGGTAACTCAATAAAACTTTCTGGTCTCTGTTTATAAAAACAAAATTGTTTAAACTTTAACTCTTCTTCGTCTCTTTTTGAGAGAGACTAAAAATAATCTAAAGAACCATAAAATTCTTTTCTACAGTCTGTGTTGTTTTTGTAACAACGCTCTGTTTACATGCAGACATTCCCCTTTGACGTCACTTCCTGTTTCTTCACATGCAAATATCTCAACCGTTCATCTGAGCGACATGGAATTTGTTTTGCAACATGTTATCTTTCCAAAAATGCACTCATGTTTATTACAAACATTTGATGTCACAGGCACTTTGACTGGAGTCATGTGTAGCAGTAGGTGAATGCAGGATGGGAGTGTCCACTTAAAGATACCACATATACTGTTTAAACACACTGAACAAATCTCATTTCTTTGGTACAGTTGGAGGTGGAGGTGGGGGGTGTTTCCAGAAAGGAAGTTCCACAAATTGAGTTAACTTGTCCTGAGCAGAGAAAGTCACAGGTTTTCACTTCCAGAAAGGCTCAAGTTAAATACCAGAGGATTAAATTAAGAGCTTGCAGCAAACCATAAACTGATTTTATGCTTAATTTTGATTATAGAGATTCAAACAAAATGGTAAGGGACGACAGGTTTGAAAGTTGTTTTTTTGTATGTGTGTGTTGATTTTGGAGATATTCAGCAAATACGTTTCTACAAATTATATCGAATGCGTGATGAGGTCTGGGGTGTTAAATGTTGCAGAGATGAGTGAATTTGTAATCTAGTTGGGGGAATTCTTCCAACATCAGACGTTATGAAATGTTTCAGTTTGTATATTAACAAGGTTGATTCAAAATGAACAATTCTGGAGGGGCTCCCTGGAAACTCTGGGTTTTTCTTTCTCAGTAAAACCGGCCAATGAGCAGTTTTACTTCACAGAGTTCATTACCATAATGACAAACCATTTCACTGAACCCTTTACTGGATGGAAAACTAACTTAACTCGGGGGTCAATTAACTCAAGAGTCTTTATTAAAATTGTTTTCTGGAATAACCCCCAGGTAAGACAGTTAAATAAATGTTTTTACAAATGTCAAAAATAAATCCCTTTCAAAAATATTAGAAAACAAAAAAAAAAAAAAAAGATTGCACATTCATGACTTATTTAAAAGAAACCACGAAACACTTGAGTCATTTTAATATAACAGGATTAGCAAGTTTTTCCATTGATTTGGAAGTTCACTGTGAGTTAGAAACAATAACATTTATACTGAATCTATCCGGAGTCACTTCAACTATCCGTGTCCAAAGCTGGACATACTTCCACACAGCTGTCGGTTACCCGAATACCATACCATCCTGCCCAGAACTTTGTATCTTTACCACCATGAGTGAATCTGATGGACCTCACTCCTGGTCCATAGTTCTTGAACACGTGGGTCATCTGAAAATAATCAGTGAATAGAAATCAATCAATCAATCTGCAGTCCTTTTGACTCCAAAACTCCACTGAACTCGGATGTTTTTGCACATACCTGATGCCACTGCTGATCATTCCACTGTGGGAAGTAAACGGTTTCAGGAGTAAATTCCTGAAGAACCTTCTTCTTATCGTCCAGCAGCTGCACAGACATCCTATACTCGCTGCCACAATCCCATCGAGGAGCGTACCTGGCGCAGCACGGGCACACAAACACATCAGAAACACATGTCCTGCTGCCCCACTTTATGGAAGCTCTCTGTGATTCACCGGCGTCATGTCAGACATGGAAACTCTTACCAGTCGGATATTCTGATTGGAGGCTGGAAGAGATCCATGAACTCTGGGCTGTAACCTTCCTTCGCCAAATCAACTGTCTGTGACTTCATGCATAATCTGCAGAAAATTAGAGGGTTTAGGAGACATTAAGGATAAATAACTACATGAAACGTGTATGATCTACTACAATCCTAAATTTGAGCCACATGTGTCTAAAAATGGCTGAAAACACAATAGCTGAAGTCAACTTGATGTTTTAACTACAGCAGCCATCTAGGGTGCTTTCTGGACCACTGCTCGTCATTACTCACCCATAAGAGGTCACAAAGTTCTTCTGAACGGCCTCGTTTGGATGTGCCTCCATAGGTTCCTCAATTATCCATTTGTCACCCCCGTTCTCTCGGATAGTCCAACCTTGAAAATCATCTAACAAAACAAATGAGATGAGAGAAGCTATTATTCCTCAACAGAAAAAGGCAATGGGACGACCTTCTGCAAAACCGTTCCACTTTTTCCACCTTCTCCCCTTGGATTCTTGAGAAGGTTTCTTCTCTTCTTGCACAAGAAGTAAAACAACCTCCACTGAATGGGGAGTGTGGTGGCATTGTGGATGTGATAGCCCTCTCTTCTACACCGCTCTCTCCAGAAAGACTCTCTGTCGGCGACTTCTTTCCACTGATGACACACCAGGCGACACACACGCACCACCAGATGGGGCGGCAGATTGAGGAAAATTTCCTCCAGGATGTCCAGCGGCAGAGCACAGGCCTGACAGAAAACACAAAGCAAACGAATGAGATGAAGCTTTGAACAAAAACAAATCAGTGCTCGTCACTGGCATTAGATCAATGATTAATGGAGATTACACAGCTTTATCAACAATTTGTCAGAATCGTGGAGAATGCAGAATCTAAGAAACCCCTATCTGGTGGTACTTTCTGAAGAAAACAAAGCTTTCACCCCGCTAACTCTCAGTTTTGGTTGTGTCGTAGTAAAATGACCTTTATGCTTCAGATTGCTGGGAAAGAATTACCTCCTGGAAATCCCTTTTTCAACAACCCAGTCACGAATGAATCACCAGTCTCATGCGTTGGTACTTCTCAGGTTTAACATGACTTTAACACATGCGGGTAACCCCATACCTGATTTGTCAAAACGACGTGACATTTTAACATTTTGAACACTTAAACTAAAAGAAAAATACAGAATTAGCTCCAGTCTTGTTAGATGCGCGTGTCTGAACTTACCGGCTCACATGACTGGGAGGTTGAATAGGCTTTCTGTGTTGAGTAGGAGCTGTTTGTTGCACCCATGGCCCTGGTTGTCCTCATGTCAGAAACCCGGACCTGAAAGATATATAGACAAGTGGGACGGACTAAACCTTCATATCGAGTCGACCCTCGAAGCCTGTACGAGAAAACTCCCACGGTTTTAAGAACGACGCAGTTTCCGTTTCGATAACAAGGAAGTGCAGCTAAGTCGAAAATTAGTGTCATAGAAAATAAAATAACTTTTAATATTTCAGTCCCTGTGCATAACGACCTATTTGTGATAAGATAGACACACTTCCTTATCTACTCTTGTATTATTCCTTAGGTCAGTTTATGGCGCTCGTTATTACCACCAGGAGAACTTCAAGATTACCACGGAGTTAGTAGCGGAAATAACACAAATCAAGTCTTAAATATAGTGGCCCAAAGATGTTTTTCTCCACCTGACACGCATATAAAAGATGAGCATAGTGTGTCCAGCAGTAATGGCTCGAAAATAGTTAACTTTCCAGAAAACCAGGCGCGCAAACACATCACGGTGTACGCCGGTGAATAACAACTGACTCACCCCTTTCCTTCAAGAACACTTCCGGGAAGGCTAAACCCCGCCCCCACACTCTCATTACTCAGATTACAAAATCGCAACAAAAATATCACAAATACTGCTTTTATTATTTATGGCTATTTCTATATCATTTGCAACAATTATAGTAATTTTATTTATATATGTGTGATAGATTATATATA
>JAUBOC010000181.1:6657494-6688936 GCA_032275365.1 Anablepsoides cearensis | reverse complement strand
AAATATTGTAGATTTTAACAATTTTAGACCAAAATGTTGAATTTTAGTCATAAATAGAAAGGTATTACCCTTGGGGCACAGTTTAGAACGGTTATCTGCCAAAAAAAGTTGATTTTGGGGTAAGTTACACTTTAAGGTCTTGGTTGGAACATGGTAGCAGTGTATTAAGGTCTTGGTTGGAACATGGTGGCAGTGTATTAAGGTCTTGGTTGGAACATGGTGGAACTGTTTATGGCACTATCTTCCAGCTTGTGGTTGCGTCGTGATGACTTGTTCCAACAAAGGGGTTTGAAAGTGGGACCTGGGGCTGTCATGGGTGGTAGAATCATCACCAACATAGAGTGTGATGAAGGTGCAGGATAGTGTGTCAGTAATTCAGAAATAAGAAGTTAAAATCTATTTGGTCAGCACTGAAAAAGTAGCTGTGTCATAAAAGCCTTCACATTAAAGTAAACTTTTAAAAGGTTGTGGTCACATGCGAAAGCAAAGCATGTTCATTCTGTGTGAATGAGGCCTATGAAGTTGTTAAAGTTGTTCAAAAGGGTTGACCTAAAACTCTTCTTTGTAAATAAATATTATGCTGTGCAACATTTAATGTGGGGTGACTTTGGTTTCCATCTGCTGTGTCCTAATCAGGAGGGTATGAATGTCCTGTTTAGCACTTTGAATATAATTTTATGACTACATTACATCACACACATTGTCCTTTGACAACATACTTTACAGAGCCCTTTATCTTGGTCTGATCTTCATCCTGAAACTTGTACTGGTAGCTCATCATCATAAATGTGTGAGGAATGCCGAGCTGCAGAAACAAAGAAAACTAAATGAACATTTCTGACACAACATTGACACTAAACTTTTTTATTTTTTTATTTTAGATTTAAATAAAGTCAAATAAAATGTTGGCTACTTACCTGTACTGCAAAGGTGAAGTGGCTGCTCTTAGTATCCCTCACTACGCTGGTGTTCATAGAGGACTGGACTCCCCAGCGCCATTGCAGGTAACCCATAGTGTTCTTGTCTAAGTGGCGAGCCAGCACTGTTGTCATACCGGGACGTATGCCCCGCGATGAAAACTGCAGCCCACACTGAGCCGTTACAAAGCTGAGATTACATTATAAATTTTCATTATTGATTTGCCATGAATGTTTAGAACATCGATTTGCTGTGCTTATTTGTATTATTTACCATCGAGGTGTTAAGTTGCGAAATATCTTCATACCAAAGAGAGGTCCGTGAGTGTCTCCGGCTCCTAACTCTATCTGTAATAACACAAACAATGAACATGTCACAACCTGAAATATCTACTCTTATTTTGGGACGAACATAAAAAAACAAATGAGTGAGAATGCAGCATACCTCACTCCACCCCTTTGCCGAGGTAACTCTTCTCAGCGCCAAATTAATGGTGCCGCCTCCGTTTCCATTGTGGGTTGATAAGGAGCCGGACAAAATGGCCGTGTCTTTCCTAGTAAGAGGAGCCTGCAGCAGTAAAAACAAGACTATAAGTGTTTGGAGGAAACCTCAATCAAACATCTTTCCTAACAGCTGTGGAATTTGTGGACTGCAGACCTCAATGGACTGTGATATGTGCATCCTGTTGATTTCTATGTGCGGGATGCCTCCAACCCCATCCTCGTAGTCCTCCTCATACCGGTCGAACAGGTCCGTGGCATCTATGCCAACACTTATCATTCCCTGTAAAGTGATTGGAGATTTAATCTGAGTTCACTAACAAAAAGAGAAATAAAAACACCCCAATGACACTTCTTTTTTTCCCCCGTGTTAACCTTTGGGTTGGTCCTTTGCTGAAGCCTTCTCTCCTCCCTCTCCCTCTGAAGCCGTTCGTACTCCTCCCGAATTTCCGCAGGGCTCCTTCGCCTCTCCACCACCTGCAGGAGCGTGAGGAGATAGGAATACAAAGTGAGCACAAAGCGAACAACGCATTTCGGGCCAACGTGGTGCTAAAACACATGTTGCAGATATTGTTTAAAGTTTCTTTCAAAAACATCAATACCTACATGAATCTAGTTAATCTAAAAACCACCATTAATAAAAGATGTGAAAAGTATAAAAGGAAGACCCCAACTCGATCTGCCGACAACTTTAGACTTCCTACCATGGCTGAGAACCTTACCTCCCATCCTTCAACATCCAGCCCTCGCTTGCCATAGATATCATAGATAGCTCGTGCCTGTGGGTCACTGAGGACTAGAAAAATATTGATAAACATCAATGACAATACATGAAATTGCGCACAAAGGGTAAACAAAGTGATGGAACCAAAGCTCGTCTAACCTTCATAAGCTTCGTGGACAAGGTTAAACAGCTGCTCTGCCTGTCGCTTTAGTTCAGGATCCCGGTGTTTGTCTGGATGATACAGCATGCACAGTCGTCTGTACGCTGCTTTCAGCTCCTCCTGGGTGGCCTGAAACAAAACCGCACACTATGTGAGGATATTTGTTAAATAAATAAAAAAAAATTGTGCTTAAACTCACATAAAAGCAACATTACTGTGAAACAGACTGGAGCGCCAAATCTGCTTCCACAGCCATCAAATTCACAATCACTGCATTGAATCTCGTGTTTACTCATCATGTTTTGTTTTAAAGATAATTAACAGAGAGATGAAGCATCTGTTTATGCTTTATTTCACGCAGAGCTCTAACACTTTTTTTCCCCCACTTCCACATGAAAGGCTTTTCCAGCTTCAAGTTTTCACACTTCTAAGTTCATTTTCAGGCTATTTGAAAAGCGTACTTCAAACATTCATTTCAACCATTTATTTAAATGAAGTTTGATCACAATCATTAACATGTACTGTTTGTAATATTTTGACAATGTTTAAAAAAAAATTCGTATTTTCATCAGCACATTTTATTTTATTTAAGCTGCAAAACGGAGCAACAAAGACAAACCAATCGTATCCCTGCTCAAATAACCAACACTGCGCCTACCTTTAATAACATCATGATTAGACATTATTAGATTATTCCTCCCTCACTTTAATTTTAGACCACGTCCGACCCGTTAGCTGTCACTTTGCAGCCTGCAGAAGGTCAATCACATAATGGAAACCAAAATTTATATCATTCTGCATGCAAGACCAAAACTGCTTTTATTTCAAAACTCTCTTCTGAAGTGCTTTTATTTTGAAGGCAAGCTCTGTGATTTTGATTTCAGCAGCTAAAAAATAAAACTGAGTTTCTTTGTTCTAAGTGTTTGTTTACTGAATTTAGTAGCTAAGCTGTGAGCTCAGTTTGTGGAGAACAAACAAAAAGCACACACATCGGAAGCTTTGCCGACCAAACGTTAAAAAGCAACAAGGCTTTTATAGTAAGATTTACATCCAGGAATGCAGCAGTCAGTCAAGACTAGTCTTGTGATATCAAACAAAACACAAAGTTCTCTGATGGAGAGTTTACTGACAGCAACATCTGAAAGAAGTCTGTTTAATTTTGGGAAGAGCGCAGCAGACCATTAGAGTTAAAGTTCAGCTTTTTATTGTCCATTTGCAGTGTCTGCTCTTAACAAATAAAATTAAACATATTAAATAAATAACAAAACGCTTACTGTGATTTTTTTATTTTGTTTTTTAGCAGAACTGAGTTCAAACTTTCTATATCAGTCCTATAAGTTTTATAAATGGCACTTCTGGGTTAGGGTTCGGACTATTTTCGAAATAAAAAGTAATAACATTTAATTTATTTGCATTATTTGACATTTTACAATTTGTGCACTCCAAACACAATAAAAAAAAATCAGCTCCTTAAAAACCTTAAGAACATGTCTGCAAAAAATAAAACTGAGAACTGTCTATATTTATCTGCTAATTCATTTCCTTCAATATAGGTGTTAAACACTTATCTATTCAACCCCTTAGGAGGAAAAATCACTACACACTCCCAATAACTCATTTTACTACACGAAAGTTTGGTTGTGGTCTGCTATAAATAAACTTCTGTCATGTTTGTTTACCATTCATCTTTTAGCACATGTAGTATAGCATCACCACGATGCAACCATAAAGCACAACCTCAGCAAGTTTTGTAAGAAGCACTTTTTTCTGATCTAATGATCGATGCTTTGACAAAGAGAATATAAAGACAGAAAACCAGTCGAGCCCAGTGACAAAACCCCATATTTACAGTGTAAGCTCATTAACAGAAGGCTACAGGTTTGCACCTACAGCTTTAGCGCTAGCTAGTTAGCATATCCCATAACAAGCGCACACAACTTCTTAATTTCATAACAAACAACCACAGTTGCGCCAGACTTTTTATACCCTGATCACAAACGACCACTCGTGATGACAAAACTGTATTGCCACAATTTGAAGCGCATTCGATTTCTTTTCTAGTGTCACTTCACATTCAATGTCGAGGGTCACACTTAAAGTTACACCAAATTATCCGACCAGCTGTTAACATTAAGCAGAGAACGAACACGGAGCAGTACACACATATCCTCATAGACATCTTTATAGATTTAAACGCTATATTATACCTCTCTTCGGACATTTAGAAGCGAATAGTAGTCATCATTGCAGATCTCATCATCGTCCAAGGCACACGCCATGGTTTCGCCCGGTCATCTCTTCTTCGTGTCGTTTACCGCCGCACAAATGCTCGCGTGCGCACTCTGTCGCCCCCAAGTGGTCGGGGTGTGCAACTGCATCGCAGTAGTTTCCTTTGTAGAAGCTGGAGATGTTGTTTTCATCAAGTTTATATTATCCGTCGTGGTATTTGTAAGATTGTGAACAAGAGAAAAATGTAAATACTTCTTTAATGTGGTATGGCAAATAACAAAAAACGTAAAGTACAATAAGGTTGTTTAATAAAAAACTTACATAAAAAGCACAAACATAGGCTTAAGTCTAGAGGAAGGTTGACAGCATTATATTTAACTGTTAGGAAACCAGATGATGATGAGAAACTCACCTAAATACGTAAGGTATTTTATTAATTTGTTATAGTGTCACGGGGACATCGTGTGTGTGTTTTGGACTGGCCCCTGAGCTACCAGCTGCAGGGAGCTGTTCTTTCAGCACCACATCTTGAAAACCCCACACAACAGTTCAACAGAGACAGTCAGCAGCACATTTCTGTGCAGCTGTTCATGCAACTTCCACCTCTGTATTCCACAAGTTCACTGTATCTCTATTTGGGTTTGCATTTAATTAAGTGCATAAAATTATAATATTTAGTTGAAAAAATTATAAATAACACAACTTTAGAAATACACCAACAGTCATGCTGCTCTCTATAACATAGATATTCATTGCAATGAGTAATTTATACACCCTGAACATAAATGAACTTAACTACCTGATACTAAAGCTCAAGAGTTTTATTGTTATACACTGCTGGGTTAAAGCTATCTCCATCAGTTTACAATATCAAACAATTGGTCACAAAACACTTATAATAACCAGATAAACTTTTGTCAAAATGCAGTATTAAGGTTTATTGCTGACGGACTGCAGAATGTTGGCTAATATGCTGACAGAAAGTTAACAGAAGCAGAACATTAGCTAAAAAAACAAACAATGCAAAAAGCTAGCCAACTGCTAAATGGCTAGATTTAAGCTTAAGCAGCAACATGAAAGTAACAAACAGCTAAAAGCTACATGTTGCAAAGTATAGCTAAAGGTAGAATTGCAGCTACATGCTAAGACTAAGAAAACACTACATAATAATAACAAAATGCTAGCTAAAAGCTAAAGTAGCAAAGGGGGACTTGAACTACAGGCTATAGCTAAATGCAGCAAAATGATAGCAAAAGGCTAGCTAAAAGCTAAAAGTAGCAAAGATAACTAATAATGATAAACCCCTATTTTGAAGGAACTAGAGATATCAATGTATTTCTATGGGTAAATATATGTATATAGAAACCATGAAATGTTTTGAAACAAAAGTCACAATAACCAAAAGTCCTATCAGGCACTTCATGAATGAGCTGAATGTTTTGATGTATGAGTGGCTAAAATAGAACAAGTCTCAAGTAGGCTATGCAGGAGTAGTTAGATTGAGAAAATAAAAGGCTTCTTTTATTACATTCATCTGCTTTATTTATTTATTTTCTTTTAGTAAAGGGGTTTCGGCAAATTAGTGCTGCCTCTGAGCTGCTTTAAATTTTACAATAGGGAGTGAGAAAAAAAGCAGCTGTGGTGGAGGTGAGGTGAGCGGAGACGTGTTGTTCCTCCGTCAGTCACCGCCTCACAGCCAATGGTAAGTTCGCCTCTGTCGGACCGTCGACGCCGCCGCCGCTCTCCGCTCCGGTCCCTCCTCGTGCTGTCCTCGCCGTGCACGCGCGTGGTACCCACGGTCGTGAGGAGGAGGAGGATGTTGCGCGTGAAGGGGAAATGGCTGCCGAAAACAAGCCGGAAGGTAAGAGAAATATAATGGGATTAATTTAACTACTAAAGCTATGACGGCGGTGGCGTTCGGTTTTTTATCTTTTAGAGCAGTGGCAACTCCGCGCCGGAGACGGCACGAGCGCGAAGGGGGGGAAAGTGGAGAAATTTACAGTAGGAAAAACAAAAAACAAAAAACAAACGTAAAAAAAAAAACCCAAACAAACGTCGCTGTTTTCTCTCTCCGAACATAGGCAGCTGAAAACGTGGAGACATCATTAGCCAGCTAATATTAGCCTGCATTCGAGCTATTCACAGCACGTTTAAAACACGCCGCGAGGACAAATAGTCCGCGTGGTAAAAGTGGCGTTTATTGAGCTCCGGATTCTTGTCAAATAAAGAAAAGGGCAAGCGTTTTAAGTTAACAATCAGGCTAAGTTAATGACAACGTGTCATTGTTATAGACTAACTTATTTTCCCTTTATAAACAGTGGCTGTGTTAGTTTGTCTGCCAGCACCGGCTCTGTTCTTTCAGCTTGTTTTGAAATAATCATTAAGGCACGTCTGCTTTCAAATCCCTTTTTCATCATCATCTCGGAGCGGCACGTTCAGTTCCTCCTTGAAGCGCGAGATTTTTTCTCTTTTTTTCTTTGGCATTGGAGGCGAACAGCGTGTCTGAGCCATAATAAGTGATGTATTTTCTATTTTTTTTCTCCTTAAAGTGAAGGACTGAGATAGGACCAGTAGTTTTTTTGGCCTGTACTTGGTGTGAAACAGAGGCATGAAATCGCTGGAATGCCATCACAGCAGAGGAAACAGGGAGGATGGAGAGCAGCATCACACTACTTTACACACAGCAGAGTGATGACTCCCCCCTTCTCTCCCCCTCTCCTATCAGCTGGTTTTATACAGCTGACTAAAAACAAAACAAAACAAACGCATCAGACTTAATCATTTCCTCTTTAGTGGAATATTTTATTGCAGCTCATATGCATGAGAGATCTGCTCTCTGTCTCTGAAAAGGGCCCATGGAAATTTTGGGTGAGTAATTAAATAACGCCTGCATGCAAATATAAAAGAGGCTACAACAAATAATTTTCATGGTTAATGCTATTTGGTACGGGTTTTAGCCGAGCAACCTGACCGCACTGTTAAGTTTGTCACATCTGCACAAGTTGCAGATGGATTTCTCTTTATTAATTTGCATATTTTTTAAATTGTAATCAGGGGTTTTGTTTCACTTTCTGAATGGGCATAAACGATACGTCACTGTTCTCGCGTTCTAGTTAAATTCGTGTTTATTGACATTATTAGTCAGAGAGTGAAGCAGAAGAGGGATTGTAGTTTGAAATACCGGCTGCTCCAACTGAGGAGCGAGAGAGAGAAAACAATAAATCTCTGGGTCCAGATGTTTGCGAGCAGTTCCCTAATGCTCTGCTGCGCTCTTCCCAAAATTAAACAGACTTCTTTCAGATGTTGCTGTCAGTAACCTTAAATGCAAAAGTCCCCCGTTTTCATGTAGGGTTTCCAATTGTCCCTGTCCATATGAGAGAGAGGAAAAAAAAGAAAAAGAAAAGATAAAACCCTGGGTTTTAGTTGGTTTGGATGTCAGTGTGCCAACCACTAAAGGGAGTCCCACCAGGGGGTGCTATTGAGCTAAAAAACATTTTACATCAGAGTGTCTGTCTGTCTGGTCTATGACCAAAAAAAAAAAAAAATGAGAGAAAGAAGAAGACATCTGGTTCCGTGATAGTAATGACTTCACTGTGGTTCACTGTGGTGTACAGTCCTAAATGTATTCCTCTACTTAGTTGAGGTTGTAGTGAAGAACAGTAACGCCTCTCCGGCACACAGAGCTCCTCTCGTTGAAAAACCCTGACTTGAAAGTCCCATTGCTGAGCAGGTCAAGTTATTTTCAGTGTTCCTGTGAGAGGCCGGTCAGTGGAAAAAGAAGAAGGAGGAGGAGGGAGCGCTGAGATGAAGAGTGGGATTGCTTCATACCTTTATGCAAATGCCACCGTCTCATGCACACTCAGACTCTCAAAGCTTACGTCTTCGCTCTCACGTCGACGAGCTTCTCTTTCTCAGTTTTTTTCCCGCCGCTCCTGATGAGTTTTTAATGACTCCGTTTATTGTGCGTGACGTGTACCTGCGTGACGAGGCAGCCGCTATGAAAAAGCTGGACGTCGCTTCCCAGTTTTTGTCCTTGTGGGAGCGTGGGCGGCGCCGACGGCTTCCGACTTGTTTGGCAGGTCTTATGATGGCCCATAACAAGTGAGGGGCCACGACCCCGACTTTACTCGGCGATGTAATGTTTATGTCCCGGCGTATTTCACCCTCCCTCGTGGCCCTCAGGGGGGGTATTTTTACTCCCACATCACACACTCCCTAAAAAACTCTGTGTGTGTTACTTTAAGTACAAGGCTAGGAGGGCACCGAGAGGACAGGCTTGATATGTCTCACAATGACACTGCTCTGGATAAAACTACTGCCTGCAGTCCTAAAAATCTACCCGAGTAGAGCCTTATACAAATATTTCACTACATGAGTCATATGTGAGAAATGAAACAAGAAGATTTGTAAAGGCAAGCCGGGGCTTTCCATTAATCCTCGGGAAGCTGGATTCTCATACACTCTTGATTTTTTTGTGAGCTTCAGAAACTTTGCAGCATTCTCGCGTTTATTAAAAAGCAGATAAATGCTAATCTAATCACGAGCCTAACTGCATACGTCGGGACTAGGAACAACGGAAAGAGGCATCAAAGGGTGCCTCTTTAAAATGTTGTGACGCGGGCCTCCACTCTCTGCAGAAAGTAATTCTCTTTTACTGTCAAGGCTGAAAAAGAAAGAAAAAAGTTTCATGATGTTATCATTTCACTCAAAGTTTTGGGTGAAGCGGCAGCAAAACATCAAGTAAGCACACAGTCAGTCATCAGCTTACACAAAAAAACAACAACAACAAAAAAACAGAATGCTTGTGCAGCAAAGGGTATAAATATGTCTCTGCTGCTCTGTAAAGAGGGATGAATTTTCATCTCACGACGTCGGACGCCTCGCTCCCTCGGCTTCGCGTCGTATCAGGTGCTGCGTTATTGCTCAGCCCTTTAATTGGATCAGTGAGGTATGGATGGATGTTGCCTGCACGTAATAGACCTTTACAGACTGCTTTCCTCTGATTGATCGGACCGAATCGTTCAGGTTAACACTTGAACAATAAGAAACGTAACTGACCTGTAGCAAACGGGGTCACAGCCACGGTGACCCTCATTACTGATTCTCTTTGCCCTGTAGGGGTAAAACTATTCAGCCGCTGGAGGATTTAGCTGTTTAAAGTTTGCAAAAACAACCAAAAAAAAAAAAAAAGACCAGTTTCAATTCTTTCTCCTCAACTGTTCTTGTTAGGGATATCAATGCAGGAGCATAGTAGCAATTTTATTGCTATTCATTAAAAAAGCAAAGTTAGTTGCACAGCTTTGAAATAAAATATGCAAACGATACAGCGAAACGTGCGGCTCAGTCCATAGTATGGTGCTAAAATGTTTGGTAGAGGTTTGTCAAACAATGTTGTTTAATTTATTTTAAAACTACTTAAAAATAACAATGAGGATTATTATAACTCAAGTGCACTTCATTGTAGAAACATAACTCAGAATGTAAACGCTTCCACAAAAGAATTGGAATTGACCTGATTAAACCTGACTTTTGATATCTTGCACTTTTTTTCCCCCCATCAAAAATCAAAGTTTAAAATTCTGGAACACCCTCTAACTTTTGAAATGTCGACACTTTTGCAAATAGATTCTTATTCCCGCAACGTTTTTGTTACATTTGTTACAAAATGTAGCTTTTTTTTTTTTAATCAGTGTGTCTTTCCTCGCTATAGGATTTTTTGGGAGTGTACTTAATTTGCCTCAAAACTTTGTGTGACGTCAGCACTGTGTTCGAAAGATAAAACTTACAGTTTTTGCACACCGACTGTTTCAATCAGGGAGTGACAGGTGCAGGTTTGTGGTTACCATGACTACAATGAGCCACTAGCAGCAGCTTTAGCATTCTTCGTCACATCAGTTCTCATCACAGCTACAGTTTGAGCATTTTTTTCCCCCCTAGTTTAGATCTTCACAAAATCCAATTTGGGGCCATCGCTGCGCTGGCACCCTTCAAAATGTCTCCGGAAAAATTTTCCAGCCACTTTTATTCCCGTGATATTTTGCCCAACAGCTCTTGTGTATGTAATTCAATATACTGTCTGGTTCTCTGCTTGCATGGGGAGTGTGCTCAGTTGTCACAGGGTGGGAGAATGCTTGCTTTTCCTCGATTTTCTCTACTTTTCTCTTTGCCTCCTGAAGGACTGAAGAAAGTTCGTAATCCGGATCGAATGTACAGATCAGCAGTGTGTTATGCTGGCCACGGTCCACCTAAGAGTATCAGTGATGACACAGAGACGAACAGTAAGAGTCAGTTATTAATACTGCATTGCTGCTGCAAGTCGCCACTAGCTGGCCAATCTATTATTCATTCATCAATTCATTTATTTACCTCCTGATTTCATCCGTCCCCATGACCCCGCCGCCTTCCCATTCCTTGTTTTATTCACCTCCAACACAACACCTCCTGCGGCTGGCTCTGTTGATTGAAGTGTCTGCTTTACAGGATCATGCTGTCGATAGCTGAAGTGTTGTCGTTAACTAAGAGTGATTGTTTCAGGTTGAGGCCAGGGGATCAGGACCTGAGCAGACCCTCCGAGAGAAAGCTTGAGCCCTGAGCCATCAATTATGGCCCCTGCCTTTTGCCTTTTGTCTGCCTTTCTCAAAAGCTGCAATTGACGGTTGGGTGGGGCGGGAATCACCTCGAGATAACGGCGGGACCAGAAGATGCCGCTATGTTAAGAGGAGCTTGATTCGATTAAGGCGCCGAATATTCTGGAAGCGGAGTTCGAATTGTCTGTAAAAACGCTGAGGAGGGCTTTTAAACAGGGGGGGGAATAATGATCTTAAAACACTCATCACAGTTCATTCGGTTATCGTGGACGAGCAAAACCTCCACACTTTTATTTCCTCACAAATTAACATTCTTTTACTTTCAGACTGAATTAACGTTTGTCTCTCGCTCCATGTAAGAGAACTGCAGACCGATGGGGGCAAAGAACGAGGGCGAAACAACATCACAGAGGTTTTTCACGACGCTTCGCTGCACTTAGAATCCTCCGCACAGGCGCTATATTTCATCAAAACAAATCAGAAATATGGGCCAAAGCCTTGACTTTGCAATGATTATTTTTTTCTTTTCCTTTCCTCTTGGTTCCAATTTAGAAAACGTCTGATTTTCAGTTTTCATACTTTCTTCCAGCATGAGAATATGTCCCCCTGTAAAGCAGCTTCCCATAAAAAAAGGAAAAAAAGGAGCCTCTTTTGCTTTTAATGAATCCACCAGTCTCTTCACCGCCGAAAAGACTGTTGATCTAGACTAGAGACTGCGTAATTAAGTGTGCTCATGTATTGTCATTTTTTAAATAGAGAGCATGAAATCACCCTCAACCCCTTGTTAGGCTCTTTGCTTCTGCCACTGGAAGAGCTCGGCTGCACCTGCTATTTTATATCTTTTGGGGTATTTATTTATTTATTTATTTATTTATTTATTTAACCAGAGAGCATTTTTGAGAGACTTAATGGCAGGGGACTGCTTGTGCAGATCTACGAAGCGTGGGGTTGTACACTGTAACAGATACATTGTTGATAGACTTTGGTGTTACCCCTTCATGTGTGACAGCTCTGACTGACAATATGTTTTGCCAGTCTTGCGCTCCCCCCTCATGTTATTGCGTGGTATTACGCTATCCTGTCCCCATGTCACACACTCTGTTTAATGCGTTCAGCCTGGAGGTTTTTTTCTTTTTTTTTGTGTTGTTTTTCTTTTTTTTTTCCCCTGCCTACCGGGGGGACACTCTTGAATGCAGACAGGCAAACCATTGATCTGAGTAATCGTCTGAGTAATTGTAGGAGTAGTTATGATACAGAAAGAAGGGCTCTTTTGTGTGTGCATTTGTAAGGAAGATGGAGAAAGTAAAAAAGAAAAAAGAAAAGAACAAGAGCAGGAGAGAGGAAAGCGAGACCTCACCTCTGCTCTCCTTGAGATGGGATTTTTATGGATGGGTGAGCTCGGTGAGGGCTGAGAACACATAAAGAGTCATTTTCAGTTTGTTGCAGGCAGTTAACCATGTGTGCATGTTTGTTGAACTTCCAGTAATAGGCCTAAGGATTTTTATTTTGTTTAGCAGTCTGACTTTTTGACAGTCTCTCCTATTATGCTACATTACTCTATAGTACTGAAACAACAGCTGAGCCGTATTTTCTCGTCTGTTCCCATTGATGAAGTGGAAATGTTACAGCTGTAAAACAACAAAAGCTGCAAACCCGGCACATGTCTCATCTGGTCCAGTTGTAGAACAAATAAGAAACCATGTCCGGCGAGATTCTCATGAATTTCTATCGAGCACGTTGACTTCTACTACCTTCATCATTATGGAATAAAAACAACAACAAAATAGAGAGAGAGAAAAAAAACACTCTTTGCATCTTTTACAGCAGCTGTTGTGTACATTACAGGTCAAACGCTCATTCTAGATGCTATCGCCGGGGGCCACAAAGTGTTCCTTTTGTTTTTGTTTGCTTTTAACACGGCAGCATGATAGTTAGGTTCACTCTGATTTATTTATTTTGTTCCATTCTGCTCGTGGGTGGTGAGTAATTCTGCTGTATATGAAAGGGGTTTTTTAATGGGCTACAAGCCAAATGATAATTGGATTCCCAGTAAGTCTACATACTCCTATTTACGTTCCTCTGGAACGTGGAGAGGAGTTTGTAGGAAGACAAACCTATGAACTTTCAGCATCATTGTCCGTGGTTTAATAGAAATCAGACATTTATAAATTGTTATGTGTTGTCAAGTTCAGCCAGGAGGTCATGTAAAAGTTGACAAGGTTGAAGATCATCTTATATTGAGAAATGGTGGAGTTGAAGCTGTTTTGGTAAACCCTTGTAGAAAATATTGTAGGTGTCTACATTATAGGTGACCTTACATTCAGAGTAGAGGTGTGCCAATAAATTGGCAAGCCGATTTATTGGCACCGATTTTCTTAATTTTGGGAGATCGGAGGTAGGCCGATACTTAGATAGGATTGGTGGAAAAGATTGACTTCTCAACAGGTTTGTATTGTCTCAAGGGTATTGTTCTGTGTTTTTTAATAAAATCTGATTGGAACATTGAAGATGTACCGTGACCTTATAACACCTGGTATTTTAAAAATCTTTATGGGAAAAAATTTGAACCAGATCAGACTTTTTAAAGATCGGTGATCGATCAGAGAACTGCAATCAGTGCACCCTTAATTCAGAGTGTTTGTTGTGGATGACTCAGCTACTATCATATAAATTTTTAGCTCAATATTTGTTAAAATGACTGAAACATAGCAATTGTAATGTTGACCAATGCTGCAGACTCCATCTTGAATTGCATCACTTGTAGACAAGCATCCAGGGATTACTTTTTGCGAGTTTTATCAAAATCTTTTCATGGTTCTATGAGATAATTTGCTAACCAGAAGACAAACACACACTCAGACACAGGCAAAACATTATTACAACGTACAAACGTAGAGTAAACCCATTTTAACTATATTTTAGATAAGGGTAAAGTTTCAGATTTTTAAAAGAAAAAAATATCGATCAAGCAACCCCCTTTCCAACGTTACCTGAAAAGTGGATCCCTTTATGCTTCAAGCTGATGTTGCAGCCAATGGCAAATAAATACTATGTGTTTTTGATAAAGGAACAAGATGATTTAATATAACCCCCCTGCCCCCAGAATATTCTGGAAGCAAAGATCACATTGTCTGTAAAAAAAGAAGCACGGCCATAAATGAGAAAAGGAAGAATTGTACGGCAGGACAATAATCCTAAAACAAACATCAACGTTCGTATAATGAACCACCTTAAGGTGAAGGTGTTGCCATGGCCTTCCTTATGCCCCAACCTAAACGTAATTGAAAATCAATGAGCAGACCTCAAAAGGGCAGCGCAGGCACAATGATGGTGAATGTCACAGAAGCACAAGTTTTTTGCGAGGAGAAAGTGTAAAAAACCTTCGAACACAAGCTCAAAACTCTTATAAAAAGTTATCTTACCTTAACAGACACTTCTTAAAACCAATGCCTTTTTGTTGTTTAGTCACCTGTGATCTACATTTCTATTTAACTACCACAGAAAATGTGACCCTATGAGGCCAAATCTTTGTATACTACATTATGAGAAGAATAGATCTCGGTAAATCACAGGAAGTTATCCAAATTAGAAGCTAATATTCCGTAAAAATCATTAGCAAATCCTCGCCGCAGGTCAACACCTCTGTTTCCTCTTCATTCTTTCATGCCTCACACACAGATTTATTGTTTTTTTGTTGTCGTTTTTCTTTTCATTTTTTTTTTTATCGCAGCATGTCAGCAGCTGACCACTCTGCCTTGGTTTTGTCTGGGTAATCTCTGTTTCCTGCCTTGTTACTGCTTTACGCTTGTTCCCTCATGTTCTGAGCTTTCAGTCCAGGCTGTCGTTGGACTGGTTTCACATCGAGCCTTTTTGAGATCTGATCTTATTTACAAAAGAGAAGCATACTCTCACCGTAGATTTGCCATAACTTTCATCTTATTTAAAGGTTGTTTTCTCTGCATATGTTTGTTTGCTTTGCATGTAAGCACATTATCATTTTGTTGCACTGTAAAGTCATTTATGTGCTGCTGCTCTTCTTCTCCTTGTATTAGAACTGACACACGCGGATACGTGATGCAGACACTATTAAAAACTTCTCTAACTAAAGGCCTAGCTTGCATTGAAGGAGTGAATATCGTTAGGACAATTACCGATATGCACAATTTAATGCGCTATCACGAGATGTCACGTTGAGAATTTTTTTTAATGACTCTTAGCTCAAATTTTAGCTCACTTTCTCTAATACTGCCTGAGCTGTACTTGTATGTGTTGGCTAAAGTGGATTGGTTGTGGCAGTCATCTTCAATTGGATTGACTTTAAAAATTAGGGAGCTGTAAATGTATATCTATGATTAGGTTTTGTAAAGGGCTCTCACTTAACCAGCACACTAAATTTGAGCACAATAGCAGAAAAACAGACTAAATTATTGGCTGTTGTACAGGCAGTGATTACTACTAGAAGTTTTTTGAAAAATCTGCCCAGTAGTTGATGAGATATTTTGCTAACACACACAAATAGACACAATCACAATCATTCTACTTTTTGACAGCTGATTATCAAACATTTAAACACAGCAGGTATCTAGAAACAGTTGAGATGTGATTACAGTTTCTTTTTGAGATTTTGTTATTTAAAAAAAAAACTGACAGAAATGTCATGTTTCCTAATAGTTTCAGTCAGTCTGACACTCTGACAGGACGAGTTTACGTCCTTTTAAATGACTCGGCTTGTTTTGCCTTTTGTTGTGCTTATCTCCTGCTGAGGACAAACAGACTTATTCATTTTTACAATCTTGTAATAATTTCCCATAAATACAGAAGCTTTTATTTATTTTGTCTGGAGTAAATAATAAATGATTAGATTATTGGGGCATTCACTATTAAAGCGTCGTGCACTAATAGAGGGATAGGGCTGAACAAAGGCGATTAAACTGCGAACGCAATTCTATCTGTCAACCAAACTTTCACCTGGCTGACAGCCCCATCCACACAAGTATTTGTTGCTCAGTCATTCGCCTCTGAAGTGATTCAGGTGGAGCTGCAGTTACAGTCGCCTCTCACATTTATAAGCCATATTAGCTGTTGTGTTTGCATTCAAACAGTTGCCTTAGATATGCCCCGCCGGCGGCGATTTGTTGAGTGATCTATAGCCAAAACATTAGCTTGCAATTTCTCCACAAAGCGGGCACAGATTAAAAAGAAAAACTGTCACTCCCAGAGCGCTCCCAGACAGAGACAGAAGAGAGGGGGGGTGCGCTGGTTGCGTTCAGGGTTTAGATATTGATTAAAGATTTGTTTTTGTCAGCCTTTCCAGTCTCATGACCCTCGCTCTCATCTCTGGGGTGGGGCCGGAGCAAGCGAGCATGACAAATACCCTTAAATTCAGCCCAAGTGTTTGCTTAGCAGCCAGGATCAGTGATAATCCAAACATCAGCAGAGAAATATATCTCTTTATAGCCAGGGTGATGTAAATTATGGAGCAGCAGCCACTGTTCTGCGCACACATGGCCCGTGATTGGAACATAAAAGCTGCAAACCTTTGTGCTGGAAAAAAAAATAAAGCTTTCCCCTCCCTGTTTAGCTTTTTTGTATGTGAGCTTGCTCATCAGGACCTGAATGTAATTGGCTGCAGTGTGCCAGCTCAGCTCAGCACATCCTCTCATGTAACAAGGCCTTGTATCAGCCTTGTCTTGCACTTTAGTGTTTTACTACCAAATTGTACTTTTTCCGTGTTTTTTCCTCCGCTGGTTACAAGCAGCCATTAGGTTTGCTGTTTAAACTCCAGAAATCTTATTAAACCCTAAAGTTTTGCTCATGTAGGAAAACACAGAGATCTCTTTTTTTATTTTATTTTCCTTTTCAGTGCCTGGTCGGCTTCTGGTTAAGAAATAACTTTCAAAGCAAAAATTTTTCTGGGTAATTTGTTGTTTATGCGCTAATCTAATCATTTGATTTGTTTTGGAAGCACTAAGCTGTATTAAACTTATTCCAAATTTGGCTTCCAAGGTTTTCTCCCTGGGGTTGTTTTCAGCTGATGCACAAATTGCAGTAGTTGTGAGTTTCCACTCCACAGTGGGCAGATCTTTAATTAATAAGCAATTCTTTGTTGGAAGTTACTTCCTCACATGAGTTGGAAATGCCCAGTGGAAAAAAAAAAAAAAATCGAAAGACGTTCGGCAGCTCAGATATTATTAGTGTGAATAAATAGCATCTGAAAGAACAAAACAGCTTTGAGGGCGCATCGTTTCTCAGAAAGAAGACCTCAGTTTTGTCGAGAGCCTTTCGTGTGTGCGCGTGTTTTGAAAGCTTCAAGAGAAACGCCTTTGTGTTTGAAAAAAACAACAACAGGCATCCTTTTAAATTAGACGAGGACTTGTAGATTAGAAAAGACAAACCCTGAGCATTTGAAGTGCCACATCTAAAATTTAATAGAAATAAAAACAGCTAGCTAGTGAAACACACTCCATCCATACCAGAGCTAGACACAACCAACACAATGAGCTGCTATTTGGAATATAAAATGTTCAAATGTTAACGTTTTGATTCATATTCCACAAACAGAATCATTAGATGTTTGTTGCGAACACTTTCTCTGTCGCCTTCAGTGGCCGTCTAAAGACCCGCACAGCGTGGTCCCTGGTGATGCTCTGCCAGGCCTGAGCTGAAGGCACACTCATTTCTTGCTTGTTTTGAAGGCTTTTCACCCTCAGTCTGGTTCTCGGCAAGTCAAACACATGCTTAGTTGGATTGAGGTCAGCTGACGGACTCGGCTATTCAGGAACATTGCACAGACTATCAAATACGGGCAGTCAGCAGTTTAAAGCTGCAGTTTGTGTTTCACACTAAATGCAATTTGCTGCCTGCACGGTGTATCTAACTTATACATTTCATATCAAATACAGTGGAAAAACCCACAACAAAGCAAAACTGTTTTTATTGTGTATTTTTTATTTTTTTTTTGTTACAAACGAAGATGTTTCAAACAAAAACATACTTCCACGTACCACAACTGGCTGCTTTAAATATCTAATATTTTATAGTTTCATAGTTTTAGACTAAGATAATCTTATGTAGAGAAATGGCTGAATTGGTTTTGGTCGAACCTCAAAAATAACAGCATGCTCAATGTCATGTTTTGAGTATGTGTTGTAAATGAATCTCAGCTTCCACCACATCAAATTTCAGCTTGACATCAATAAAACCCACTGATTTATAGCCAGCTTTGTGAAGGCTAAAGTCGATTAGCTGTGGCAGCCATCTTGAATTGCTGTGACTCCAAAAGTGAATTAGCTGTAGGTGTACATTCAGTTAATACTTCCTGAAAGATTCGAAACAACTTGTTCAGTGGTTCATGAGATATTTTGCTAACAGACAACAGGTTTGACTGCAAATAGTTAATGGCAAAAGTTTATAAAAGATCTTGTGCAATCAGTTAGTGTGTATAATATGGGTTGAGGGTCAGTCTCAGCTACTACCACACCAAATTTTAGGTCAATATCTATATAATTGACTGGGTTATAGTCATTATTATGTTTTTAAGGGTTTTTAAGGGTGAGCTAACATTTTGAACTATGTTGACTCTAAAAGGCAATCGGTTGTAGATTTACATTTAATGAATATTTTCTGAAAGATTCACTCAAACTCATTCATGGGTTCATGAAATATTGTGCTAACAGACAAACAAGCACACATGCACCAAGACATGAGCAAAAACATACAATAATTTCCTACCTTGTAATGATCAACAAACTATTTATAACATACTGAACTGAGATTTCACAAAAACAACATGCCACCTCTTTGTCTTGCCTGTCAATGAATAGCCTCTCAACTTGAATTTAAAAGATTGTGTTTGAAAAAGTTTATACAGGGGCCGAAGAGGAGGGGGGTAAGAAAATGCTTGGAAAATGTGTAATTCTTAAAAAGAAATCACCTGGAGGGATATTTCGCAATCAGGTTAGCTGGAAACAGGTCAGTAACATCAGTGGGGATAAAAATAGCATCTCAGGGAGGCTGAATGTTTCCGAAGTAAAGATGAGGAGGGGTTCACTGTGGGAAACACTCTGCAGGCAATCATCTCAGTATGTACGTTAGACATTGTTAAAATTGACTGATTCTTATATTAAAGCTGCAGTTTAAAGTACATAACATAATTGAAAAATTCAGAGGAGCTGGAGAAAAGCATCTCCACAGAGCGTCAGACTGAGAGCCAGGCTGTGATCGTTTGACCTTTACGTCGTTAAAACACATGAAATCACAAGCTGAAATCCAGTGCGCACAGTTTGTGCCACCACGAGCATGAAAACATAAACATCCAGAAATACCACTGCATCTGCTCGTCTGAGCTGCTGGAGATGACCTCCGGTGATTTTTCTAAAGTCTCAAAGTCTGTACGTTTTTTAGAAATCCTAAACGCCACATTTTCTGGTTTAATAAAGGCGGGGGATGTTCTGCAATATCTTTGCACCGTTTAGAATTCAGCAGTTATGAAGACAGGGTTGTGTAACAATGTAGGGTGCAGGTACTGAAGAGTTCAGGTGCTGAACTGCCCCGCTTGCAGTCCAGAGCTGTCACTCACTGACAACATTCTGCACTTTGTGAGATTAAAAATGCAACAACATATACCAGTCAAAAGTTTGGACACACATCATTCAATGATCCCCCCCCCACTACATTGTAAATTAATATTACTGAAGTCATTCAGACTATGAAGCTACAGAAACACTATCATAAAAAAGAAACATTACAAAAGTGTTTAATAGTTTGATTTAGGTCATGTGTGACGATAAAGCCTGGATCACATTAAAAGGCAATAATCTCTGAATGTTAAAGCAATAAAAGTTTAGCCGGGCAAAATCTCTATTATTATTAGTAGTAGTATTATTACCTCATGAAGCTGATTGAGGGAATGCCAAGAGTGTCCCCAGCTGTAATAAAAGCAAAAGGTGCCCACTTTGAAGAATCTAAAGGTATATTCACACCTGACAAATTTAATCCCCATTAAATGCTCTGGACTGTTTGTACAGGCGTGAATACACTCATGTGAACCCTGGTGTGGACCAAACCCATTTTTGAGGTGGTCTCTGTCTTCCTGCAAACGAACTACTGTGCCGTTCCCTTCTGGTTTGAATACACCCTAAAACAAATTTTGATTTGTTTAACACTTTTAAGTCTACTACATGCTACTACAAATGTGTTCCTTTATAGGCTGGATGACTTCAATAATAATTTACAAAGTAGGAACAAAAAGAAAAGCAATAAATGAGAAGTAGGTGTGTAACAATGGATACACATTGATTTTATCAATAAAATCATTAATGATTCAGTTATATCAGGACAAAACGAAAACATTGATCCATATCGTCATCTTAAGCCGGATGTGGATCGATACTATCAAGACTTGTGAATTGAATTGAATCGAAATCTTCTGACAGACTTTGTGCTATCGAGAAACATTGTATTGTCATCCAAACAGATCAAAGTTGGTGATTTACACCCCTAAACTTTTGACTGGCAAAGAACAAATGATGAAATATGGTGTAAAATATGGCAAATAAACCAGGGATAGTTAATTCTGGTCCTCGAGGTCCGCAGCCCTGCACATTTTACTTGCTTCTCTGTTCCAACACACCTGATTTTATTTTTTTTACCAGTATTTAACCAGGCAAGTCCCGTTGAGATCTCTTTTTCAAGGGCGGCCTGTGCCTGAAGGCAACCTATAGCACATGTTTTTAGGGGTGGGGGAAACCGGAGTACCCGGAGAAAACCCACGCAAGCACGAGGAGAACATGCAAACTCCACACAGAATGTCCCCAGGTCCGAACCAGGGATCGAACCCAGGACCTTCTTGCTGTGAGGCATTGGTGCTAACCACTGAGCCATCGTGCTGATATGAATGAATGGATGATTTTCAGACTTTTGCAGAACTTGGAAGAGGTAATTCACTGACTGAATCAGGTGTTAGAGAAGGGAAAAAAGTAAAACACCTCGACCTCGAGGACCAGGATTGACTATCCCTGATTTATATTAAAGTTTTATTCAGCTTCACAACTACAAGGTAATAGGTGAACCCTTTTAAGTCTTGCAGGTTTAGGTTTGGATTCACCAACATAATGCAGTGACTGTTGGGAGGAAGCTGGAGAAAACAGGAAGAACAGGCAAAGCCAGCGTTGAAAAGTCTGCTGAGATTCAAACCAGAGACTTTTTTGTTGCTGTGAGGCACCAGTTTAAACCACCACTCCATTGAGTCATGCCAAAAAAAAAAAAAAAAAAAAAACGTTTAAGAAGAAACTATTTCCCCAGTTTAGGAAACAGTGTCTATATTCACAGTAAGATCGGCGTGTACGTGCAGCAGGTGTTGTGCTTTGTTTTGTTTTCAGTGTAGATGGTGAAACAGATGGAAATGAAGCACTGGAGGATGAGTGAGACGAGGGTTTAGGAACTGTCTCCGAATTGCAAATCAGTTCATAATATACAATAACATCAATGGGATTGTCTGTGTTTTCACCTAAATCACATCACATACTGAGGAATCAGGCATTTATTTATCTTTTTAATGTTATTTCAACTGTTGAATTACACACGGGCTGTATAATTTCGGGATCTCCGTCCTCATGTTAGTATATTGATGTTTTCTAAACACTCGTCCAGTTTGGGGAATGACTCGTTTTGATTGGGATTAGGATTTAGTGTATTATCTGCTTTTCTGCTCTTGACAGGAGGTGATGTTTGTAATTTTACTGAGGCAGATGGTTTGTGAAGAAGCGAGTGATCCTGGTAACTAAAAATTTGTCTAACTTTTCTGCTCTCAAATCCGTGTGCACAGTTTAATAAACCGAGGAAAGCGGATCTTATGACCTCAAATTTAATGTCTGCTGTGACACAACACAGCAATCGTAAAGGAAAATGTTTTTATTACACAACTTTTTCATGTGCTGCGTATCTTCAGCTGGGAGGCATTTTGGAGGTGCAAGAAAAACTTTGCGGCCTGCACTTCACATCAACTTTACAAAGTTCCAGCGTAATTTGAATCTAAGAAAAGACTCCAACCAAGTGGGATTTTCCTTCCGCTCTGTTTCTGTCTCACAGATCTCAGGCTGTCGGAAGAGTCATTGGTCATAACTTGGAACAGATTTTCATCTAAACTCACTTTTAGAAAAATATGTAATTTAGTCTTGTGTCAACTGTGTCAGTGGGAGCCAGAGGGAAGCGTTGAATCCTGAATAATCTGCTCAGAGACAGACTTCTGTCCGTCGCAAATCTCCAGAGTGCGTGTTATTAGGAGATGGCCAAGACTTTCTCTACCAACCCGGAGCTGGAAATAATGGCTGATGAAAATCATCACAAAAAGTGAAAGACTGTCTGTATGCAGAAGTAAAACAGCTCTAAGAGAAGGTTAGTCTCTATGTGCTGCTTTCTGTCATGATTTTACATGACTGTGCTGCTGCTACAGAGAGATCAGTGATGCATTCAGATGATTTGTAGCCTTAAAGGGATAATTCAGACGTTTTGAAGTGGGGTTCTTTGGTAAGTTAATGAACAACTAATATCTTGCCTGATGTACATATGTCTTCCAACAACCTCAGTTTAGAAAAGCAGGGTTAAATTCTGATTGGTCCCACAAGCTAATGGCTAGTGCAATTGGGGCACCTGAATTAAGACACAGCCAGGGTTTCATGTAAACCCTATACTGTATCATCATATGTGATCCATCATATCGAAATGAGGATTAAGTCAAATTTGGTCAAAATGACCTAATTACATTTTCAGATTCCTGGCTTTTAAACCTACATTTTGATACCTGGATCATTCTGATATCATACATTTATCCAGAAATATGACTTAATTTGTCTTGTTGGTTATGATAATCCATTACTGTTTGGTTTGAATCCTAATTTTATGTAAATTTTTGAGTAATTTTTGATTTTAATATAAAGAGGAAACCTTAAATTGTATTTGTGTATTAAGATTTCCCAGCTTAAAAGAAACAAAACTTTGCTAGCTCACAAGGAAATATTCAAAAATTTAAGGCGTTTTTCCTCAAAATCAGTGTTTTTGTTGCTACTGCTCAAAAAAGTGCTTCAAAAATGCTTTTTAGGATTATATTTCAGACAGTATATTCAAATGAAACATTGTTAAGGCATTAATTCATTATATTTTGACAAATATTTAGCTATTTTTGCACACATTTAATTAAAAAAACTATATTTGCCTATTTTTCCACATTCCACTTTTTGACTTAATCCTCGTTTCGATGTGATGGGCCTCATATTAACGTCATTGTCACTTATATATTATACAGGGTTGCCCCAATACCAGTTTTTCTCAGAGTACAAGTACAAGAACTGTATTTATTAGGGGTGTAAATCGCCAGCTTTATCACGATACGATATTACATTGATATGTTTGGATGACGATTCGATATTTCTCTATATCACAAAGTCTGTCACAATACGATTTCAATTCAATTCAATTCACATGTCTGGGATTGATATAATGCGATATTATCTGCCCATCTAACACAATGACTGTGTTAGATGGGCTAACATCTAACTCAGATAAGATATCGATTGTCATCAAGAATATGATGACGATATAGATCACAATTATCAACTGATTCGATGATTTTTGGGGTTCAATCTCAAGAACAAGGTGTCTCTCCGTCCTTATAGGCCTACAGCCCCTCTGACTGGATCAAATCAAATATACAGGATGATATATATTGCTGCAAAATTTAAGAATAACAAATAAAAAATTATTTCAACTTAGGCATCGAACTGACAAACTTTTTAACTTAAAATGTAAATATCAACCGTACCACCCTGAACACGCCTGATCTTGTCTGATCTTGGAAGTTAAGTATTTTTTGTGAGATATGATGAAGTTCTTTATTCTTGGGAATGTCAGGTGCTGTACCAATGCAGGAGTTGTGCCCACATTGATCACTAGCAATAGAGAACCTTTAACCGTAAAAGTCATAAGTTGCCTTCAATGAAGGATGCCAAATCATCATCAGTCATCACAGGTATTGATATTGGAATAGTATCATTATTCTGAGTATTGAGGAAATTTTCTACCATACCATACCTAAGATTTTCTATAATCTTAGTGGTATGGAGACACCACTAAGATTATATGGTTATTCTGGCAAAAACAAATATTTCTGTTGGGAGTGCACCAGAGGTGCCACAGCTAGGTGCTGATGTTGCTACTTATGATTGTAATAACCATAGCATTTTATATAAATAACCATGTAATGGAAACTTGATTGCACTGTGAAGTTTATAAACTAGCATGAACATCTATGAAATAGCTGGGATCAGAGATGAGATTAGAGACAGCGACGGTCCACATGTGTGTCCACTTTAGCCGTAAGCTTGTTGATCCAGAAAGAATTAGGTCCAGTTTCTGTAAAATTATGTTTTTCAAAGCGTTATCAACAACAGGTACGATATTATTTATTCATTACCTTTCCAGAGAACTCCATTTCAAATGATCTTAGGTATTGCTTTTAAGGTGGTAGTGGTGATTTTCTTTTGTCTTTGAACAGAAACAGGCCAGAGTTTATGGAAACAGTTTCTAGGTTTGCTGCAATTTGTTGTATTTAGTTTGAAAAACATCTGTAAAAATGGAAAACCTGAAAGTTGAGTTTTACTCTGATTTTGGATCCAGTAAAATTTTTACTTGTTTCCAGTTATATTCTCGTCATAAGTTCCTAATTTGTTACATAAAAGTCCAGAGACTAAAAGCAGTTTTAGATTTTTTTCCCCCCCTCTTTTTTCGCTCCTCTTGTATTATAGCGTGTTCCCCAGTTTTGACAGTAAAACCGCTCTGGCGGCACCTCGAAGCAGATGCTATATGTGATTCCTAATTGGGCAAAGCAAATGATGGCGTGTGCACCTCATATAAAACTGAGTCTACATGTAGAATTACAAGAATAAACCGAGATAGTGGAATTTACTGAGCTCCTCTCGCACTCGTTTGGGAGCAATGATGTTCCCACCTTACATGTGGAGCCAGCTTCGCCCTCGTGGAACAGCTGGATGAACTCTCTGGAATGAGAATATTCGTCCTGGCTTCAAGTTAGTATTTTTGCAGACTTTTTGTTTCTTTTCTCAAACAAACCACATGATACTCCAAGAAATCCATAACCAACTGATCTTCAGGCTTGTTTTGTTTGTTTGTTTCTCATTTCACTTGCCCATTTTCTCCTAACCTGCACTTACATAAATATGACAGAAGGCAGCTCAGTTGTCAGTATTTGTTTTCTTGTTGTAATTTCCTTTTAAGCTTTATTGCATTACAGATAAATGCAGAACTTTGCATTACCCTGCGTGTATTTTTTTACATCCAATTTCCACACATTAAACTTGAAAAATAGATTTGTTTTCACACTTTAGAGCACCACGTGGATTAACTAACTCCACATCTGAGATTTGTGGTGTTATAGCCTTTTATGCATTAGAAATGTGGTAATGGTAATACAAGAAAAAAAAGAAGATTAGAAGCTTATAGTCTGAGATAAAAAAAAGGACAGGAATAATGCAAATTTTACTGGTGGCCGCAAACAGAAATGCATAATTTATTTTCTTTTACTATTATAGCATTGTCCTAACTTTAAAAGCCTTTCCCTGCTGTCTCATAATGATATATCATGTTTTTGTATTTGAAGGAGCTGTAACAGTGTAACAAAACTTTGCGTAATTAAAGTTAGGTAATTATAAGAGCTTATGCTAGATCTGGAGTTAATTAGAGAAGCAAAGTTTCGAATTTCACATTTTGTAATTTAACCTGCTCTTTTCCTCCCAAACTAATGCGAGTTCTCGCTCAAGCCGTCTGCATTTGAGCAAGCATTAATGTAGAAAGCGAGCACTTGAATGCGTCACTGCAAAGGGTCGTTTGTACATATTACTGTTTTATATTTCTAGTGAACTGGTGGCGAAATGTAAATCGTGGACTGAAACGCATACGTTATGATGTAAGCACTGGGCCCGATAATTGCAATGATTTCCCTCAACAATACGCCTTGTTGTTTGGGGCAGCGAGCAGAATTCCTGTACTAAATCTCCATACACTATAAAATCACTCAAGGGTGTTTATTGTGTCTAAATAATGAATAGACACAGCCTTTCCAAGTTGACAGTGAAAAATTTCTGGTGAACTCCCCTGACAGAATGCATTACACAGTAAAATAATTTAGCCGACCACAAAATAAAATGTATGCATCACTCTGTTCTTAAATTAATTTTCTAATTCCATCGGGGATAGTTATTTTACAGTCAGCGTTTTACAGCAGAGAGACTGATAGACTGATAAAGAGAGAAGACGAGTGAGTCAATAAGTTATGAGGCCCGTGTCTAATATTCTGCTCTGTCTTGCTCTTGTTGCAGATGAACACGGACATTTGAAAATATACCTGCCCAAGAAGCTGCTTGAATGTCTACCAAAATGCACGTCGCTGCCAAAGGAGAGACACCGGTGGAACACTAATGAGGTAGGGACATCGCTCCTTATCAGTCCTGCTTGCTCTAAATCCATCTCTGTACGGAGATATCCTTCCTTTCCAGCAGACAGGCGGCTCTCAGAGGCCGCTTTTAAACAGATTTGTAAGTCATTTAAACTCTCCTCGAAACGACGTAAAGGCAATCTGTGTGATTCACCATTTCAACAAAATATTCTAACAGAAAACAACTAAACTCTACGTACTCACATCAGCTATAAGTGTTGATTATCCATTTTGATTTTTATTGTCTTTGAATTGGTCAGGTTTACTATTTCCTTTTCACTCTGAAAACTTTAGTCAATTTAATAGCATTTATTCTTAAAATTAGTTTGTGCATTAACTCAGTAACAAATTTTAACCACATAAGTTCCTAAATTTGGTTGTATTTTGACTCAGAACTTCCTTCTTTAATGAACACATTCATATCTTTGTATATCAAGACTCCAAGGCACTGCCTCCTTAAAATAATTACAATGACGTTTTACATTTTGTTTTCAAGCCTTCTAGAACTCAAATGTGTTTTTCTGTGAGATATGACAAACTTCTTTATTTTCTATGCAAAACCAGAAAATTACTAATATTTTTCCAGCTTTTTATCTACTACTTAAAGACACAAACATGAACAAAACAGTGTGTTATAACAGCTAACGTAGTCTAAATTAGATAAAAGTGAGCTAATTTCCTCACATTTTGTAACGTTTTTAATAAAGCAAGCATACAAAAAGTTTTAAAATCTATCTTGGGATACAAAATCTAACCTGCTTAAGAAAAGGATCAATAAATGTAAATGTCAACAATCTCAGTGATGAATTATTCACATTTGCACTTGGACTGTTTAAAAGCCAAGGAGAAAGTAGACACGAGTCTTAAACATGTTATACAGTAATTCCCAAGCAGGGACTTGTGTTGCTTCATTTGCCTCAGAACTCATTTGTCAGCCTGCTCTCTTTCTCGGGGGATAGGTTGATGAATTTGTTGCTTTCATTTCCACTATTGATGGATGAAAAACTGGTTCTTCTTTCCAGAAAAAAAAAACTGGTGGTAATTAGGCCTAAATACACTCCATGACAAATCTTAAAGCCACTGTGGAGGAAAAAAAAAAAAGGGAAAAAACAACCCAACCATCCGTGCTTTGGGATTAACAAATTGTGACCATATAAATATAGTCATCTGCAGTGATGAAAGTTAATTGACTGCAAAACAACCAGATGATAAGGCGCCAGATAGGGTTGTTTTTATGAAACAGGATATTCAAAAAGATGATCTGTCAGCTGCAGCGAGTAAATAATTATTTTACATCGATTCTGTGTAGTCCCGGTATTTTAGGAAATAATTAAAAGGATGAACTTATCTGGGGTAAAAGACAGGTAGACAAATTTATAGCTGTGACTTGCAGAGAGGAAACTACGCCTCGTTCCTTATGATTTACATCACTTTCAGCCTGCATTCACTATAAGTTCCCATCTGTCATGTCTTCGCTCACACCAGCCCTGCCCTAGTTATGAAGAAAATGTAAAATGCTTGTGTATTTTTAATTGGCTGATGTTGTAACTTGTTTGCCCTGTTTGACCTGCATTGTGCTGCCAGCAGTCTAAATTAATTAACACGGCTTTGAAATTGATCTCAAAATGGAAGTCTAAGCATTTGCCGGGGAACGCTGTCGGCCACAGTTGTTAGCGCGTCTCGTTGTCTGTTAGCGAATGAAATGCTGGTTTTTTTTTTGTTATTTTTTTTTGTGGAAAGGTATGGGTTTGTGCTGCTCAGCTAAAGATTGTTTTGTTAATGTTTGGTTGAGCTTGGTGTTATGGCATTGCATGCCAATAATGTTTGCCAGGGCTGAAGGGAGGCGAAGTAACCTTTGTAAGAAAAAAAAGAAAAAGTCAAGGACGTTTCCACTTTTTTTTTTTGTGCAGACCGTGCAAATCCGAGTGTTTGTGCCTGAGTGGTGGCAGACAGGCAGGAGGGGAGGGATCAGAGGGGCTCTTGTCGGTGCGATTGTGTGACTCTTACTGAAAGTGACACCTCATCAATTCCCTGCATATTTCTGGCACTAGCTCAGCATGCTTAATGCACTAATATCCCTCTTTTTATAGCCGAGGAATCTGAGCGTGCTGCTAGGTTGGCTGCTAATGTTCATTGGAGCAGTATCATAATTATTACTTTTCCTTCCGTAGTGCTGTTTTTGTTTTGAGAACTCTCTCCACTGATGTCGTGGCTTTGCAGTCGCTCGCAGATACGTTGGAAGCCCACGGGTTAAAATAACAGCGTGAAATATTTAGAGCTGCTATAATTTATCAATTAATCCATGGGGAGAGATTAAGTGGGAGCGATTTTGGTGATTGATTAATTGTGTAACTCATTTTTCAAGCTAAAAGGGAATTCCCTCGTTGCCTTTTTCAGACTATTGGAAGTGAAAAAAAAAACGTTTCTTGCATATTGAAATGTATTGAAACTTGATCAGTGAACACTCTGAACAATTTTCATTGTTGCTTTGGTTAATATTGATAACTTGTGTATTATTTATGTACATATACACTTCCAGTGAATACCCAGTAAAGAATTCCTGACATAAGGAGGAAAAAAAAAGGATTTAAAAGTTGCACTTTTCAGTCAAAGAATATTTTAAAAATATTGATCATTCCTTCCTCCTGCTGCCTCTTCTTTTCATTTCAGTTGTACATCTTTTGCTTCATGTTAAAAATCTGGGCTAATCTGATTTTCTTTGAAGACTCACACACTACTGTTTGAAGGAGGCCGCGGTGTTGACGTTTCCCTGTAGTTAAGCTGTAACAGAGCTTTTCATTTTTCCATCCTTCTCGTGACTCCCCTGTGTAGTCTGATGAGCAGAAGGTGGCCAGGAATACATTTTGAGCATTTACTGGAAAATTAAATAAACCAATCGAATCAAAACACAGGGAAGAGAATTGAGGTTTAAAAGGCTGAATGGTACTCTCGTCAGTGAGTCATCAGAAGCACGCGAGATACGGATCTGCTGTAAGCCTTTCGAATTATCACCGGGGCATGGTTACCTAGCAGGGCTCGAAAACAAACGTCTCTTCAGAAAGAAATACAAAAGAAGGGCACGATTGAAAGACTGGACTTTCTCATCCCGTCACAATATTCGCTGACATTTCTCTGATTCCTCGACCGTCAGAATGTGCTGACGTGATCTCGCACCTTATAGCCAGCAGAAATTCTTCCAGGGAGTCGATATTTTCCTTGTTTGTGTAACTACTCTTTCAGCCATTGATGTCACCGGGCCTCTCAGGTGAGACACATTCGAACAAATCTTCCCAGAAGTCCCCACAGGTCTGAAGCCGAAGCGGCATTGTCTGCTGGCTGCTCCAGCCTGACGACCCCTATTTTGCCAGACATTTCGACTGAGATTAGAATCTGTTTAAAGAAGGAACGCTTCACGCAGGAAAAGGCTTTAGGCTTATATCCCTTTCAGGATCAAACAGTCGGCTCGATGTTCCACGCTGCCGGCATGGAGGTTGAGTTGAATTACAATTTTATCAACACTGTTTTCAAGATGGACTTCTTGCTCTGTTTGGTTCACTCGAGTCATTCAGGGTAGCCTCTGTATAATTAAAGCATTCAGAGGAAGTGGCCATCAGGACCTGTGCTGATTTTATTTTACTTTTTAAGACTCGATTCACACCAACGCAGAAAAAAAACAAACATTTTCTGTTGCACTGGCACCTTTCATCCACAGGAAATGGTGTTTTTGGTGGGAAAAACTGAGAATTAAAAAAAGAAAAGCTTTGAAAAGTGGAAACTTTTACAAACTTTTATGGTTGATCTAATGATTCAAATCTTTTAAGACACAAATATGTAGCAATCAGTTTTGTCTATTACACACTATTCCAACATGTTATTTCTACGTCTGTCTTGATTTATCCTGATCTTATAGGGAAGGGTATCATAAATATTTTATAGATATTACTTACTCTTATCGATATTTCTTATTGATCCGGTATTTTAACATTACTCTTATCAGTGCTTTTGTGTGGGAATAAAACCAACAACAAATTGTGAATATGCAATGTTTTTATTTATGACAATTTAGAACACACAACGCAGACTTTGAAAAGCCACTTAATTTTTTTCTGGACATGTAATTTTAATTTGCATTTCATTAACGGCATGTCAGGTTTTTTCACTATTATATACAAAATAAATGCAGAAGATGTCACAAATGTGACAAATCTGACCCAGATCTTTTGAGTGCATGTTTTTGAATCGGATACATATCTGATGTTTTTCAGTCTGAACACTCGTGTTTCATTTCATCTGACTTATTACAGTGAGGTTGGGGTGAAGCATCAATCCACTAACCTCATGTCATGCTGTTTGAATCTTGTAGCTCCAGACGTCTTCAGAACAGAAGTCCAGTTGCTTCGTCTTTCTTCTTTTAATTTCCCATGTTCTGGATGACTGAGAATCACCCACGAATATATGACAGGTCTCCTTTAGCACGTCGCTTCGTTCTAAAAACAACTGCAGAATCAACATGCTAACGTGTAGCATCCATGTTTAGCTTCTACTGTAAACACCATGTTACTGTTAACAATACTGTTCAGGCTGGAGCTTATTGATCAGGTCAAAATTAATCACATGGCTCAGAGGCTGAAAAAGTACTGGGTTTTCAGGGTTTCCCGCAGCGCATAAATGGCCTGGCGGGCCGCCAGGCTTTACATGCCTCCCCGCCAGGCTATGCTTTATTTGTTTACTCAGAGCCGACATCGACGCGCAGAGCATGTGCTAAATTAGCAAAGCTAAAAAGCTATCGTAATAACCCTCAGCGTGCAAAAAATAAGTC
>JAUBOC010000181.1:6643433-6653860 GCA_032275365.1 Anablepsoides cearensis | reverse complement strand
TATTTTTATTTAAACTGAATCTTTGTGTTCAACATAATGTGTTTTTCTTCTTGTGGCTCTGGAGTTGTTCAACATGTCTAAGCATCAATGTTTTTATTTTATTTTCAAAGTGAATGACTATGATTCACTGCAGTACATGCTCTTAAGTTTTTTTTGTTTTATGTAGAAGCATTTACCATTTTGAAGAACTGTGTTTATTCTTTGAATACATTTCTCGAATATGTATATTGTAATCAAGAAAAGGACTGCCACATGAAAACGGTATTACATTTCAAGATTTTTGTTCTGTCTGTACTGTAGATGAAACTGAATGATGTGAAATTTCAAGCCAGAATATTTTTGTTGTTTAACTACAAGGGGAAAAAACGGTTAAAGTGCTTGTGACATGCATATCCATCAAAGAAAACATCTTTATGTTGAATAAACTTGGCATAATACACGTGATTTTATCCATTTTGTCACCTAACTGGCATATTATCTTTTAAACTTGGCTCATTTAAAGTGAAACAGGAAGTGACATCAAAGGGGAACTTTTAAGAAAGCAAACTCCCTGTTCTTTGTTTATTGAAACAATATTATCTGAACTCTGACTCTTCTTCATCTCTCTCTGATATTGACTCAAAATAATCTTAAGAAACATCTGATTCTTCTCTACAGTCTGTGTTGTTAGCTATTGCTGCAATGCTGTTTACATTTAGACATCCCCCTTTGACATCACTTCCTGTTACTTTACATGGGAATATTTCAACAACTGTTCATCTCTACGGCATGATTTCTTTTTTCAAATCATGATTAATACTATTATTCCAAAAATGCATTCATGTTTTTTAAGTGTCACAGGCACTTTACAGATCAAAGCAAAAATAAAATGTAAGGTCTATCATTTCTTGAGTGAATGCACATTGCTTACGAAATTTTAAACTAAGATCACCTTATCATCAATATTCAAGTCTAATCTACTGCTCATAGTTGAGTTTCATCAGAAAAAATTAAAGTGGATTAAAGAAAAACAAAATATATCAAAAGGTTGCATAGATAGAAGCGGCAAACAAATAAAGCGCTAGATGCTGTTAGTTTTGACATATTTGCTCTGTGGAATACAAGAATAAAAGTAGTTTAACATCCTGTCATAAACACATCAGGAGATTTTGCTCTGTATGAGAAAGGCAAAACAACAACAACAACAAAAAAACACTGAACTATAAAATTACTTTAATCTGAACTATGCATAATGGATCAGATCAAAAGTATTGTTCATGACCAGCGGTTTATTGTTCAGTAAGTGTAGTTAATGCTTTGGAACAAACACCAGAACAATCAGATTTAAACAGCTGACATCACTGTCTTCAGAAAACAACACTGAACGGAACAAAACATTTCCTGTTTGACAAAGTAAATCAAATTTTCTACAATGATGTGAGACACGAGGCATGAAGAATTAAGAAAAATAAAAACAAATCACTGTAGGCACAACAGGTGTCGGCGTAGTGGCAGCGTGAATTCATTTTATTACAATACAAAACATGAGCATTGTGTTTAAATATTCATTGTAAAATAATGTTTTTTTTTGTAATGGTAGTTATTCTACACACAGAACGGTTGTATCAGTAATGTTTAGCACTTCCAATGTTACAAACAAAATTCTTAGAATTGCTTTAAACAAAGTTTTTACAGGCATTAAATTGTCAACTGTAATACTAATTTGTACTTGTTGAAAAAGCACATTTTAATCTGCAGAGGTTTGTAAAACATTCTCATATCGATCATACATCACAGACACACTGTTTCCCATTTACATCCTCAGCTCTGTTAAATATTACAATAAAACCTGCAATTAATTTATATAAACAATAATGAACATTTACATTTAGTATTTATGTTAAAGGGAATGCTGGTTCTCTGATTTCCTTTCATTAAACTTTCCTTACAAATTAGTCTGTTAAGGCTATTATCGCCCACTACCATGATGGGTGAGTGGTCATGTCATTGTCTGTGCCTTTGTGTGTATTGGTTTGTCTGTCAGCAAATTATTTAATAACCCACAAGACAAATTTTGATTAAATTCTTAGAATGTAATCACTGAATGTTCACTTTAGGAGTCGACCCAATCCAAGGTGGCCGTCATGGCTAATTGATAATTAGTAGATCCTGTTTTGTGTAATTTAGCTTTAAGAAAGGGGTCTTGTTTAAGGGTAAAACTATGAACAAGTTCAAGTTATGGAGTATAAATGGGGAAAGTACAGTCTATAAAATATTTACCTATGACAAAACCAAAAGTGTTTTTAAGATGTTTATAAAAGACAGATAATATTAAATCAAGAAATTGCAGCAATTCATGTCAAGTGAAGTTTTTTGTGACTGTTACTGAACATTACATTTAGACTTCTATTGATCTTTCCATCTTGGCTCAAGTTGATGTTTTCTCAGATTTAGTTGATGTGACTGAAATACTGTAGAAGAGATTTAATAAACCGACTTGTGATGCTGCTGATTTCAAGCCTCTAATGTCTGATTGATTCATGTTTCTGGTGTTTTAGCCATCGCCTGTAGTTTCCGACCACATACATTTTAGGATCAACACTCTGGATTGTTCTGATTCTGTCCCTTCATCAACACTAACTCCTCATGGGAGTCTCCAGTAAACCTGGTCCTTTGCTGGCCTTACCTTTTGTTCAGAGGGTTTTTTTCCTTTCTGGTGTTTTCTTGTTCACTTTTAGATGTTCCTAAGGTTTTTTCTTTTTTGTAATGCATCATGAGGCGTCGTATTTGTTCAGCTCTATTGCTCGTCCCATTTTGCGTTTCACCAAGGCTAAACAACAGCGCGGGCGAGGGGAAGCACAGTGTGTAGCTTTTTATATTTGTTAGGAGACTGAAAGCGGGGAGAGGCTTCTTCAACTATTCCTGTGAGGAAAGTGGATCTTTTTTAGGGTATCAAAGGAGGACATCATTTCCACACTACAAACTGTAACACGTTGAAACGGAGCTGAGGTCGGAAGATACTTCATCTGGCACCGGATGGAGGAAGGCTGGCCTGACTCAGAGTTTATGTTTCACAGACGTTCTCCAGGAAATTCCTTTGACTGTTCTTTGGACTCAGTAGGAGGCCCAATCAGTGGAAGGCCACATGGGTTCCTCCGATTCATCACATCCTTCCTCTTTTCCTTTTCCCCTTCCCTTTGGTCTATCTCTCTGTATCACCGTCTCTGTCTCAACGTCTCTCTTGTTGAGTGTTGGTGTTTGATCTCTAAAGATCCTTGAGAATGAGGAGCCAGTAACAACAGCAGGCTGGAATTCTCTGTGGGCCTGTTTGGATCCTCGCCTATCATGCCCTTTTCCTGCTGATGGACAGCTCCAGGCATAGCTGTGCCTCTAAACCCCAGCTACGTCAAGACTTCATCTAAATAAACCCTCTCACTGTCAAAGGCAAAGAACTAGAACTAGGATTAGCTCTGACCTTGTTTGTACGTAGCAAGAACAACTTGCATTTATCCATCATTTAATATCTTTAATGCTTTTTTAAAATCATTTCTTGCTAATCCAAAGAGGCTGATGTTTGCAATTCTTTGCTTTGCAGAGAACATGTGTCTAATAGAGCCTCACGCTGTCCGTCTTGATTCTTTATTTTTAGCCCTCCGACTGCATGTGCTACACATCTTTAAAACTTGCCGACAAGGGACCCAAGCATTTGGCAGACTGTCATGAATGTGGGCGCACAGCTGACTGGGCTGTAATATGCTCTTGTCTAAAAACTTGCTGTTTCATCTGAAAGCAAAGAGGGACTTCTTAACGAAGTACTTGCATTACATCAGAATCCGCTCTCAAATCGTTAAGTAAGAATCTGAGTCGAGCTTTGTTTCTTTTGCATATCAAATACTTTTTGATTTACTTTTGACTGCTTTGGTCTGAGTCTTTACACAGAAATAGAAAATCCTACCAGAGTATTTCTCTTTACTTCTCTGTCTGCAGACCCGCGAAGTCAGAATATTGTTTTTTGAATCGTGCAACTACAAAAGTGTGCCTTACTTTCAAAGTTATGCCTGAAATACATTTTACTTTGCACCATAACTTCTGCATAGGTCACACTGACCTTTTAGGTAGTATATTTGTCTTTCAGTATCAAAGGTTATCCCCCTCTAAGTTCATTGTTTTTTCTTATCAAAGCTGCCCATTCAGGCAGCTTGTAGGATCCTGGTCCAGGAGGATTCAAACGTCCTTTTTTTGGTTGGAAGTCCTTGAGTTCTTTGTTCACTGGGGCAGTGTGTGATGTGCCTGTTCTCTTTGAGATGTTTATGCATCAATAAAACTGTCCGAATTTGAGAAAATAAAGCTGACAAGGACATAATGATCTATCCCACAGGACCCAGAACCAGGAGTGAACAAGTTCTTAAAACCCTTTTTCAGCCCAGATAAACTTGCAGTCTTCGGCAGCTCTTGTTGGGTTTTTCATCTGAAGCTTGTATCATGTAAATCAACCTGTTTTTTTCTTTTAGAAGTCATACATAACAAAGACATGACAGAATCTTCTTTGTGCTTTTGCTCTGTATTGCTTTAGGTATCCAAATCTAAAAAACAAGAAAAAAGTTAGCTTCCTTGAAGCATTCTCTCACATTTTGACCAAAAAAAAAGTAAAGTGAATTGTTTGCTTTATTACTCCCCCTCTGTCCTTTGATTATATTTTGCATACGTGCATTTTTCTATCTTCCACCAGTGATCTGTGCAGCTTGTTTGAAAACTCTCTCTTGCCAGGCAAAGTTGATGGAGTCGCTGCAGGGGAGATGATTGTGAGCTACTCAACAGCAAGTTGGTGCTTTAGTGCTGCAGCTTATGGATTCCTCTGCTACTCTTGCTGGAAAAATATGACGGAGGGAAAAAAAACTACTGAGATGAAATACAACTTATGAATGACATGAAGTCATTTTTTTTTCAAATAAAAAAACAGATAGAACTTTTACTTTAAATATTTTCACTGCTGTACTTGCAGATACCCAGCTTGTTTAATCCCTTGTAGCTTGTAGCGCACTGAACCTGAAACTTATTGGAATGAATGTATATTAGAGATAGCCAAAGTGTCCAAAGTGTCTACCACAGCACTCTCTCATGCACAGTCTTTGATTTCTTTCTCTTTTCTTCCTGTTTGCACCAGACTTGTTTTGGGCACAGCAGGCTACGCCTTTTTGTCACGTGACGCACCGGTTTGCGAGTCAAAAAGCTGGAGCTTGTTCTAGATATTAGATTCTTGTTTGAACGCAGCGTTTGCACTCCGGTTGATGTGTCAAGTATTGCCAGAGTCCAGAATATTCTGTCCTGCTCCACTCATCCCCCCCTATTCCCCCCCTCACTCCTCTAGCCTGTCCTTTAGCAGAACCTTGAAGCACCATTGAAATTCTGCACTGCCTTTTGAAATCTCTGTTGATGAGGCAACACGGACCCACAGTGGCTCGGCTGTTCTCCCACTGCAGGGTATTTTTCAAAGTCATGTTTATATACTATAAGTAGAAAGGAGTGAAAGTGCTTTGATGGTATCTAACAATGAAAATGCTTAGAAATCTCCCCTGGACTTTAGGCATGAATGCTTGTTTCCTTTGCAGGCTCTCTCAATAGGCCATGCTCGTAACTGTGGGTCACTTTTTGTGCTATTTTGATTCTAATTTTGCATGTAGTAACACTTTGATTGTATTATATGCAAACAAGGAAAAATCCTAATGCTAATTTTATATTCTCAATGTTCAAACTTTTCACTAAATTTATTTTATTCCTGTCTTATAAAGCAAACTCAATTCAAAAGAGGTTCATTTTAAAGTTAAGAATGTCTCTCTTTTTTTTGCACACAACAAAGGTCACTTCTGTTACTTTTAAGAAGACTATCCACTCTATTGAGTCCCTGAGTGTCATATATAACAAGAAAATTGATAAAAAGATAAGAGATTTGTTCCAGCAAGACTGTGTGTGTGTGTGTGTGTGTGTGTGTTAAGCTGTGCCTCTATTGCCATTCATGTAGTGTTGGGGTTAGGTCAATATTATATTAGCACTGCCATTGCATTTTCCACAGCCCCATGAATAATGTAAAAGTCAGATATCCCTTCATACAAATACAGCCCATTATAGCTGTGAATTCCCGGATAAGAGTAGAACAGTTCATAGTTTCTTCCCACAGATTTGATTAAGCTCATTGCATGAAATCACCAAATGAACCTAAAGTTGTTGCCACAGGAAATAGACCTTTTCATCGGAGAAGGAGACCTTATTGTGACCTTGTTGGAGACAATCAATGGCCTTTATCTCCCTCTCTCTCTCTCTCTCTCTCTCTGAATAATAAATCCTACAGAGGGTTGGTCCACCATGCCTGTAATGTATTGACCTACAACACAACATTTATCAACTGGACTTGGTGGCTAAATAATTTAGCTTTTAATCTCAGACTGTACTCCATCAGTGGCATCCCAAACAAGTTTGGCCCACCAAGTTAGATTGATCTGTTCCTCACAGAGTGGAAAAAAAAGGAAGATTGAACTTTATTCAGTATATCAAGCAGAGAAACTGAAGTGGAACTTTTCATATCTCCTTGTTGTACTGGAACCGCTGAAAAGGTCAAACTGAGAGGCCAGCAAGTCTGCTTCTTACTGGTTTTGGCTGTGCCTTACAGACGGTTCAGCTAATAAAACACCTGCACATTTGTAGGGTGGAAAACAAAATCAATCTCGCGCCTTTTAGAAAGACACAAAAACTTTGCTCGAAGGCAAGGGCACCCTCATATTTGGCGGAATGTCTCATACTTGACTGATTTTCTAAACTGTACAATAATTTATGTCATTCACAGTTGTTAACTGTTCTGTTTGGCGCCTCAGGTCATAGCTTCCTGAATCAACACAGCAGCTTAAACCACAGTTATTGGCAAAAGAAAACTGCTGCAATTTACAAGAGTGAGCAACTATAGATTTTTATTCAGACCAAGGCAGGAATAGTACCCCAAAATTCTTCTTTAGCCTTCAAATATTTCAAATGCCACAAAACAACCACATATTCCCCATTTGCTTTAAGAAACTATTGGGTTTATTGAAATACTGCTGTCATTTATTTATCAAATCTTGTAAGATAAGCTGCTGGAAATTGCATTAGACATGTGTTCAAGTAAAAAAGGGCTTTTAATTTCATTAAAAGAAAATTAAATCAAAACTTTGCACATTGAAGGACACCAACAACACTTTTAAAGTCTCACCGCACTGTTTCTGTGCTTCATCATTTTTTATTCCTTTTTCATTTCCAAAGCTTTTTGCCCTCCTCTTAGATATTTCAGCTTTTTATTAATAACAAATGGAGCTTGCTGATTACTTTTAGCAAAGCAACAGCAGATTACCATAGTCAGTGTGAATACTAAACAAGAGAAATGGGCGTACTGGACCTTGATCCGAAAATCTCACTTTAACCAAATTACATTCCCCGAGATGAAAGAGTGAATTGTTCTGATAGGCTGATCAAAGCAGAGTATCACTTTTCTATAAAGCAACACCTGCAGAGGCGGATGGAGAATTTTGTTGGAGCAGTGAAATACATAATGCACTTCTATGTTTAATGTAAACATCGGCTTGGGAATATAGTAACTTAAATATTTAATTCATTTCACATTTTTGGTGCAGCTGATAATGCGTTGATTGTATTTGGCCAAATTTAGGGATGCAGAACCCAGTTTCCTACCGTCCTTGGTTTTTTGAACCGGCGCTTGTTAGAATAAAAAGTTTGCTTTGGCATTGATGTGGCATAATTTATCATCCAAGTTGCTCCTGAGTCTCTAGATGACCAACTTTTTCAAATGCCGTGGATTATTGAAGACAAGACAACTAATAAAACATTTATATGTGGAGTTTTTGAATGTTTTGCTCTTAATTGTAGACAAAAATGGAGCAGTTTTAGTTTTACAAACAAAATTGTCGCTGTTGACATTATTGTTTAGTTATTTCAGCCTTTTTTTGGTGAATGATGGGGATTCTGTGATTGTGTTTGTGTATGCCTGTCTGTCTGTTAGCAAAATATCTAGCTTGCTCAAAGTCACTTCCAACATATTCTAAGAGCACTAACATATAAAGTGAGTTCTTTGTTGAAAACATTGGCATTAACTGTTGATGTCAAGCCTGTCTGTCTGTTAGCAAAATATCTCATGAACTGCTGAACAGATTTAACAAACTTTAGGAAAGAAATAATTAGATTTACATTTAAAATGGATTATCTTTTGAAATCCACCTGTTTCAAGATAGATGCTACAGCCAATCGATCTTAGCAAACACAACAAAACGAGTATAACTTTGTCAATTTACAGCTCAAATTTATTGTGGTAGTAGCCGAGAGATGTATTTTTTTGTACTTTGCCATGCAATAAAGTTAGCAATATGCATTCCTTCAAGGAATTTTCATGTTTTGATCAAACTTCTAGACAATCTTTAGACACATTATATTATGTCAAAAATACTATGAGAGGTTCACATCAGCGCATTATTGTTTTAGTTATTTCCACCTTTAGGCTAAGATGTCATTTCTAATTTCTGTAGTTGGTGAATATTTCAATTTGTTGAAATTTGTCCCATGCCTTTACAGACGAGTTTTCTCTGTCATGAATGTTAAGAGTTAAATTCAATTGATCTCCAACTTTATAATTATTATCTGAGCAGTTCATAATACCTTTATAGACATGACTGCAGATTTGTGATTTACTTAAAGTGGGGCCCAAAAGCACCAGCCCGTAAGTGTTTTTGAAGATTGCATCACTTTGTATAAAACTATAATTACGGTTGTGCACACAGGAGATTCCGGTGAGTAAATGTTTGTTTTTAGATGGTGTGAAAAACAACATAAAAACATAATGACATTTTCAGACAGACTGTCTTGCTGGTGTGCAATAAGGCGTCAAAGAAAAAGAAAAAGTATTGTCAGTGATATAATGAACTGCATTGAGTTCCTTGAAGCGAGGCTCTGAACCTGTTAGCACAACATGCTATCTTGTGCCGGTGTGCTGACATGATGGCTTTTCCGGTGAATGAGCAGGCCTCCCAACACTGTCTGGGCTGGAGTGGGCTCAGGGTGGTGAAAGGATGTGAGCGTGAGGCTCTGTGCTGCTCTTTAAATCTTCTTTTCACAATAATATCAAATCATCCCCGTACACTAAGGCGTAGGTGTTCAGGGTGTTTTTCTCGCACGTCTTGGAAGGGTCCAAGGGGGGTGTAGAAAGGTCAGGTTGGTGCTCAGTAGCACATTTGCATGAGTAGGTTTGTGCGTTGATGCTTATTGTAATGGCTGTCATAGATAAAATGTGTCATTAGAATTAATTATCCATGGGGTTATGTGAAAAGGCAGTGAAAATGTGGCATTAAACTACTGTTGCATTTATGTCACTTGATAAGTAATTGGGTGCTTAGATTAATGACTAATTTAAACATTAACAATATATAATTAACATATATTGCTTATATACTCCCATTGATGTCTCAATTAGGTTAAAACACATACCAAAAAATAGTGCCGGCACAAAATGCTCTGTAGTTACTTTTTTATATTTTCGTTTAGGTTAAACTTTTTGATGTAGGTTTTCACACACATCTTAATATTGTCCTCTAATTTGAGCCATTGCAAGAGATATAAACACACAAATCACCTGCTTTTCTGATATTTACAGCACTGTGCTTAAAGTTTATTTGGTTTCGGCATAAAAACAGCTTTGTTAGGACTTGGAACAGAATCAGTCAGTGCTGTGTTCACAAAAGAAAACCCAGTCACAATGATAACATCAGGAAAGCAAGTGAAAACATCCCAGTGTTAGGTTTATGTTTCTTTATAAATCCACTTTAACCTCCCCCTCCTGTGAGATGAAGCAGCAAAATCTTACTTCCCTGTTAAAATGGGATAAGAATCATAATTGTCAGTCTTCTGTGTTTATCAGTGTTTGTCTCTTTGTCAAACAAATATCTTAAAAACCAAAGGACAGATTTTATCAAAACTACAGAAAGCATTTATTGGACGTACATCTACAGCTGGTTAGCTTTTGGAGTCAATTCAGTTCAAGATGGTTGCCACAACTAGTTGATTTTAGGAAACACAGAAATGGCTGTAACTGTCAGATTTACAGATTGTTAGCTAGATTTCGATGTGGTAGTAACTGAGAGTCATTTACAACTCAGTGGTTTTGAGTAAGATTGTGCATGTTCCTTATTCTTTTTTCAAAATTTGATGCAAATGGCAACAACAGCAGATCTTAAGCTGTGTCACAATTCAGGGCCTCCTCTGTCAAACAGACCAGTTGACGGTTGCTTACGTCACTGCCCTGCGCTGAAGGCTGCCCAATTTGTGCTCCTTCTCATATGGCCCACCAACACATTCTCACTCCCAACTCGTCACATATTGACGCTTTTGCAAGGTTCCCTCTGCGTCTTATTTTGACGCGC
>JAUBOC010000181.1:6600469-6612440 GCA_032275365.1 Anablepsoides cearensis | reverse complement strand
TTTATAGCCACACAGGTTAACTCTCATTTTTCATTACAGGTTTGATGATGTAATTATATTTTAATGATTGCACATTGACTTACATCTAATTTAATGTAAAATGACAAGATGAAAGTGTCATTGCGATATAGGGAAGGTGTGTACACACTTTCACTACACTTAAACACTGCTATAATAAAGCATGTTGAAATGAGAAGATATATTTCTTGTGAAAATAAGAAGAGAATGATTTGCCTCATAGGTTAAAGATGTTACAGGTATAATCTGAGTACACTGGAGTCCTGTGTTTGTGCTCTGTTTTCTGTCTGAGACTGAGCCCATACTGTTTTGCTCATTCTGGGGCTCCAAATAGAAGGTGGAGAGCTGACTGAGTTTAGGAGAAGAGGAGCACAGAGCCTCTCCACTCGGTGCCTGGGTCAATATAAAACCTCATTACTGGGGTGTCATAGAAAATTTGTGCACTTTCTGCTCCATCTAGCAGCAATTTTGCTGGATAAGCACTGCACTCGTTTGGCCCGTTTTAAGCATTTTCACTAAAGAAAGGCTTGCAAACAGGAAGGCATCGCTACCCCACGGGGGCTCATGGCACCACCCGCCAACTCCCCCGGCGCTGGACCTTCTCTCACATTTTTACTGTTGCTTTTGTGTGCATTCGTTGGTTTACTGTATATTTATTGCACACACTCATCTTTTGACTCTTCATCCTGCATAAAGCTTGTGACGCTGTGTCTGTAGTATACTGTCAAGGGCTACTGTGTTGTGGAAATAATTTAATAGGGAACAGAAACACCTGATTTAAAGAACAAAGTTTCTTCATAGAATGGTAATCTGAGTTTGTTTATTGCAATAAACAGGAAGTTAGCACGGAGCCATCAGGCAGTTGTAATAGCTAACTATATATACTGTTTACAAAAACCATTAGCTCATCTTAGTAAAGCATGATCCTAAACACCTTGATGGGTTAGGGGAAAACACAGAGGCAAATGCAAATAATAACTAAATAGTGTAAATCTTGTTCTGGCTATAATCATTCTATCTACCAATAAACAGGGTGCCATGAAAAACTGGGTCATTAGAGTATGTCATAAATTACTGGCTTCCTGTGGAAATGCTAGTGTGAATGCTTGTTGCTGAAAATTTTAGCTGAAAGTTTAGGTTTAATGCAAGTTTATTTGAAATGCAAAACTACAACAACAACAACAAAAGCTCAAATTAGCAGAAAGAAGCACAAAAAAGCAAAATTAGCAGAAGAATAGCTAAAATAGCTAAAAAAGTACAATTAGACAGACATGTTAAAATTAGCTTACAGAAAGTGAAAGAGGTGTTATAAAAGCTAGATTGGCAGGAGAAATGGAATAAAGTGCATTGCAATCTGTTGTAAAATAGCTAAAACAGACAAAATGTGCATCAAAATGGCTAACATAGCTGAAAATGCTGAATTTAGCATAAAGAAAAGGGAGCATATGTTTGCAGAACTTGCTAAACTTTAAATGGCCCCTAATATGTGAATATAGCTTAAAAACTAATTTTAGCTAGTAATAGCTGCAATAGGAAAGAAAAATCTACTGAAAAAAGCTCAAATGAGCAAAAACAAGCTGAAATCACAAAAAGCATTTTTTGCAAACTTCACAAAGTACAATCTAGCAGAAGAATGGCAGAAAGTAGTAGAGTTTTAGCAAGAAAGAAAAAAAAGCTAAATATAACGCAAGGAAGTTAAAAAGAGCTGAACCAGAAACATTTTGAAGAGTTTTAATAATGTTGAAAACATCTCCATTCATTTTCAAAGGAAGAAAATGCGTCCGAAAAAGTAAAATGGCGAAAAAAAGTATAAATAGCTGAAATACCAAAAGTCATTGGCGGAATGTCGTGAATGAGCTGAACGTTTTGATATATGAATTGTTGAAATAGCACAAAAATTGTGGAACGAGATAAACGTACGGAAGACAAAAAATGATTTCAACAGTGTGAATGTTTGCGAAGCATTCACACTGTTACAATGACACGTGACAGACTTACATAACGCAACTGCAAATTATTACTTTTTTATTTAACTGAAGATCAATAAATCTTTACTGTATTATGGAAGCCTTTCTTACTTATAGATCCCTGCTTGACATAATTATTCTCTCAGTATACTTACTAAATTAAAGATGGGCTTTCCCCTTCATCAAAACTTTGATATTTTGCTATCATCCCTCTGTTCTCTGCCAACTTAAATATACATTTAAGTTACTGCCTCTCATCTCCTTTATGACATAAAAAGAACATATCAGAAGGGAAAGAAGAAGGGAAAAAATATTGCTGTATTAATTTCTAACAGGCAGCTTGTGGGTGCATAGGCAAGATATTTACATGTTACTAGGGTGTTTTTTTTCTCCATCTGTGGAAAGACTAAGCAAACAGAACGACATGTTTATAAATATACATTCCACCCTTTTGAACAAGCTCTATAGGGCCATCGCTTTATTAAAAATAAGGGTGATTTCAGAACGTAGGGTGAAAGGAATAATCAAAGGAAAATGACAAAGGAGAGAAATATTGTTTGACTGTCGTGTAAAGTGATTTTGGTTTTGTACAACAATAGAGACTTTAGTTGAACAGAACGCACACAACAACGATTGAATAAAACATGATCAGATAAAAGCCAAACATGCAAGGGGGGGGGATGGAAAGGTCAGTAAGAACTCTGGCCATAATTATGGCTGGAGAATTTGCCAGGAATGCACTAATTAAACCACAAACAAATCTCCAGTCCTGACCTCACTGTCTTCTCCCTGCAGCTCCACCACCAAGCCCACATATTAATCACTGGGGAGGGAAACAAATACTTGGCTGGCCAGGAACTGCTGTACTAAGTTAAAGCACTTTACAACAAACACAAAGGCACACACGTACGCCCGTATTAGCCCATATTGGAACTGAGACCAAACAAGAAGTAGGGCAGGAGGAAGCTCCAGATTGGACGGCAGAGTAAAAAGCTGGACTGATCTGAAGGTTGAGTAGCCTCCTGCTGGAATAAAGACCACTACCAATCAGTGTCTCTAATTGAAGTGGAGCGGGAAGGCTTTTTTTTTTTTTAACAGACTAAAAGGGGGGAAAAGGCAATCAGGGTGGGCTGTGTTGATGTTTCTTAAACAGCTCTGCGCTGGATCTGGCTTTAGGTTTCTGTGCGAGTGCATCCATGTGTAGTGTGAGTGCTGCGTTACTTTGTGTGAGCAGGAAGGACTGACTGCATCATGCTGTTCACCTCCAGTGGTGCATCTGTAGGTGTCTTTCTTGTTAACTCCAGATGGCTGGTGATAATCTCAGTGTTTCCACCCCCCTGTATATGCTGGAGCTTACAAAACTGCCTACGGGGAGAGAAGGTAAAAACAGCAACATTTAATATCCACAATCCGGCCTCCTAAAAGATAATCAACATGTTATCCAAAGAGCATTCTCAGATGTTAACCTGTTACACGGAAACAATGAATTACTACTGTCACTGCCGCTGTGACACGGCTGCATCTGTACAGGCACGCCACCTGCTTCCTTCCCTCCCTGGCTCAAGTGCTCCTTTTGCAGTTTGCTATGAGGGGAAATGTTTTACAGTTCCCTGTGATCCAGATGGCTAACTGTACACAACCTCCAGCACTGAATGATAAATGGCAAAAAAGCACATTTCATCCATCGCCCAGCTTAGCTCTCGGCTGCACACTGATATCCCTGCTGAAAGCCTGGTGAAAAGCACAGTTGGATGTATGGAAGCGGTCACTGGAGAGGCTTTTTACAGCCACTCTGCTGCTGACAGGAGCTACCTGTGCTTTCTTTCTTTCCTCTCTCCCGCTCTCTCTCTCTCTCTCTCTCTCGCTTTTTTTCTTTTTTCATGGGTGGATGCTTAAGTCTCAATACCAACCAGCTGTGATCAAAATGTTGATCGCCTTCCCATCAGCTCGCGGTCCCATTTGTGAAGTGATGGGAAGCTTCGGCTGCGTTTTGCCCCTCTGCCGTTAAACTGAAACACTCAATCGTCGATTGAAAGGACCTACACTCCGGTTTGCCCGAGGAACAGGTGTGTTCGCCCAACACACCCGGAGTATAAGTATTGTTTAAGCAATTTCAAGTGTTAATTGTTGGGTGTACCGCCTTGTGGGATGCTATAAAAGCAAGTCATCCAGTGAATTAGCTTGTACGTATTAAAGCCCAGCCTGAATGCAGTATCTGCAGTTTGTGTTGAGTTTTTTGTTTGTTGGTTTTGTTTTATGTTGTTGTCGTCTGTTGTGTTGGACCTTCCAATGGCCTGTTCTGGGAGTGGAGCCCCAGGGCTCACCCACCACCATAACCACTCTTGCTGCCTGGCTTGCCCGGCTGCTGGAGCAGCCATAAAGAGTATGTGGCCTTCACAGTTAATCATCACGCCAACTCACTCTTGCCTGATTGTATTGGCGGCTCCAGGGATCTGCCATAATTGGATCCTTGTAAGTGGGATGGAGGAGCTAAACAACCAGATTGCTGTTTGTTTATACCTTTTCATATATTAGCAACGTGCCGAGACTTCTCAAGCAGTCTGGGACTTTTTCCTCGCCGCTCGCCGCTCTAATTAGTAATTCATTCTTAACATATGCCTCAATTGCGGACCTATCCAGCTATTTGTGATTAACTCTGCTTTAATTAGAGTCACTCATGCAGACTTTTGGCTCTGCATGGATGTGGAGTGGGCATGTGAAAAAACCACCGGCACTTCCCGTGATGCATGTGGCAAAAAGCCAGGAAGTTTCTTAGCTTGGACTAGAAATTTTGAAACCATGTACTGTATTTAAGGATTGTAAGGGTAAAATATGGCCAATATTGGATGGACAGTAGAAAAATAAGCAGACTCATCAAACTTAGTTTCCAGATAAAGTAATTAAAGGTGAAATGCCAACCTAGTTGTGGTGCTTTTTTTGGAAGCAGTGGGGTGTAGTTGTTGCATGTTGTTTATAGGAAACAAGCAACATGAAGCAAGGCGACTCTGACAGCTGAGTTTATGCTTGATTTCAATGCATGAAAATACAAACATAGTATGAAATTGTCCCTTCCAGCCCACTGGGTCTGTCTTGAATGAAATGATTTATTAACAACCATGTTAGATGAACCTGCTTTAACTGTTTTTTTTTTATATAAGATCTTGATATGAATCTGTCATACGTTGTATACTATTGTAATCGCTGTGAGCCCTTGACAACCCAGAGAGAGACACACTGAGTTTAATCCAGCAATTTCTCACCTTTCAACAACTTGTCACCACCCACTAGTTTAACAAGCTAACTTAATCAACCAGGCTTACATGTTTCTGTTATCAGTTCCTTTGCAGTAATTAAGTTGCACCTTTGTCAGACAACCCCCGTGTCACCTTTGACAATGTGTGTGCAACCGGAGTGTGTGCACATTGTCACGATAAGGATTTTCAACTCATCTCGCAGTGCCAATAGCCAAGCTGCCCTTGCAATATCCCGCTAGAGTGGAAACTTGGCAAAATAAATCAAAACATACTTTCCACATTGGAGCACACTAAAAGCAAACCCCAGTAATTAAAAGGCTACCGCTTTGGAGGTTAACCGCAGAATGAGATTTGTGGGGAAACTCATGCAGGGAAGGGGGCATTTAGTCACATGGCCCTGAGTCCCCCCACAGATAAAGCTCATTTTCTTTAGCAGTGGGGTAGAAAGAGTGGCGAGCACAGCCCATTTGGTTTTAGCCTCGCATGGGGCCCATGGGGGTAGCCAGCATTTTATTTAAGGTCACCGGGAACAAATGGGATTCATACGGTGTCTGGCAGGTTGCAGTGGACAGGGCCCGAGCTGGGTCCTTCCAACCCCACTGCCCCCAGGCGCCCTCTCCATCTCTTCTTGCAGGAGAGCGCAGGTCTTTCCCTGCTTTCCATTTTACTGTTTGAAGCCCCAGATAAATACCTCACAACCCAGCTACTTCTAATACCGGTGCTGTGTCAAAGGGTAATAGCATGTTAAAATCCCCCTCAGGTTGTTCAAAAGGGTAACCTTAAAAAATAAATCCCAGCTGCAAAGCCTAATTCTATTTCTCAATAATGAAAAACAAAGACATGAATGGATGTGGGGATCCCCCCTCGATTGTTCCGACTATGATGTGTGCCGCATGAAACACAGGCACCCCATCGTCGACCAGATCAGATGATCCTCCACGGGGCGACCCCGTGCTTGAGCCACTCTCTAATAAAACCCGTAATAGGTTTTCAGGGGGGAATGAGTGGCCATAACAGTTTAAGGGCTTTTCTCTCAGGTGGAGGCAGCAAACAGCTACAGAGATGGATATTGGCTGCCAGTCAAGCTTTGTATCAGTGACTGTGCTTTTGAGGAAATATGAGAGGCTGGACCGCTGTCCCATCACAGCATGCATGATTCAGAGTGAGAGGGACTAGAGCTCATGCTGAAGCCAAGCTGCTCTGAAGAGCTGTCAGTATGGGAGTGGGCCATGTGTTTTGCTGAGGATAATACGGGGTGGGGGATAGGGAGGGGTGGTTCCTGCCTGCTCTACCTTCAGACTGAAGCATTCTGTACAAGTGCTAAACACGGACTAACTGTGTTTCTCATATCTGTCAAGTGCTCTGCCTAATCACTTCTCACTATTTCCAACTTGTTATTTCCTGATGTCTTCTAAACGCCTGAATGTGTGGAAGCAAAAAGCTTACTAAGCACTGCAGTAGCATACGGACTACTAGTATAATTGATATGATATGGCTTCACAGTGTAACAGATACCATGCAAGCTGTTTTAGCGCCGCAAAAATGTTCAAACTATGACACTAAAATAAACATGAACAAAAAAAAAACTAAACATGAATCGTGTGTGTTTTATTCCCGTGCATACTTGAGCAGTGAATGAAAACAGGTCTTTATATGCAGTTAATAAACCTTAGAAACAATATCTTGGCAACTATTTGTTTTGGTGTTTTTGAGTAACTCTTGGTTCAAAGGTCAACTTTTGGCTCAGCTCTAAGGCAGATGCTTTTACATTTTAATATTTCTCTAATATGTTGCAGAATTGGTATTTTAAAAAAATAATAATCACATAAAAGAACATAGCCATGCTATATTTTAGGAACTAAAAGTTTGACTACTCAAATATTCTTGGGGCAAAAATCTGTTTAAAATTCTATTTAGAATAGGTATTTGCCATTAAATTTATTTTAGATTATATTCCCTAATGTTTGTTAAAAAATCCCAATTGGGTAATATTGTTAATTTATTATGATGATAACCTTAAATTATTTAAATTTTTTATACTCAGAGAAAGCAAGCTTCTCTGAGCAAGCTTTTAGTGTACATACATCTTTCTTACATAAGAGTTTTATATTTTTGCATCATCTGATTCAAGTCTATAAAGAATCAGGGCTGATAAGTAGATTTAAATAATCTTTATACCACTCATTTTTTTAGTATTTACAGACTTTGTGCATTAAAGGTGACAAAGTGCAGAATATTGCCTTAAATGTCGTTGCACAGCTTTTGGGTGAGAAACCATATTTTATCATCTAGTTTAAAAAAAAAGAGAAAGCAAATTAAGGAATGGCTACATTTCTGATTGCAGCAGCTCAATTCAGTTGCTGGTTTGATAATTGTCTGAAATTATAAATGATGAAAACAATTAAGATTTTCTTCTCTGTCAGTTCGGAGATTGATTGATCCTCTAATCACTTCAGCACCAGTGTGTATAGACTCTGTGGTGGTATTTTGTTATGAAGCTCACACCTCTATGCAAAATATTCACACTGTTTTTTTTTCCTCCAACATATGCATGGAAATTAGGTATGAATGTGATTATGCAGATTGAGAAAGGGAGAAAGGAGCCATGGTTACCAAATGTCAGATGTCAGGTATGCATTTTCAGACCCTTGTGGGATAGAGATGATTATCATGGTAATTATTCAGCATTTGAACAATCCGTTTTCCACGCAGAACACTGGGAAGCACATCTGCCCAGAGACCTGATGTTGGTGTTTGTCTGCCACCACAAACATTAAGTGTGTTCGTCAGAGATATAGCAGGAAACAAGAAGACGAGGCAGGGGTAAAAGCGACGAAGAGTTTGCATTTCAGCTGAGGCAAACTTGGAAGAAGGAGAAAGAGTTGCTTCCCCTCACTTTTTCTTAGCCCCTATCCTTGGCTTATTTTAGCATAAAGAGATTAGACTGGAAGAGAAGCAGATATCAGTCATCTTTATCTCTCAGCTGGGGGAGAGCTTGGCTCCGGCTCTCCTCCTTTTATGGTTCCCCCTTCTTTTGTTTTCCTTCCACGTTTTGTGTGTCCTTTTTTTCCCACAGTATACTCTAAGGCCAGTCTTATGGTTTTATATGCATGATAAATCTCCACTCCGTGTTCATACCCATTATTCGTGGCACCAAACACCCCCACCTCAGACGCTGCCGTGCTGACAGGGAAGTGCCACATGCTACGGATTGCCAACAGGAGAATTAGATGGCCTCCCCCATACTGATAGTCATTAACCCTGTACCTGGAGAGTGACCCCTACACCTACACTGAAACACACTTCCTGCTCATCATAAGGCTTTGTCGCCTCTCTCTGATGTCGCTGTCAGTCCTGATGTACTCTGCTGAGCACACAGCCATGGCTCAGTTCCCTTATGGCTGCCTACTCGCACAACTCACCCCGCACAGTGCTGTTGTACTCCACACAGACAGCCATTAACTTCAAAAGACATTGCTTAATAAAACAGATGACAGATTTTAACACTTTTTGTTAGGCAATTTATCAACATGCAAGCAACGTTTGAGCCCATGAAGTTTTGTGCCGGAATGTCTTATAAAACTATGCTCTTAACAGTTGTGATAACACACCTGCTTAATATTTTTCCGCCTCTATTTTCAGCTATATCGTGGCGTGATTCAAATTGAATACGTGCCGGCTTTTATACGCGGGGACACTTGACTTATTCCGCTGATCTGGGGCACATTTGGCCTGAACGCTCTGTGGTCCACAGCTGTGACCTTGAGCTTCAGAAGTCAGGCGCTGAAGGATGAGGCAGAGATGATGAGGATACCAGGAATAGACAGCTTAAAAGGGGGGTTGAGTTAGTGCACCGAGACATCCCAAGCACCTATTGGCTCTAGAAGCATTTTATCCCCCAGCTATAACTGAAAGACAAAAACTTCCACCATGAATTGTTAACTAGGGTTGGCCCAGGACAAGTGAAGCGTGTAAACAGTTTTCTAACTGTAAACTGTCCTTTTAACAAGACCAACTCTTAATTTGCATACCTACTCATTATCCCGACATTTAATACCTATATATATGTATAACATATAAAAAGCCTTTTGAAATGATCAAAATGCATAAAGAAATTCATGGAAAGGCACACGGATCATTCACAAATCATTCTGGCATGTTTAGAAATGCTGTAATATTTAACCAGCGTTCCGACTATAATGTGCTTGTCAACATACAGACAAAATACTTTTTGAATGAAAACTATTTTATTATTTCTATTTTTTGCGACCTGATTTAAATACAAACCTACATAAATATTCAAAATGTAATTTTGAATTTTAATGGGGCAGCAAATAACTGCTAGCCATGTATCATTATAGATGAGCAATAACTTGCTTACCACTGAACAAATCTACAATTTCTCTTGCAATTTGAGCGACTCGAAACTATGTTGTTCCAACCGAGCTTTCTGCATGTTAACAGTGTTGTAGAAGGGAATTGAAGGTCAGGTTCACATTCTGCAGCCAATGGGTCTCCTCCAGACACAGAGAATACTACCAGAGACTACATGCTGGTGTAGATTCTCAGTCGTCCAGGAAATGAAAAATCCAAAAACCAAAAAGAGCACTGGAGTTTGACTCTAGTTGAAGACATTTCATCCCCATCTGTTGAGTTTTCTCAGTTCAGAACTGGAGAGTGCGGAGTTTAGCGCTTCAAACTCTTCATGAAGCATAGAACTCCACCCTCTCAACTTTCACCTGCCTGCAAATCAGCTTCAACTTCAGAATAGAGAAGAAGTACAGTTGTTTGCTTTTTTATTTAATGTAATTTATTCATTTCAATTAACAAAGGGCTACTAGCATATCAAGGGGTCCTGCTTTCCAAAGATACATATCAGAAAAGTTTAACATCGTTTTGATTTTAGCTGAGCTGATTTTAAAGTGTTGTTTAGAGCAACGTGTTTTGATTTAAGATACGTAATGTAGCTTAGTAACTTTCAGCACTCTGCTAAGAATTATTTGGACCCAATGTTGGTCTGGCTTCATATCTACATTTAAAAGGGTGTTTTTTTCCTTTGCTTTGACTCATAAACTTTAACTTAAAGTAATAGCTATGTTTTTCTGAAGTTCTGTTCTGTGGAAAGGTGTTTAAAGTGCCTGTGACATGACTACCCTTCAAATACAGAAAGTCAAAGAAAATATCTTCATATTTAGAAAAATTGGCATAAAACACATGATTTAATCCCATTTTGTCACATAACTGGCATATTTCTCTATGAATTTGGCTCAGCTTAAGTGATACTGGAAGTGACATCAAAGGGGAACTCTTTAAGGAAGAAAACTCCCTGGTCTTTGTTTATTAAAACTATAATATTTGAACTCTGACTCTTCATCTATTTCTTATAGGGACTAAAATTATCTAAAGAAACATCAGAAAATTCCCTGCCGTCTGTGTTGTAGCTGTTGTAGCAGTGCTCTGTTTACATGCAGACATTCCCCTTTGTCATCACTTCCTGTTACTTCACATGCAAATAGCTTAACAACTGTTCATCTCAGTGGTGTGAAATTGCTTTTGAAATATATGTTATCCAGGTTATTTTTCTGAACGTGCAATCACATTTATCACAAAAAATTGATGTCACTGGCACTTTAAGGTTTAATATCTAAACTGTTGAACATCGCACATATGACTTAAGTTTGACTTAAAATCTGACTTCATTAAACCAAAGACTAATCGGAGCAAAGCCAAGAACAAAGCATCTTCATCTTCAAAGCCATCTTCAGACGACTTCCGCCTCAAAATATTCAAAAGGAATCATGCAAATGCAAAATTATAGACTATTACATCATCATCAATATTGCATTAAGCAATAAATTACATGGTTTTCTGTAGTTATTTGTTTGAATGCAAAAGGCAGCAGCTAGCTGTAGCAATGGTAGTGTAGTCCAGGGGGCATTCTGCAAGACTATCATATTTCTGCTCAATAATACTCTCTAAAAGTTTATGTAAAAATGGCATGAACTGCAATGAAATATATGCGATTCTAGTTGTTTTATGTGCTCCTCTCAGACTAGCTGTTAGCTCTTCAGTTTTGTCAGAAACAAAGTCCGTTCAAAGAGGTGTCTACAACAGGTAAAATATGTGTAACATTTTCAGAAAAGAACATTTTCTTTTCCACTTTGTTTTTTTACTTGTTGGATTAAGAACAACCCAACTTTATTTAAAAAAAACATATATTTGTCTTTTTTCTTCAGTGGAAAGTTGATATTTTGCAAATATCTGTACAGTAGTATTGAATATTTGCTTTAATTTGTCATAGAAAATAAAGTAAACACAACATGTATGTGATGATGTTCACTCCTGTCTTCATAAAATAACACAAGTTTTAAAATACATTTTTACACAAGAATCATTCAGCTGTCACGGCTCCTGGTAGGTTCGACATTCCAACGGTTCTGACAAAAGCATGAGGAACTCGGAGATTAAAAAGCAACAATTATTTATTAAAGAGAAAGTAATTGTTGTAAATCTCAACCTACAACCCTTCTCAGGGAGACACACGGAGGACAAACCACAACCTGCTCATGAGAAGCACAATCCGGCACTGACTAACAAACAGAAAGACACAGAAAAAAAACAAAGGAAACCCCAACGAATCACAAACACCTGGCGAGGAGATACAGTTGTGGTCAAAAGTTTACATACACTTGTAAAGAAACATAATGTTATGGCTGTCTTGAGTTTTCAATA
>JAUBOC010000181.1:6569694-6592326 GCA_032275365.1 Anablepsoides cearensis | reverse complement strand
TCGGAGCCGTCCCGATGTGCTTCCGAGCCGACTATCACTCTTAACTCACTACCCACGGCAGGAATATCTGCTATGATTATCTTTAGAGTCATTACCATAATCTGGACGTCCTTAAGATTGTCGGGAAGGGCAAAAATCGGCATGATTATCTTTCAGTGTGACGCTGGCCTAAGCGGTGTACGTCCCTGGATGGGGTTTTTTCCCGCTGGAGAGTCCACTCTGCAGAAAAAACAAGCAAACTCATATATATGCCGTTATTTTGGCCACAAATGTTCCCAGTTTTTGGAAGACTGGTTCGTCCGTGCAAAACATCTGTATTATTTCCATCCATCCGTCCATTATCTATACTCACGTCTTTCTTTCAGGGTCATGGGGGGTCACTGGTGCCCATATCCAGCAGTCACAGTGCGAGGGGCAGGGTACACCCTGGACACGTAGCAAGTCAATCACTGTATTATTTCCATCCATGGGTTTTTGACCGTTGACTGTCTTTGTGTATGACTTCTTCCGGGTACAACAGTCAGATTCTGGAGCGAGGGACCAATTTGGGACCAATCACAAAGTAATTTCTTACTTGGGGGGGAGTGAACATTCCCTTGGTGAGGTTGTGACAAGAAGGGGAAGACATGACACAGTTTTTTTTCATGCAACTGCAACAATAAGCCGATTATGGCAGTTTGAAAGGAGTATGTGGAGCCCTTCAACGTTAACTCTGTCTTTATGTTAACCAAACATCTCCTAAATCACTGGACAGATTTTACTGAAACTATAAAAAAGGAACCAATGAAATAAATCACAATATACATCTACAACTTAAATCTAAATTTTGGAAACTTTCAAATTCAACTTGGTTGTCAAAGCTAAGTAACCTTAGAAAAAACCTCTGACTCAGTCAGTTTAGCAGACATTGAGCTAAAGTTTGACATGGTAGTAGCTGAGAGAACACATGCTCTGAGTTCTAACACATCGCCTAAGATCATGCACTGTTTTATTTTCAAAATTTGACCAAAAACTGTTTGATGATGATTATGTTGATGTACTTTTTTTGCAGACTCATGGTCCCATAATACATAAAACCCAAACGATAAAAAAAAAACACATTGCAAAACAACCCTATCCTTGCAGGTGACGATTATACCATGTTTTCAAAGTTCAGATGTGTAACGTATGGCACTGTATACAGCTTTAGTCAGTATTAAAATGACTCTATTGCCAGACTCAATGAGTCGACAAATGTATAGATAAAATGTGTTAAAAGAGCCTTCAATAACACAAATATAAACTCATCTTTTCTCAAAATAAGATGATTTAAGTTTAAAAATCCAGCATGAAAGGCAGCTGCTGGAGACGAGTTTTTTAATTTTTAACAAGTGCTATTTTAATTATATTTTTTAAGAGTAAATGAATCTCTAAGTACTATCAGCACTTGTTTTTCACTGCCAACTTTTCCTTTCATGAGCGAAAATACCAATCGATACATCAGAGTAAAATGGAATAAATCTCACAAGTTTTCAAAACAATGATGCGTCTTACTTGATTGTGGTCTGAGAGGAAAACACAAAGTTTGTTGCAGCTTCGTGAAACAGAAACCTAATCAACCTCTTTTAGTAGAGTCAGCAATAGTGGGGCACTTGAGCTCCACTTTTCTTTATAATCTCTTTGTTACGTGAGGATGAAGCTCAGATTACTTTTAGCTTGCTCATTATTTCAAACAGCTGCTTTAAGGTTTTTTTTTGAGGGTGAGGGTATTGGGATCTGTTTTCTCTAAAGCACACTCTCGGTAATCTCATCACATTGCTAGAAAGGAATTACTTTCGCACAAAGAGCAAAAACAGTAAAACTTCTTAGGAACCAAGGCAACATTTTCCACTGCTAAAGTCTTTGAAAGATGTTTTTGTATAAAGTATGTAAATTTTCTTGTCGGAATTTTTTTTTTTCAGATCTGTACAACAATTTTCCTAAATGTTTTAGCACTGCTTCGGTCTGGAGGCTATCATGCCTGGTATCAATTTGTTCATACTGCTGACATATGACATCATTAATTGACTTAAAATGCTAAAAAATGGCTGAAAATTGAACCCTGGTAGAAGACATTTGTTTTAGAGTGGATGATGACTGCCTGGCCTGCTGTTTAAACAGCCTTGCAGGCTTTGAGCAGGTGGAGAAAGAAAGCTCTTATCTGTCTTTGTAATATCAAGGTCATGGATGGGTAGCTAAGCTAATGTCCTTCTTCTCATATCTCTTACGGAGAAAGAGCTGGCAGGCCTGTCATGTATCAAGCCTTCCCTAGCCAAAGACAGAATATGGTGATTTTTTTTTTCCACAAAAAAGGGAAACGGGGTAAACTAAACCAAAACAAAAGTCATGGTTATGTAAAATCCCGGTCTTCATAAGGAATGTTCTGCACACGTTCACGCTCAGGCAACAGCTGCTTAATCAAGGAGTTCATCTATGCAGATTCAAATTCTGTGCCAAACTATAAAATCTTCCGCATCTGCTTCCTTTTTGCGTGGAAGACCCAATTTCCAATGCATATTTGCATCCAAACACCATATCCGAAATAATGTGCTCCCACTATCAAACGCATCAGTAACATTCAGGGCCATGATCAAAGCACAGAGCCTGCATGTAGAAGCTTAATAATGATAGGCTCATGTTGACAGAGGCGAGGGGCTAAAAGCTCTGACTGCATCAGAAAGAGAGCTGGCTCCTCCTCCTCCCACAAATAGATTTGCCCTGCACAAGGTTTTATTCCCATTGTTCATTAGACTTCTGAAAGAATAATTAACAAGGCTTTAAAACACAGCTTTTATGGATCACCTGCTGTCCCTCCAATATCATTTTTGTGTTTGCGCAGCAGAATAGAGCAAGAAGCATTGACGCTAACGTCTGGCACCCAAATGCCTTGCAGGATCAGTAACTCCCCAATTAAAGCAATATCTCTCAGTCTTATGCCCGGCACAAGAGCATTGAGCACACCAGAGGACCCGTCCAGATACTTGGACCAACCGTCTTCATTATAAGACCGTGGCCCCAAGATGAAAATAAACTGCCCAAATGCACTTGTGCAATGTGCAGATGCATTGAGTTTTATGGAGCCGAACTGCATTGTATAGCGGTATTCCAGGGGCATGACGGAATAATGGTGGATGGGGCCCTTGTCCGTTTAAAAGTAAGAAAAGAGAAACAAGAGCATTTTTCATTTTAAAGATGCAGATTAGGCAAAGAACATTACCCCCCTTATCGTGGAGCAGAGCTGCAGAGAGCGCTGTCAGTTATTACCCCTCCGCACCTGAATCACAGCGCCTCCTCAAAGTGCACAAATATATTTGTCATGTCTGGAGCGGCCAAATCACGAGGTAAATATTATCATCAGACAAGCAAACAAACAGTGTTTTGTGTGGTAGATAAAGGTGAAGCGTGTGGTGAGGTTAATGGGACTGGGCTATTAGCATTGTCACTCAGTCTGCCAGGTCTGACAGTGCAGCTCAGTCTGAGCATGCCCCCCTTTCCCACCCACTCCACCCACACCTCCCCATCCACCTGCTTATCACCCAGATAAATTAACTCCAGCAGACTGGAGAGGCAGGTGGAGTGAGAGTGGTGGGGGTACAGATCCCCACCTAACACAAGACAGGAACACCAGGCGCAGATCATTGCTCTGTTGATTCTAGTTAATAGCATGCGTCCGCGGTGTGTGTCAGATTGTTGGGGGTTCGCGCGATTGACGTGTGGGGCGGCAGAGTAAACACTTGATAATTAAACACAACTGCATGTTTGTCAGAGGTGATGACAGTGCCCCCCCCCTCCTCCCCTCCTCCACCACATCCTCCCTCCTGCTTCTCTCCCCCAAGTTCGTCCAACTTTGTTTGTTTGTTAGCGTGAGTTCATCTGACGTTAACGCAACGTGTCCTTCCAGGAGGACCTGCTCGAAACAATTGAGATGTCACAAAACTCTGCAGGGATTTTTTTATGGAGAACATGCTTGCTTTTTATGAAAAGAATATCTGTTGCTTTACAAATCTTCAGGGAGTGATGAGATTTGGGTTCAGAAGGAATGCGAACACATAGTGATGTAATCCCAAAGCAGAGACAAAATTACTGCAAAGAAAACACCATTGTTGTGTATCACATGCATGTCAACCCCTGCAGATGTCTACCTGTGTACTGACCTTCAGAAATCCATAAAATTGACAAAAAATCTTTAGTATTCACACACGACACAAACCTTGCAGTCCTCACAGGTGATCCTGGTTGTATTTATTGACCTTTGGTGCATGAAAGTGCAAGACTTTGTCGCAATGGCAGTAATATCTGAGATTCAGGGATAAATACAGAATAAGAAATCCAGTTCTTTGCTTACTTCTTGTGTTATGTGAATTTATCACGATCAGGCAATGGTGTTCATTGAAAAGAAGATTGTTGGATGTGAAATCAATTTGAAGGTGGTTTTTTAGAAAAAAAAAACAAATCTGCAATACCTTCTCTGCACATCCATAGTCATGTCTGTATCATTTTTAGACAGTCCGAAAGGGTTGATGTGTATATCTTTTGTTTTTTTTTAACATTTTTTGCTCAAGAATCATTTCTTTCAGTTTGTGTGTACATTAGAGGTGTAACAATACTTTGATCTATATCGAAATATCGATTTAAATGGTTCATGATTCAGTTATATCGAAGCAAAATGAAAATATCGATCCATATCGTCATCATATGCTTGATGTGAATCAATATCATGTGCCCATCTAACACAGTCGTTGTGTTAGTTGGGCATATGATATTGCATTATATCGTTTGCAGACATGTGAATTGAATTGAATCGAAATCGTATTGTGACAGACTTTGTGATATCAAGAGATATCGAATCGTCATTCAAACATATCGATGTAATATCGTATATTGATAAAGCTGGTGATTTACACCCCTAGTGTACATGTCATTTTAGAGTTTATGATTAGGAAGGTTAAGCCTTTACATGTAAACATGGCAAAAATGAATTAGTTCAGTATTTCAACAGCACAAAATTGGTATTTGTTTTCTGTAACGTTAGGAATGGGAGTTTTTACATCCCACAGGGCAAGATAACAGCGTACCCTGTTTCTTGCAGTATCTTTATTTGGCACAGTCTCCTAATGCACTACTTTGGCTGGACTTTACTGTGTCAGTTTGAAATGATGCCTTTTGCTTTTTCAGACCTGCTTTGCCTGGTGGTGTTCTCTGTTTAATTGAACACTCATTAGAGAGTACACTGTTATACCCCCACAGTTTATAGAGACATTCCCCCAAATGTAATGTAATTAGGTTTAGGCAAATGGTAGTGCTGAATGGATCCAGATCTGTTCTGTAACTGGTTACAGCTCCTCTCTCAGTAGCCGGTCATGAAAGGAATAATTTAGGGAAAAGTGTGTGACACTGGCTGGCACCCAAAGCGTATGACCGGAACAGGAATATTACAAGCGCGACTAAAGAGGATCAATAATTGAATTCCAGGGATCTTGACGTACATTACACACGACCATGAGACAAGAGAAAGCTTTTCTGCTCGATGAGCGAAACTGGAGGGTAGAGAGAGGTGAGTCCTCTCACTACACAGCCCCTCCCTGTGTTCGTGCCACTCAGCAGTGCTGGAGCCACTGCTGTGTTAACAGTTTCTGTTCTCATGGGACAGGAGAGCCCTAACTGTCACCCACCTCCAGTTGGCTGAGAACGGTGAAACCACTCCACTGTGTCCACTTTATAGCGGTTGTTAGACGACATAGTGCTGCCAAAGATTGTCTTTTCTGCTGCTGAACATTTAATAGAAGCAAACTATCCATGAAAGACAAGCCAAAGCCTTCATCGAGCAACTAGCAAATCCGTTAGAAGGAAAATCCATCATTGTGTCCAAGGGTAGCAATTTGTCACACAAAGTGTAACAGCTGCAAAATACAGTAACATTGGCATATAAAGTCACAAAATAAACAATTCTGCTTTGAAAATCCAGTCAAGATGCTACTGACTGTTGATGTAATCATATAAAACGATGGAAAAGGAAACAGTATACAGTATCTGCCAATATCTGAAGCAAATAGAAAATATGAAAACGCTTTTATATATACAGAAAACATCTCAATATTGCCCTTAAAATATAATCAGGAGCTTTTGCATAACCCTTTAAAAGTGAAAAGCTTTTTGTTAGTTGTTTTTTTTGTGGTTTTGTCTTTTTTTATTCAAATAACTCCCACACTTCTTTAAAAACAAAAAGAAATAAAAAAGTATCTCACAGACAGAGAAAGAGAGTTTGCAGTGAAGAGTGACTAAATAATTTTATGCGAATAAACTCAGGAGTTGAAACATGTCATGTGTGGAATTTTTATATTCTTACCGTTTAAAAAAGAAAAAAAAACTTATGAACTTTGTGAAAGCAATGTATCGTAAACTTTACTTTCAGTAGAAACAACATAAAGTTTTAAAAGCTGTTTCAACTATTGTATTTCCAGACAAATGTGAAAACAGTTGTTTTGTGATAACTGTTTTATCCAGTTCCCTTTTCAGTTTTCAAAGGTGCACTAAACAGAAATGCAGAGTAAAGAGTGAAACCTTAGTCACTATGTGAATACAAAAACCTGTACTGAGAAATTCTCAAACTGTAAATGGCACATACACTACCCTCTCATTCAATGTCCTGATTCTTTTCCTCTTTTTCCTAAATTGCAAATCACCATCGAAGTCATCCAGACTGTACAGGAACATGTGAGGAACCATGTAGCAAACCCTAAAGTACTGAACAAACCAAACTAAGCCTCATATTCTAGACCACTCAAAGCAGCCGCCCCTAGCTCTGACCACAGCCGTGCACACTGTGGGCGTTCCAAGAAACTCCTTTAGGACTGTTGGAAAACCGTTCCAGGGGATTACAGAACCTCTTGAAGCTGATTGAGAGAATGGCAAGAGTGTGCACAGCTGTAATAAAAACAAAAGAAGAACAGTCCAAAATCTAAAATAAACTCTGGTTTGTTCAACACCTCCAAGTTTGTGTCTACATTGTCTTCCTTCATAGTCTGTATGACCCCAACCCGCAACTTAGGATAAAAAAAAAACATATAAAACACTGAATGAGAAAGTGTGTTGACTGGTAGTGAATAAATGTTTGTGTCTATAGTGTTTTATTTACAGATATACCAACTTAAAAACCACCTTCATTTTCAATTTTGAAGAAAAAGTAAAAAATAAGGGTCCAATGAGGCCTGGATTTTCTCAGTTGTTTTGCCAGAATCCTGTTATTGCCTATAGCTATGTTTACATGCGCAAAATTGTTTAATCGGATTAAAATGTATTTGGATTAAATCATTTAAATGTATCATTTACATGGGCACAAAATTACCTAGAACTGCGACACAGTTATGACCAGGCTTTTAAAAAGAATAGAAGCACTGATATACAGAGAGTTGTAAACTTTTCCTAAAGAAACACAGAAGAAGTTCTACTTCTGTGTTTTCAGAGCACCTAAAATGGATCTGCACAGGTTTTAATAATGGTGGAGACGTTACTACACTTTCAACAATCGAGATGTTTGATAATTTTGATGTCTTACAAAGTTTCTAATAGAAATTTTGTATCGCTAACCAACCAATTTTGCTTCTGTGACATAAGCATCTAGCCTGGCAGGAAATATGTCAGGTATAGTGAGCACATTAGTAGTCAGCTCCGTTTTCCACAACCAGAATAACATGATCAGAATAAGTGTTTGGGTTAACAATCGGTGTAAACCACCTCTCTCATTCGGATTCCATATTCATGTGATTTTGATTTTTTTTTTTTTTTTTTGGTTTGGTTTGGTTTTAAATCTGGAAAAAAAATCTAATCCAAAATGTGATAGGAACATGGGTGCTCCAGTTCCTATACTCCAGTTCCTATATTATTAGCTAATACTTAACTAATAATTTCACTCAGGTTAGGATGTCAAACATACTTCAGGTTACACTCTGGGAAGCTGTTCCAAATGTCGATATAGCCAAGGTGAATCTATCAAGCACACATTTCAGTCGCAAATCAAACTGCTTTTCAATGTTCTTGTGTCTAAGATTGGGAGGAAAGCTTTTAAAAAGATCAACAATCCTGGAGTGTATATAGACTAAACTTGTTCCTGGAGGCTCTCACTGGCACGCAGTGATACCCCGATTCTTATTTAGTCCCTCGTTTGATGCTGCTGCGACCCTTTTAATTGGCTTAAGCTGAAGAAATTACATTAAAAGCAAACTATGTCACCTCTTCCTTCAATAAACTGAAGCAGAAACTTAAAATCAATACGAAGTAATGGCAGCAGGTTATGTGCAGAGAAGTGGTAATTTGGGGAGTAAATGATGCTATCAAGTTACCAACCTACTTATTAACCATCTTACACCTCTCCAGCCACCTTCCACCTCCCAGTGTAGTGAAAAATGCCTGATACAGGGGTAAAGAAAAAAAGTTCCTCTGCCCTCTTTTCTAAACTTTACCCAGAGCAGAGAATCACACAATATAGATATTGAGATGGGTGAAAGCCGTGGAGGTTGTAGGGGGGCTTGAACTCTTTGTGGTGCTGGCAGTAAGAGTCTCTACACTGAAGAGGGAGAGGATCAAAGAGCGCAGGCTTAAAGGGAGGAGAGGCGGTTTTAGAGTCTCTCCTCTGTTTGGGAGGCATCCAGTTACCTGTGGTGTGTATTGATGTGGAGCACCTCAGCGAGACACGCTTCCCCATCCTTATTTTCTCTTGTCCTGTTGAAGTTAAACGGGCTGTGCTTCAAAAACACCACTTTATCAAAGACACCACTTAAATTGTCTCTACCTGATTTTTTCTCTCTTTTTTTTTTTTCAAGTGCAGCGCCTTTGTTCTTCTGATAAATATTACGTGTCTGTCTGGCTGAAGCACTGCAGAGGAGCCAACAGAGAGTGACTGGTTAGAAGTAATCCCAGAGAGAGGTCGGAAAAGGAAAGATGCTGGTTAGCATTTCTTCAGAGATGCAGCGCAGAATAGGGAACAGGATGCTATTTCGGCATGCATTGTGTGCTTTTCCCACGGTGTTCTTTGTCTGACCCACAGGATCTCATAAAAGATGAAGTTCTTTCAAGCTGCTCTACAAACGACTTTACTGTGTAATTCCACCTGCGTTGTCGTCTGGCTCATAAAAAAATAAAAATCTCATCAATTAGTAGGTTGTCATTGAAACCAAATGAACATGGGAACCAGATGGAAGCTTTTGTCTGTGGAAAAATAATGAGTAAATAAAAAATAAAGCTCTAAGAAACTACTTTATATCCACTAATGACAGAGTTCAAATTATGTATATCTTTTGTATCGGGGCGGCTGTGGTACATTGGTAGGGTCGCTAACTTGTGACAAGATTAGATTCCCAGCCATATCCACATGTTGTAGTGTCCTTGAGCAAGACACCATATCCCCAAGCAGCTTAAACAACTGCCCCCTGTTCCACTTGGGTGTTTTTCACGTGTGATGGGTGAAATGCAGAACATAAATCTTATTGTACAGAAACACAGAATGATAGGCAATACAAAATATTTACAATACAATACAAAGTACAACCCCATTTCTAATAAAATTATGACTTGGTGTAATACATAAATAGAAAACTATACAGAATAAACAGAATACTATAGTTTGTATATCATTTTTAACCTATATTCAATTGAGTACACTACAAAGTCAAGATATTTAATGTTCAAATTTTTTTTTTTTTGCAAATATTGACTCATTTTGAATTTGATGCCTGCAACACATTCAAAATAAAAGCTGGGACAGGGGCATGTTTACCTCTGTGTTACATCACCTATTATTTTAACTACACTCAAAAAGCTGTAAGAAAGTGTTCAAAGATTGGATGCCCGAATAACTGCGCAGCAAACCAAGTTCCGTTTTCAGTTATAAAGGTTTATTTCTCAGCTCTAAAAACTCCATCCCATGCTCGGAGTCATTGTCTGTGTGTGACCCTGAGCCTAATCAGAACAAAACAAAACAATGGCTTCTCTCTACTGCTGCCGTTGGTTACGCTAAAATCTTTGTCCTTAACAAAACCACAATATTTAATGGAACACCCTGGTCACACCTCTGGGGGTGGTAGCTTTTATGTCAGCACTGAAATCTTAAGCAAGTCTGCTTACGTTGCTGAAGAGACTCACTTATTAAGTAGGAACATGTTGATTCTCTTCCTGTTTAAAGAAAATCATTAGTAAAAAAATAGGACGGTATCTAAAATTCAGTTATTCAGTCACAAAAATTTCCTTCGAAGCGTTTGGGCACTACAGTCCGGTGTCTCCATTGTTGTATTTTGTATTTTTGTCGTGTTACATATTCCTAATGGGACACATTTTCAATAGAAGAATGTTTGGACTCTAGGCAGGCCAGTCTAGTACCTGCACTTTCTTACTACGATGTCACGCTGTTGTAACACGTGCAGAATGTGGCTTGGCATTGTCTTGCTGAAATAAGCAGAATGTCCCTGAAATGTGGCTTGGATGGGAGCGTATATTGTACGTACCTTTCAACATAAATGGTACCTTCACAGATGCACATATTACCCATCCCACGGGCACTAATACACCCCAAACCATCAGAGATGCTGGCTTTGCTGATAATAATCCGGACTGTTCTTTTTCTCTTTCCAAGCAGGTGTTTTTTTGAGCATTCCTCAACTTTCCCAGTCTTTTGTTGCCACTATCCCAGCTTTTTGGAATGTGTTGCAGGCATCAAATTAAAAAGGAGTGAATATATGCAAAAGAACAAACAAACAATAAAGTTGATCTGGTTGAACATTAAATAGCTTGTCTTTGTAGTGTATTCAATTGAATATAGGTTGAAAAGGATTTGAAAATCATTGTATTCTGTTTTTGTTTTACACAATGTCCAACTTCATTGGAACTGGGGTTGTTCATTTACTCTTATCCCTGTAACCTTTTACTTATACATGGCTTGTTTTGAGTTTAAGTGTTTTATTTTCTTTACAGGAGGCCTCAAATCTGCTGCAAATCGTCTATTCCTGGCTATATTTATAGTAACTGCACTTACCTTTAAAAAAAGAATTAGGGCTATATGCTCTAGAATGGTGCTGTGTGAGTCTTTGTTAAAGCCCTGCACTCACACGGATTAATGTCTGTGTGCTATACAGACTGGCACAGTGTCAAAAGACAGCCAAACCAAGCTACAGCGGGGATAAATAGGGTCTGGGAGAGATTATAATAGTGGATATAATAATACTGGGTTCCACTCTAATTGTGGCACCAAGAGAAAGCTTTGCAATTACAGTGCAACGAGCAGCCCTCCGAGTCCCCACACCAGCGGGGGGAATCACCAATCCTCAACAACTTTAAGCTATAGTATCAGATTATGTCACGATTAATTAGACGCTGCAGGAGAACAACCCTGTGCTGCGTCCTCCTCTCCCCACATGTAGCCGAGCAGGCAAGTAAACTTAGATCAATAATTACACCAGGACTGTCCCAGCTCCTCCGCAGTTCTGTCACTAAATTTCACACTAATTGGCCACACCAGCTGAGAAACCAAGAAACAGATTTTTATTGAGTCAGGTTATGACTGTGCATAGTCTGGAGGGACGCTTGCATCACCTAAAGTCGCTACCTTTAAAACTAAAGGCACCCATGTATCTATACAGTTGCAAGTGTTGTGCAAAATGCAGTAAAGGGGTTCATTTGAAGAAAAGGCTGTAAAGGCATTGATCTGTTCATGCAAAGCCTAGCATAATTATGTCATATATTTCTAACTAACCAACCACATATATTTGCAGTCAGCCATGGCCATTCAGCAGTATGTTTGTGATAATGGGTGCAACTTTTGTCTTTTGTTTATTGCTACGTCCTCGTTTGCCTCGTGACGCCGGCTACTTTCCTCCTGCGTATTGATTGGGAGTGTAAGAGGCCTGGGAGTCTTTTGGTTTCATCTGCGGAAAACATCCTTTCCCTAATTTCCCTCTGTGACTTGGATGCTGAACACGCGGGGCTCTCTCGACAAAAGCCTGATCAAGTGAGATGTCGAGCTATCGAAACGTAAGAGATGAGAAACAACAGCACCTGGGAAACAAAGGAGAGCCGAGGCAGAGAATGAAAGGCTTTTGGTTTCCAGCTGTCATGGATTGACTTGAGATTGCCGTCCTGGCTCTTACTGATCCTTGTATTAAATGACAAGATGAAAAACAGCTACAAGGGATTGTGTTTGTAATTGCTTATGTTTGGAAACATGGATTCTCTGTATCTTTTGCCTCTTGTTTGTGACCATAGAAGCTGCAAAAGCCTTTTTTTTTTGTACGTATAATGTCCAGTTTACAGATAGCTGGGGTACAGGGTCTAAAACAGTCAGACAGCCTCTTAGGTTTGCTATGTGGTGGTCTTTTCAAGCAGATCTCATTCAGGCAAACAGTGAGATCAAAATCAGGGTCTTGAGCTAGCAGTGCTTCCATCTGTGATTTAAGACCCCCTGTTTTTAGATTCTGGGCATCTCCTCCACTTCATTTTTTTTGTGACATATCTCTGATAGAATTTTAATGATAGGTTTGCTGAGACTAAATTGTTATCTCACGCCACAAACACCTCATAGCAACACACATACTCCCTCCTTACCATAAATTCCTGAGTGTATTCTCTCTGAAAAGTTTCCATTTGGAGAGTTATCTCTTATGACATATTCTGCGAACACTGCATTTCTGTTTGCAGGCTTGTTTTTGATTAGTGGCAGGCAGCACTGACACCTTTAATAGTGGGAAAAGTCAACTCTGGATCTATACTGCTAAGTGTTTTTTTTTTTAAAGCTCGGGTGAAGTGCTGTTAAAACCACCATCTTCTCCCCGAGGGGACACACCCAATCAGCAAAAGGTGTGAGGAAGAGTGAGAGTGTGATGGTCAGAGAGGCAGACATCTCTGGTGATGAAATTCAATGTGTTCCCAAGTTAGTAGTGGAGAAGCCAAAATGACAGAAAAGTAGATAATAGGTTTGCTGTAACGTCACGCCTCAGTGTGTGTCCACACTTGGGCATTATTGGAACAGTCCAGTTTTTGATGGCTCTTCTGACAGGCCTTTTTCCCCTTCTCTTTTCTCTCTACACAGCTATTTTTTTTCTTTCTTCCACTGTTTCAGCTTGCTCCGTGGATTGCTCTGTTGCCTATTACTTTGAACGCTGAGCTATCAAAAAATGTCTGATTTGTTATTGATAAAGTAATGTTAAAGCAATCATAAAAATGAAACACAGCCCATTTATTTATTTGTCCCTGCCTGTTTTATTCTTGCTGTGTTGTTTTATGGCTGTAAAGCTGGTGTAATCCCCTGCACTTAAAAAGATAAGTGAACAATAATAATATAAAAACAGGAATTATTCATACCTCCATGCTGAGTCTTTCAGTGTGCATCACTGGCCTGAAACATTGAACACAGTTTTTTTTTGTCTTCCTCTCCCGTCTCCAGGTACAAATTTCTGTTCTCATTGTCACTTCGCTCATCTCGTCTCTCAATCCCTCATTTCTCCTTTTTTAGTTTTTTTTTTTCCTGGTGGAAATGACCTTGAAGGTATCCCTGCTGTGCTTGTCCAGACACAGAGCTCTCTGTCTCCCCCCCCCCCACCTCTCCCTTTCCCTTTGCTCTGTTTTCATTAGCGAGCTCAGTCAGGCTGCCCAGGGACGGCCCGGTGCTGTGCTCACGTTACAGGCCTATTGACTTCGGAAGAGAGAGAAAATACTGTGGACATGATTCATCATCCATGAACCTCATGATACCAGTTTTATCTGTAACTTCTTTTCAATGGAGAGCACTGCAGATAAACCACACACCGCTATTTTTTTTTTCTTTTTTTATCACCCTCACTTTAGGCATGTCAGTGATCAGATACACAAGCCAGACTAATTAATATTTTCAGATACCGGCATGTTCTCACGCAGGGTTTAAGAACACGCAATCTGCAGTTGACACGAATTGTGAACTCTGTCACTGCGTGTTCTTTGTGTCGTAACACTGCACCGTTGTTTTGAAGGCGATGATCAATAATTCGTTTCAAAGTGACGACGATGATGAAGCAATAAAACAAGATGCAATTTCTTATTATTTAAGTTCTGTTTTTGCTGTGTTTATAAATGTTTATGGATAAAGCAACCCAGTGTGCATCCAGGACCTGTGCATATTCTTGTGATATTTGAAAACAATTTGGTATTGGCAGGAAGTAATGACCCTCAGGGGTGGGTGGGTGTTTATCAGAGTTTTACCCTGATAATTAATCAGGACTGCCCTGAAATTCACTGTCTCTTCCCCTCGCCCTCTCCCGTCTGCCGTTATTCCTCTCCTCTGATGTAAGGCAGGGGGGGTTGTCTCTGTTCATATCTGCAGCTGTACAATCCCAGCTTTGAACTCTGCCATTGTGGCATCATGATAATCAAAACTGGAATACATTTTGGGGAAACTGTTTAAGGCGGCGGCGCACTTTTGCCCCTGCACGCCCCTCGGTTTCTTGACCCCCGTGTTTCTGGAAGGAGTCGGGAGATAAATTCCCCGTGGCGCGCTTTTTTTCAGCCCCACATTCCAGTGATGATGCACCTGATAGGTTGGCAGTCGTGCGGCAATCAGTTAAATGACAGACAGACAGAGGCTCGGAGCACAGCTGCACAGTGCAGCCTAAGCCAATTGTGTGACAATCAGCGCCTGCTATTTTAGGTTTCCCTCTCCCCACAGAGAGCAGATTTCAGTGAATCACTTGGCCCTTAGGCATCACAATTATGCAAAAGGCTCAGTGGAGAAAAGTTGTTTGTTCCACTATTGTTTTGAATTTCTTTCTTATCACTTAATCATCTGAGGAAAGTGGTTGTGCTAATATAAAGAGAGGTGGAAGCTTTTGTTGAGTATAAACATTAGTTTTGAAAGCAATCTGAAATTGAAATTAGAAATACATGGTAATGAATATAAGATCATGCAAATGACTCTAATTTGGAAGTCAGATCTATTCTTAAGAACCTCTATTTTAAGATGTATAAACAAACCTTTTGACAACACTTTTTAACATATTAAAGCAGCGTCCTCTGCAGCACCGAGACATTGTCTCAAATGTGCTGCAGGATGAGAGACGACTGCTGGCTTTAACAGCATCAGTTGCAAGAAATTTTTCATGAAGTGTTGCAGAAAGCTTATGCAATTTCCCTTACTTGTTGCTCTCACTCTGAAGGGCAGCTTGGCTTAAAGTTTGCCCACTTACAAGACCTCTGAGAGGGAGAGGGCACAAACCAACCGCCTTTTTCAATTCCATTTCAATTCAGTTTATTTATATAGTGCCAGTTCACAGCAAACGTCATCTTGGGGCACTGTACAAAACCATTCACAAACATCCTAAAACCCCAATTAGTAAAAGTTGTCCATCTAAGGAAGCCAGCTTTTACCACCTCTTCACCTTGTGGTAAAAACTTGGTAAATTTTCAGCCCACAGCCGCCTCTTTCACACGGCAATGTCTTTAAATGTTAGACCCAACTAAACACCAAGGCTTATTCACTGAACCCAAAGTTATTATAACTAATTAACTTGAATTAACATCTCAAAAACTTCCGTGTGCCCTTTGGAGATTTAAGTTGACTGCTGTAAGTAACATAAATCCATCCGGACCTCCAGGATGTGCGAGTTAAGCCCCCGGTCAGTCTATCAGTGCAAAGTGAGAAAAGCTGTTTCTCTCCCTGGGCTGCTCTCTGCCTCCAGCTGCATGGAGCACCACAAGTGCTCTTCGCGCCCATGAAGGTGGAAGACTTATGTGTTAATCCTGAAGCCCCCCCTATCTAAGCCCCTGTAATAAAGCACGCTCTCAATCAGGACCCGTCCCCGCCCTCCAGGCAAGGCAGCTTAGGCCGCAGCAATCAGTAGCCGGTGAGCCACAGGAAAACTAATGAGCCCCTCGTCTGGACGGCCAGCACCTGCATCCTTATAGCAGTTGTATGGGGAGCTCTCTGGGGTGCAGGCAGACTGCAGGTGGATATGATGGAGGTCTGCAAAAGGCCAGCAGACCTCATGTGGTCACCAGCAGTTTGCTGGTCTGAATACATAGTAGTCAAACATATTGCCGTGGCCCCAGCGGACAGCTTGAACCTTTGGCTTACTTCAAGCTGAGCACTCACTCAAAGGAGATGCTTCTGGTCTTCAGTATAAATTAGTCATGTCTTATTCCATGTAAAAGTCCAGTTGCTGTCACTAGAAACTGTTTCTTGAAGTGCAAATAAGCTTTGTATGAATATTAAAGCAACCAGTGCAAATGTTTCTTTGGAAATGTGATGTGCCTACATTATTTAAAGGTACTCATAACAAACTATGACATCAAACATAAAAAAAAAAATCTTATCATAGCATAAAAAGTACGAAAGTTAGTGCTTTGTAGATTATTTCTGTTGTAACAATGCATCTTGGCAATAAATTCTGTACTGTTGGAAAGCCTGTTAATTAAATGATGCCACATTTGTAAGGAATATGCATTTGTGGGATGAGCAGTAGAGCTGAGTGTGTGGGTTGCTGCAAATCAGGTGCTCCGTGTAGGATTCATTGCCAAGGAGCATTGTTACAACAAGAAATAATCTACCAAACACAATATTTTCTTACATTTTGTGCTAAGTTTATATCCAATGGTGCCATTTAAAACAATTTAGTAGTTTTCAAATTGCCAAACATGCACTTGGTGTAAACAAAGCATTTTTATCTACAAATACAATTAAAAACAAAAACAATTAAAGGGTAAAATCAACAAATCTGAACATAGAGTAAGTCATCAAAACTCTTAGATGTCTAGATCCATGACGATCCCACATATCACCATTTTTGACCTGCTTTAGTCACTTTGCAATTTTTTTACTTATGAAAACATTTGTTTAAATGAGAAAAATGTTGTTCATGTTAATTTCTATACATGTTTAACCAGTTTCAATACATTCTAATGAGTACCTTTTAACATTATTTTTTCCTAAAGCGTTTATCTGGAAATAAATATTTGTACTGAGCGTGGTGACAGGACCTGATTCATGTTGTTCAACCGCTCATATCCAATTCCACTCAGCACTAGAACAAGAAATCCACAGTGAAACCTGTCTGAGCTGGTGTCCTGTATGTTTCCTGACTCTTGTTCAGAAGAGTCGAGCACTTGTCTAAGTGTTTTGTTATTCAGGTTTAATTATGTCCACGGGGCCTGGGAGTGTAGGCCCATCTACAGAGCGCCTCTTTAGCCCGAGCCACAGTGGACCGGCTTGATGTCTTCCTCTTCTCTCCTCTGAACTGGATGAGCAATTAAAGGTCATATCAATTAGGACATGTTGTCGTCTCTAGACTCATTTTGAAACAGCTTGCTCTTGTAATGCTGTCCAGAAGGAAATAAGTATACAAATGTACAACTAAGCCTTCATGAGTTAAGTAATGTGTTTTTCCATATATTTAGAGGTTTAGCGAGTTGTTTGGCTTGGATATGACTCATGAAATGTTCGATACACAACAGTAAATAAGGTACAAAATGAAAGCTGTTTTAACTCAGGGTTAGTTGTGCCACTAGTTTTTGTTTGTATTCTTTAAAAAGGAGACGTAAGAATTTGAATAAAACTACTTCTATAAAACCAACAAATTAACTTTTTATAAAAGCAACATTAAATTGTTAAAACTTTGTAGATTTCTAAAAATCTCAAATTATGCATAAAACAAAAAATACCTGTAAATATTAAAAAAAAGGGTTGACAAAAGGATTTGTGAGTTTCAAGGACAATTTATGTACAAAAGGCCTACTGTGAGGACTAATGCTAAATTACTTTCAGTTCGACGTGTAAAATGATGGAACAGTTTCAGTCATGCAAGGAAAAAATAAAGAAAATTTAAACATATCTTCAAAGTTAAAGTCATAAATATTAATAAATTTATGTGAGCATAGAAAAGAAAAGTAAATAATTGGTTTCATATATTGTTTATTATTATGTTCTTTTATATGATGTACATTATATATTATTTTTAATAAGAAGTAAAGAATATGTGAGAGAGGTAGGAATTTTTAATCTGTGGTTTTAGCCTTGTTTTATTAACTTGTATTAAACAATTAATGGACATTGCTGATCAGTACATTTTTATATATATACTCGATTTGGCGTTGCTGTGCTTTTATGATTATTTGATAATAAGTAAATGCTAACATTGAGTGTTGGGTGTGTTGCAGTCTTGGCATTAAAAGCAGAAAATTCCACAGTATTTAGTCCAAACACGCAGGATCCATATTTTAATTTCACGTCGCTTTGTAAACAATTATTTGTATAGAGCCAAATGAGACCAAAGAATTGTTTTCATTGATGATCCATGAATCCTAATGAAGACACATGTACAAAGAGATATTGAGGATGGTGTTACGTGCTGTTACCATAGTGAACCCGTCTCAGTGTGTACTGCAAGATTCAATTTGTTTGCAGAAAAATTGATGGAGGTTCCTTGGACGTTCAGTAGTAAAAGTGTGTGTGGTGGAGGGGGGAGGGGGAAGGGGGGGGATTCCTGAAGTATGAGAAGATAAATTCCAGTACATTCATTATCGCCTGCTGCCAAAAGGCGAAGGCAGATGGTAATGTTTTGCCCATGTTTTTGTGTGTGTCACTGAATATACATCCACAATTACCTATCGGAGTTAACTTGAATCAAAATGGCTGTTGCAGCAAACTGACCTTCAAAAAACACAGAGATGTCTAAAGCTAAGTTCTTTTTACAGAAAACGATCTAAAATTTGGTGTGATAGTAGCAGAGACTGATACCAAACACACATTCTGAGTGCTAAAAGATTAAAGAATTCCTTCATTCATCATCCGTTTAACCTCAACTCCGTTTTTCAGTCTGGTGCAATTGTAGACGAAACAATGCAATAACACTTTGCGGGTTGGGGGTGAAAGTCTGCTTAAACAGTACGAGTTTACCGTAAGTAACATGGGGTTTTGTTTACGAGTGAGGGAAGATTGTATTGAGAGACTGACAGACGGATTAGTGCGGTTCTGTCCAAGCTGGCACAATTTATTCTTTATGTGTCTTCCTCTGGCTTCATATTATAACTGTGGTTAATCGCACGCTGCTTACGAAGTTTACAAAATATACGTAGTAGATAACTTGGCGAACCCAAGGTTTGGCATGGTGCCCTGAGGCATCACCAGATGGAAGAAGACATTGGAAAACCAAAGATACCCTTCTAAATAAATACCTGTTCTCAGGGCTCATGGTATCGAGGTTAGGAGACCACGTTTCTGGCAAATACCTGACCTCTCTATCCAAGGAGTAGAAAAGAGGGAGACATGGACAAAAACAAACAAAAAAGCAAGCAAATGAAAATAACAACTTCATTTAAATTTATTGTGCGATGAATTGATTTATTGCTTATCGCAACAGGCCTAGTGGGGAAGAGGGAGCTAAACTGTAAGGCCAAGCTCTCTGTTTACCAATTAGTTTACGATCTTACCCTCATGTCTGGCCACAAACCTTAGGTAGTGACTGGAAGAACAAGAACAGGCGGTCAAAATGAATTTACTCTGCAGGGTAGTTGGGCTTTCCCATAGAGACAGAGTGAGAAGTCCAGTTATCCGGGAGAGCCTCATAGATACCTCCTGGACTGCCTCCCTAGGGAGGTGCTTCAAACATGTCCTATTGGGAGGAGACCCTGAGGAAAACCCAGGACACACTGTAGAGACTATATCTCTCATCTGGCCTGGGTTGGCTTTGGAATCCTCCCAGAAGAGCTGGAAGAGGTGGCTGGGGATATAGAGTTCTGGTCCTCCCTGCTCAAGCTGCTGCTCCCGCAACCCGACTTAAAATTAGCAGAAGATAAAGGAGGGATGGAAACCCACAACTAAATAACTTTTGGAGTCAACCCCAATTCAAAACGGCCTCTACAGCTAACTAACTTTTAAAAACACAATAATGACTAGAATTTAGTGACTCTTATAGATATTACACTGAAATTGTAGCTGAAAGCTACCTCTAACACATACTGTCAGCACAATTTTGAAATAAATCGTGTATGACAGTTTCAAGGTTTGATCCAACCAGCTACAACATTGTCATTTCTCAATTTAGGATTATTTTGGTTTAAAACTCTGTTATGAAAGGCAGCAGGTGCTCAATGAAAGCTAGTCCTTTATAATTCATGAAATTCAATGGGTCTCCTGTCCTCTAAAATAAAGAAAAATCTATTGTCCTTGCTAATGTCATCATCACGTTTTGTGTTTTAAATAAAAAAAGGGGAAAAAATGTTTTCCACCTCCAAGAAATAGGAACTAACGGAAGCATAACAGCAGAGAACAAAGATTATCATGGCGAGACAAGTGGTTTTGCTTCAGTACAATAATGACGTGACACAGTTTGTTTTTGTTGATGACAGGCTGCTTGCGTTGATGACAGGTGGTGGTCCGTCTGCAGACTCATTTCACGCGGAATAGAAAAACCTCGGCTGCTGTATTGTTGTTATAGAGCAACTATGAAAGATCCCAGAGATAAGAGGCAGACTGATGGAAGCACAGTATGAATAAATCAAGAAATACCACATCATGTATTGGACGAAACATTTATTTATTTTTTAACGCCAGTGAGGAAAGTCAATTGGGACAGCTAGCTCATCAGTGGCTTTCCTGCTGATTATTATAATCAGTCTCGACCTGAATGGGTGGTACTAGACGGAGACCACAACCTTCCACTAACCATCACACACAGGTCATTACACACAGGTCATCCCGTCTCTACGAAGACATTCAGACGAGCCCATTCCCCTCACACGCTGATTATTTTTACAGCAGGCATTTTTGATCACAATGTAATTCTATTTTAATATAATATAGTTCCATTTTGCATGATTTTTTGCCTCCCTAGCTTTAGAAAAAAGAAAACTGTCCTGACCTTCTGATTTATACTTTGACTAATAGTGTAGTTGTTGGAAGTGCATGCATATATCATTATGTGTCAGGAGTCTCATACAGTAAATGGTTTGTCTTGATGGATGCAGCCTTCCTCACGGGGGTCTCCAGTGTCTATGCAAACCAAGGTCATACAATTATGATGTATTTTTTCTAAAAAAAAAAGTGTGACAGTATCTAATCAAAACAAGTGCAACTATAGGCCTGGTTAAAGACTGGGGATCTGTCAAATGCTGTTTGGTCTATATTCTGCTTTATAAAAATTGCAACAGTGAAAGTAAAATGTCTCTTACTGATCTCCACATCAAACAGCAGTGTACGCATTGGGCTTAAAAAGGAAACAAAATAACAAAGTCGCTTTAAAGACGAAAGCTTCACAGGTCTTTTGTTTAATTGCGTCAAGGTATTATTTTAATGCATAAAAGCAACTAAAAAATGCTTTCTTTTCTTTTTTTCTATGTCTGTGGATTCTCTGGGACTGTGTCTATCATCAACAGGTAAAGGGTTTTTTTTTTCTCCTCTCACTTTTTTTATTTTTTTATTTCACTCCAATATATTTTGTGTTACACACAAAGAATAAAATACTCCCGGGACCTGATTCAGTCACATTATTTTCCTGTCAAACTCCCCCTTTGCCTCTTTTGACCAATCACACTTGATGTTTGTCACTGTGTGCCATTGGGGTCCCCTGCTGTCCAAACAAGCCCCGACCCGTTGACTGCGCCAGCCTCTCCCTGCGCGCTGTAGTGGAGAGAAAAGGGCAAGAGAGCAGCACTCAGGCGAAACAATAGCACTGTGAGGAGATGTCAGGCCCTGGGAGCTGTGAGGTGGATGATGATATGAGCCCACTGGCGTTGTTGTTTCTCACTCTGCTGAATGCTTACACACGGACCCCCGTGGCTGGGCGTCGACCCACTGTGTGGTCAGGACCCCGGTGGTTGTGTTTGGAAGAGGTGGGTGGGATGTAATGAGCCCAGTCTGGACTGCTGGGCTGTGATCTGTTGGAGCAGCTTTTATCTGTGTGAGTGTGTGCAGGCTAAGCTAGCATGCATGTTGAAAGCAGAGCGCCGTCCTCCTATGTTCACTGTGCGACTGTCAGCATCTGACGCTGCCTGCTACTGATTTCGCCGCCTTGGTGCAAGTCAAAAACCGTGGAACAGAAAGAGTATTTTCAGCATGATCAAGAGATGTTGTTACTGTGGAAATATAAATATATATTGTAAAATGTCATTTCAGACATACTCATGTTTGAAATGACACCACAGAGCTGGTAGATTTTTTTTTTTTTTGGGAGGGGGGGGGGGGTTGTTTGTTTTAACAATCTTTATCAGCAGTTTTGAACATTTTATGCCAAGTAACATCAGCGACTTTTTAGTCAGAGAGACTATTAGAGCTAATTCAGCTTCAGCTAATTAGCATTTTTGGGATTGTATTAGGGCTGCACAATATATCGAAAAATTATTGTCATCGCGATAAATCGCATCACAATATGAATATCGCAACAACTGCATAAACTGCAATAAATGGTTGACTCAAAAGTTTGCATTTATGCCTTTTGTCATTCAGATGGAAGCTTGAAGTATTTCATCAATCTAATGGATAGGTCCCTTCATACTTAAGAAAAATTCAGGCTGAATGGAAATGTTTAGCTTTTTCTAGGTTGTTTTTTTGGCTTTGAACCCAGAGCAGAAAGATATAAACACTACATATGTATTTGTTCATTTATCGCAAGT
>JAUBOC010000181.1:6559321-6569594 GCA_032275365.1 Anablepsoides cearensis | reverse complement strand
TTGTATTTGTTTTTATGTTTTGTTTATTGTGTAGTTATTTTTTGCTTTGAATTTATGTGAACTATGTATGCTATGTAATTTGTGTTGTTTTTTGTTTAGTGTATGGACCCCAGGAAGAGTAGTTGCAGAAACTGTAACTAATGGGGATCCAAATAAAAGAAATAAATAAAGAAATATCGTCATCGCAATATTAAGCAGTGTTATCGCACATCGCAGGTTTTCCTAATATCGTGCAGCCCTAGATTGTATTGTGCTATTTTAGAACAATTTTTTGAGAAAGTTTATTTTGGTTTATTTGCATTTTTTATGTTAACAAGGTTTTGCACAGTGGCAGAGTTGGTAGAGCTGTTCCCTGTCAGCTAAAAGGTTGCTGGATCAAATCCAATCCTTATTCTGGGTAGAGTTAGCATGTTCTCTCCATGCATGCATGGGTTTTCTTCAGGTATTCTGATTTCTTCCCACAAACCAAAAACATGACTGTTAAGTTAATTGACAACTCTAACCTAGGTGTGAGTGATAGAGGGATGCCTTTGCAACTTAACCAGGGTGTACCCCGCCCCTCGCACTGTGACTGGGCACCAGTGACCCCCATAACCCTGAAAAGAAGAAACGGGTTTAGATGATGGATGGATGTGAACATTGTTGTGAACAAATCACAGAGAGCAAGATGGTGGTTAGATTTGTCACCTCAAAGCAATAGGTTTGAAGATATTCCTCCGACCTAAGTTTTTACTCCAGTTTTTTCCAAAAAACATGCAATTTAGGTTATTTGACGTCTCCTAATTGTCTCCGGGTTTGAGTGTAAAATGTGAATGGTTATCTGTCTCATTTGTCTCTGTGTTCTTGTGATGGACTCGCAATCCGTCCAGGTTGTACCCCACCTGTCACTCAGTGACCACTGGAGATAGGCACCACCAGCTTCACAACCTCACGTAAAGAAGTAGGCAAAGAAATGACAAGCTGTTATTTTCAAGTTCCAGTTGTACAATTGTTGTTTCTGTTGTTTTAGTTTGACTGAACAGTAGAACACTTTGATCCACTTTTTACGTGCTGTAGAAATAACTTGACATTCCGTTTGAATATTGGTGAAACACGTTTTTAAGCAAGTAAACAAGAAGATCAACTTTTTTTGTTTATGTTCAGGAAAGGAAAAAAAAAAGTCAGACTCCAACAGCTTTAAAAGCAAAACTGACCGGGAAGATCACAGCTTTACTTAATCTGAACACCTCACAGTGAATTTGCCAGACATTTTTCCTGAATTCATTCCATCTGCTTGTCTTCATCCGTTTGCATCATTAAATAGTGCATTCACAGAAGTACTGTTTTTAAAAAATGCCGTTTAGAGTTTGCTTTACAGAGACGGGTATTTGCTGCAATACAGATAATACTGGGTCTTCATGCTGACTTTACAGTGTAAATTAAGTGTGCGCCCCCCCCCCCCCCCCAGGTTTTGTCTGTTTCATTCTTTTTTAAGTGAGCCTGGAGGACAGCCTGCTGGCAGGCAGGGGTGCAGAGAGGTTTTCTCTAGCTGTACATGAGTGAGGGAGACAGATGGAGCATGCCAGACAGTGGTTTGTGGATTTATCCAGATTTATGATGGGAGGAAGTGAGGCTGGATGTGAGCAGCGAGAGCTGGGGAGAAAAGGGAGGCGATGAGATGCAGCCGGGCCGGCTTTCAGTGCAGGATTCTGTAAAGCTGGGAGCTCCTGGATCAGGGGAGGCAGGGGGAGGGGGAAGAGAAGGGGTCCCAGCGCAGCAGTGTTGTTGTTTGAAATGATTTAGTTTTATTTGAGCACGCTTGCTCCGCGTGTTACCGTTTTGTCATCTACTGAGCAAAGCGTCCTTGCCTTCACATTGAAGTCCATTACACCCCTCCCAGGACTGGAAGCTGTCTCACTGATTGTTTGATTGGCATCTGCTGAGGATTCTCCATCGCCGAGGCGGATTGTTTGATTTCTCACCAGCGTAGCTTTACTGAGCTCGTTGCGAAATTTTACGATACAAACTCTGCTAATGATTCTTTCTGTTGTCATGAAATTAAATACCTGTAAAGCATAAAAACATCAAAAACAGTTGGGGGGAAAAAAACAACAACCCTGTTTATTGGGACAGCATCACAGTAAACATAACCAAATAAAAATCTACTGTATGAGCTGATCGAGAGGTAAAATGTGATAAGTCGACAGAAAAAGGTTTGTAGGGAATATCCTTTTGATAAGCTACTTTTCATTCAGTGTACAACATGTTTGCAAAGCTTCAAGGTTGATAGCACATCTTCATTAGAGGAAAAACATAACTGCCACCCTGGGATACAAGATGAAAGAAAACAGACATATTCATCCTGTTTTTTTTTTTTTTTTTTAGGTTGAACACTTTATTTCAAAAAAAGGACCTCTTTTATACTGCGCTTGCAGCATTTCACAGGATAATATAGCCGTCAATATGAATAGAAAGCAATTGAAATCTGATTTAAGGAACGTTAAGTGGGACCAGGAAGCAAAAAATTGTTCTGGTTTAAAAAGTTTTCCCCATTTCTCAGTGTAGTAGCTGCAGTCCTGACAGAAAAAAAAGATAAAAAAAAAGGAAAAGTAACTTGGATGACACATAACTGTGCGTGTACATACAGGATTTTTATCCATGTTCACAAACAATTCCTGCTCTCTTGAGTGGACCAGTGGGTTTCTGACAAATGATACCTTTCATCCTTCATCCATTGGTTGAGAATACATGGGGTCTGTTGGATCGGTAAGAATAAATCAATTTCCAAAGGGCTAAAAAACATTGGGTAAGGCTCTCTCTCTCTCTAAGCCTGCCATTATTCCACTTCCTTGAATCCTCTGCTATCTTTGGTAACCCTTTTCAGCCCGGCATTCCTGCTTTTAGCCAATCACGGGGAGGCTCCTTTTTTTTGAGTAAACCAAAGTATAATGGAGCGTTTCTCTGTAGAGGAGTCACGTACCAATGGTTTTCATTCATTTCATTTGTAAACGTCAGGGGGAATGGCCCTCTCAAAAAGCCTTGAACGAGAAAGCGTTTGAGAGAGAAAGAGAGTGAGGAAAAGAAAAATGCAGCGTGGCAAAGAGTGAAAAGGTTCACAGTCAGAGAGAGAGCAAAAAAAGGGGATGATAAAGGAAGAGAGATCCAATGGATCCAGTCAAAGAAAGAAAGAAAAAAAACTGAGAGCAAAGCTGTTAGAGAATGACTCAGAAAGAATACTTGGGTTTGTTTTTGTTCAGCTTTTCATCACAGAGTTTTTGTTTCAGAAACGTACAGGATGACTTTTTAGGGGGGTTTGAGCTTTGAGCTGAAGGCCGAAATTGCCCACAGGACGTGTTTACGGGTAGTTATACCCACTCATATTGTGGGCCAGGCGTGACAAGTTACGCCCAGAGCTTGAGATTAAAGTAGCTGGGTGAGGGTCAAAGTCAAGGACATAATTTGGGAAGTGAGCGCATGTGACAGAGTCTGTCCCTCGGAAACCGTTTGAGCCGTCGTGTACAATACAGATCGAAAATAGCCCGCCGCCTCCGCACAATAGGGTGACCTCGGGAGCCGAGTGAATTTTGGGATGGGGCGCGATGCAGACCAGTGGGACTCGGCAGTATGTGGGTTGCTTTCCTTTTGTCACCGTCTTGATTAATATACTGACTTCCATCTTACGGGCGCTGTATGGTCCAAACCATCAGGGACGAGCAAAAGCAAAAAAAAAAGCAGCACAGCGATGAAAGAGAGAGAGAAAACAAATCACCTCGTTCTTTATTACAACATGGACGCCCCAGAGTATAGCAGCTAAAGAAATTAACCGGCAAATAAATAAATGACACTCAACACTGAACTGAAAAGTGAGGGAAGGGGGATCTGAAGATGTAAATGTTAATATAGTCCCTCAAAAGATTCATGCAGTGCAGCTGTTTTTTGTTCACTCTTGACTTTTCTCCTCTGATTCTATTTGTGTAACACAAAGATGACAGCCACAGTGTGGAAGCTCAGCGAAAGGAGGACCAGTGGAAAACGGGGAATGGAAAAAAAACAAAGGAGCTTGATGAGAGAATCTTAATTACAAATCTGCATGGGGATGGATAGATCCTAGCCGCATTAGGTGGGGAAAACAAAAAGAAACTGTGCTCAAACAAGGCCTGTTTGAAACTTCTGCTGCCGTCTATTCTTGTTACGTGAGTGAAAAGTTTGCATAGGATTTGCTTGCATTCTGTATATGAGGGGGAAAACAGCCTGTCCTCTGGAGTGGGACACCGCTTGATGAGCTGGTGAGAGGAGGTTTCTTGTCAAAGCCCCCTCTGTCACAGCACCTCCCTGTGGCCTCTGCCTGCACTGACAGCCTCACAGTCAGAACATGGCCAAAACGACTCCCTGGGTAAAGATAATTCTGTCCAAGTTAAACCTAACAGAGTTGGGGTTTTCTTTTAACTCCTAATTTCCCTCCTTCATAAACACCATCTCTCTTCTTTTTTTTACCCCCCCCCTCACCCATTCTCCCACCCCTGTGTTATCCCAGATGAATTGGCTCCCTCCGTCTCGCCTAGTTCATATCACCGGCCATTTTCAATTCTCCTCGTTCTCCTTCAAAGGAGCCCCACCACCACCCCCTTTCTTCTGCCTTTCCTCCCTCCCCAGCAATCCTCGCGCTCCACGCCTGTCTCTCTCTGGAGACTTCGGATGGGAGAAGGGGGCAGTCATAAAAGATAAAGATGAAAGCGAAGAGGGGAGAAACAAACAGGCAAACAAATAAGACCCCTAAGTAAAGTAGCTTTTTTACATCTCGGCGAGAAAAGACGCTGACAAGGAAACTCTGCTAGCATGGGAGGGATTCAAAGCTTCTTATGGGAGGCGGGGTAGCGCTGGCGAGTGTGTGTATTTGCGTGTGCTTAGTAGACCCATTAGGGGACTAATCACCTGGATACAGTGTGTATGAATCACTACTATAACACCTGGGTTTAAGTGACTAATATGACTAATATGCCTGGGATGAGCTCTGAGATTTGTACCTCTAAGATGTTACTATATATGTTTTTATCTCAGTATTTCCTGTTGGTGTATCGGCCTACGATGGCGTCCAGAAGTCCACGTTGGTTCAATCAGGTGGGCTTGGTATGATCTAATGAGGCCAGGCTCCCAGCCATCTAGGCAGCTTTACTTACTGAAGAGGGCTGGATGGACACGGGGCCAGGGCAGGAAGGTAATTAGGCAGGGAGTGGTGGTTAAAGACGGGCCGCCCTGCACCCCTAAGCCGTCCAGCCTCCAGCTGCTTTGTGCGCTGTGTGACCCACACAAAGGGGCTGATGAGGAGGCAGGCTGACCTTCATGCCTGGCACACTCTTCCAAGTGTTTGTACAAAGAAAATAAAATAAAACCTGCTGAGCCACTAAAGGTGCAGCCTTCCTGTTAGTCTTTCCATACGCTCCTTTTGCAGCAATATGCAATGTGCACTCTCCTCATAAACTTTCAAACTCTCCCAACCTCAAAGCTGCTCAACGAGAATTTGTGGACTGAGGGTTGAATACAAATCAGGCATCATCGTTTTTTTTCTTTCTTTCCCAGCTGCTGCTAAAGTTTCCTGAGCTGCTGCTTTTCTTTTCTGTTTTTTTTTTCCTTTTTACATTTTCAACCTTCATCTGCCCAGTTCATATACCCTTTGCATTTGCTCCAGATCAGGCTGGGTTAGTAAAAGGCTATGTCAACATTTTGTCCCTGTGCTTAAACTCTTGTACTGTGCAGAAGAGAGAGAGAGAGAGAGAGAGAGAGAGAGAGAGAGAGAGAGAGAGAAAATAAAATAAATAAATAAATAAAAAAAACTCACCACGGAGAGGAAAAAGATTTATTGAGCTGCTACCTGTATTGTTGTTACTTAAAAGTAAATTTTCATGCACAATTGCAGAATGAATCATTTGATCTTTAGCATCAAATAAGTCGTTATTGGCTCCGGCTGTGACACTGGAAAATTTATTCTCTCAAAAGCCATAAAGCTGGCCATGGGCGGACAGCGTCTCTCTTAGATGGGCCACATAAAGGCACAAGACCCTATAAAAGGAATGTCACAGGAAGTGCACTGAATGTCATTAATAATAAATCACATTTGTCTGAAACTAACCTGGCAGTGAGCATGAGTGTAGACGAGAACCTCGACGTGGAGGGAGCCCACCTCTATTTATGTCAATCACAGGCTGGAATCTGGCCTTTTATTACTACAAGAAGCAATTAACCTTTCAGAAAACAGTGTCACTCAAGCAAAGACAAAAGAGCATTTTGGAGATGTTCAACAAGTCTTGCGACAAATGACTTTGATACGGGTGATTTTTACTGATCAACCTTGCAAAAGCAAGACTGACGTTCTCTTTATTTTTACGTGGTTCAGGAAACGTTTCATCTTCACAACTGACCCAGTTTACTCCGGATTCTTTCCTTTAAATGCAATCCATTGCACAGGGTTGGAAATCTTACCTAAGAAAACATTAATAAATAAACAAGAAACATTAAAAACAGGGACATAAAGTGATCTTAGCAAAATGTCCTATAATTTTAAACAGTTTTCATAAATAAAATTTATTGTGAGTAACAAAAAACTCAGGAGAGAATGACTTAAGGAGTTAACTAGCTGCTGCGTGGCAAATAAATGAAAATGAAAATATAGGGTGTGCCAAAAGACATCTTTCAGGCCATGTCCAGAACAAACCGCTGTATGGGGTCGAGGGCGGAGATAACCGTGTGTGCAGGGAGGGGATGACTAGAACGTGGCAAATAATTTTATTCTCCATTTCATTCATAAAAAAACACCAAAAAAAATCCATGAAATAAACAACAAAATAAATCAATTATTGAATAAAAAAGGGTGCAGAAAGAAGGAAAAAATATATATCTGCCCCTTTTTAAAAAACAACTTCAACTTGAACAATGTCATGACATTTGAGAAAAGAAAACCAAAAACAAATTAAAAACGAGAACAAAAACAACATAAGGAATCCTATGACTAAACATTACAAAACATCATACTTTCATAATAAAGTCATTTTCTCACATCCTGTGGGCTCCTTTGACCTAAATAATTTGGAAGCAACATTTTTGAAAAAAACAAAAGAACAATAAGATTGCCAAATATGTACGTATATATGTAAAATGCGGAAAAGTTTGTGTAAAAACGAACAATCGGTTCAACTTGTCACGTATGAGAGTTTCTGTTTAAATTGGCTTTTCAGAGCAGTAATTACTGCAGTTTTCCTTTTAAACAATAGGTGTTACTACTGAAACAATGTAGCAGGAATAGTGCAAGAAGAAGAGTTGTGCCAGGACTTGCACTTTTTGTACTTACACGACTCTGTCAATGTCTTAATTCAGGACTTGACTAATGCTTGTGACTATAGCAATGACTCATCTAACCTTTTTCTTTGTAAAACTCTTTGGAAATCGTTCAATTTTTTTCCAACGTTTTTGAAAATCTGTAGTTTTACTTTAATATGAATAACTATAAGCCTTTCTTGCTTGCCATAACAATAATGTAAAATGATAAAAACACGTTCACAAATCGCACCCAAGACATAGACGGACACATTAGAGACAATGTTGCATCCACATCCATATAAACCCACATTTTTGTCGGTGAACAGCTGGATGCAGATGAAATTGGGTTTCTTACACAGCACAAATAAATGGATACGCTGGGTGGAGCAGTAGGAGGGACGGCTCAGGGAAACAGGTGGTCAATGTGTGTCCATTTAAGTGAATGTCATTTATATTTGCCGGCGAGGTCAGCATGAAAGAATGTTTTTGCCTCTATGTGTCTTAATTGGAAGGTGTCTGAACCCCGGGGTGAGCACACCTGCTCATCTATCTGGAGCCGCAGCGCTATTCTCCTTCAGAAAAAAAAGTCCAAAATAAGCCTGGAGGGGTAAGCGTATGTATATGTGTGTTTGTCAGGCTTGCATAAATATTCAACATAAAACAAGCAATTTAGGATGTGACAGTTGTGTTTGGCTGAGGATCAAAAGAAAGGAAAAGATCTTGCATTCTTTCTGATGCTGAACTAGATGAAAAGCCTTTCATAGCAAAAAAGAAAATAGTTCAGTTGCAGTTTTTTTTCTTTTTTTTTTCTTTCATACCTGCAAATCAATTTATTCCTTTTTTTCGACAACACAGGTTTAAAAGCAGGCAACAGATTACTCTCATAAAAATAGCTTAAAGTTATATATGTGTGTATGGAGGATAGTATAAATGATCTCAATCAGAAACATTGTATGAGCAGCTACATGTGAACAACTGTTCTATTCCAACAGTTAAAAAATATGTAAGTGTTTTGTTTGATATAGTTATAGGATAAAATGAAGTATTTTATTTTATATAAAACACGTGCTTCTTTGTCCCTAATAATAAATATTTTTCATGTTTCTGTAACAGCTTTGTTCATAAATGCAGCCCTAGTTTAACATTCAGCAATTATATGTTCAAACTGTTCAAATACACTTGCATACTTTTTTTTTTTTTTTTTTCGTTTTATGTGTTTGTGACATGCTTGCTTTTAGAGCTCATTTGACTAGTTTTGACAGCCTGTTCAAGCCTACAGGAAAATATGAAAAGAATATTAATTGGTGCTAGCATTTCATATAAGCAGCCTACAGTCTGTCAGAATGGAAATGCTTTAAATGTTATATATTTAAAATTTTTAGTCAGTGTCACACCTGACAAGTACGTCACATCAGTTTAGCAGTTCTTCCTCTGTTTGGGTTGTTTCCAACTGCCACGGTGTAGGAAATTACAGACCCAGAAATGCTCAAAACTCAATCTTATGTTTTCATCTTGAACAAAAACAAATGCAGGCGGGACATTAGGACTGCACAAGGAATAGCCGACCTGTGGCATAGAAACCAAGCACAAAATTGATGTGAAGGTGGAGAGAAACAGAATATGTAGAGCTCAGGATTGGTGGGAGATTGCCGCTGCCACTAACGAGAGAAAGAGGAACAGGTGAAGTGGGCGTGGCGAGCTGGCTGAGGGCGAATGAGAGATGGCACGGGGATCACAGAGAAACAGGAACTAACACAACGAAAACAAAACAAACCAAACAATAAAATACAGAGTAGAATCTAAACTGAGGGAAGAAAATGGACTAAAATAATAACATTAGGAATGATCAGGTAAACACAAGAATCTCAAGAAACAGATAAGAAAAACTGAGCCGAAATCCATCCATCCCTTTGTCTATCCATCCATCCATCCCTTTGTCCATCCATCCATCCATCCATCCATCCATCCATCCATCCATCCATCCATCCATTCATCCATCCATCCATCCATCCATCCACTTTACCTGCTTCTTACTTTCTGGGTCATGGGGGTCACTGTGTAGCAGTTACTGTGGGAGGGGCGGGGTACATCCTGGACAGGTCACAAGTCCATCACAGGGCCACACAAAAAACATAAAACAATAACCAAAATACATGGATCATTTACCAAACACAAACAATCCAAATGAGCTTTATCGAGCTTTATCAAGAACTTTGTTACACCAGTGATGTTTTTTTTCCTGCTCTTTGAAAGCTTTTACGTTGCGGGCTTGTCTGATTGTTGTGGTTTGATGCTGGTTGTAGTTAACTCATAATAAAACTTGATGTGGCAGGGCAGAGGTTAGAGGAGCCTGTGATCAGGAGGTTTCAGGTTAAAATCTCCTGACTGGCACAAAGCATTTGGGCGAGGAAGGTGAAGCACCCACATCTGCGTCCACCCTCATTTGCCCCACCATTGGCCCTTTTGCGAGGCCCTTAACCTCCCCAGCTGCTCCATGTATGCAAATGGTAAATAATGCAGATAATTAATTGCCCGAGTATGTAAATAAAAAAACTTATGAAAGTGTCAGCAAGATGTAATGTAATATTTGAAAAAAAAAAATCATTATTACTAGCCCTTTCTTTCTTGCTCTAACCATTTATCTATGATTCTTAAAGTGTCTGTGACATGCCTATCCTTCAAATACTAAAAGTCAAAGAAAACATCTTTATACTTAAGAAAATTTGCATAGTACACATGATTTTACCCATTTTGTAACATAACTGGCCTATTTTGCTTTGAATTTGCCTCAGTCAAAGTGAAACAGGAAGTGACATCTAAGGGGAACTCATTAATAAAATAAACTCACTGGTCTCTGTTTATTAAAACATTTTTTTTTTGTAACTTTAACTCTTCTTCATCTCTCCTTGATAGCAACTAAAATAATCTAAAGAAACATCAGATTCTTCTCTACAGTCTGTTTTGTTAGCTTTTGTAACAATGC
>JAUBOC010000181.1:6548601-6559221 GCA_032275365.1 Anablepsoides cearensis | reverse complement strand
GCAATATGTTATAATTGTTATCTTTCCAAAAATGCATTCATGTTTATTACAAAAATTTGATGTCACAGGCACTTTAACTCATGTCGTGTTCATAACTATCACATTTGTTCTCACACCAAAAAAGCTATCACAAGACAGGAATATTTGGATCCTTATTTACGTAGTGTTGGTATTTAAACACACACATTTCAACAGCAAATATCCTTTTTTTTGGACATTTTATTGCATGAAATGTAAAATCTGTGGTCATTTAAGTAGTGTAATACGTTCAGCTGTCAGTGGGAACAGTAGTTTACATGATGCTTCTATATCATAATCAGTATTTGCTTGACATCTTTCTTGGGAAAATAATTGGCAACAATTCAAAACATTTGATTTTGATACCATTTACGCGCATGCCTAAAACATCTTTTTTTTGGGGGGTCTCTCAACTTGTTGGCATCATGTATTTGCTGGATTGTGTTGTTCTGTCCATCACTTTTTAATTATCCGTGTGCCATCTTGCTGCGTTCTGTTCAGCATTGTGTGACAAAATGATTGACAGGAGCTAAAGAAAGAGGCAGGGACAAACTTATGCAAAGTTAATCAGCCATGAGGTAAAGATATGTGAAACTATTTTCTAGACCATAGCCAATCAAATTAAAATGTCCCTTCCAAACTCTGCTATTTAGCAGACTGTGTCAGAAGCTGTTTTACTTTCCTCCTCTCCTCACTGACTTTCCGGGCATCAGTAAATGAGAACAAGCAGCTTCTTGAAGTATTTTTCCTCTTCTTTTCATATAAAATACCCCCCCAAAAAATTTGCTTTTGTATAAAAGAAATATTCATAATAACATACTATTTGGGCCATTTCTGAATACTTTATTTGCTTCACCGCTTGTAGAAACTTGTCTGAAAGGGGTTTCAAAGTGAAAAGTATTTTTCTCATCTATATTTACTGGTTTAATGTTTGGGCTTGAAAGTAAAGAAGCATTGCTTTTTAACTCGAAGCCTAGCTTTGGAAATACTGGATCAGCGTATTGTTTTTTGTTGTTGTTTTTTTTCCGTATGTGCTTGTTGCCATGTTGAGCTGGAGGACCAACAGGCTCTGATGTGTTAGTTGTTTTCTGGAGGTTTATGGATGTTTTTTACCCAACAGCCACCACTCCCTTAAAGAGGCTCTACTCTGAGAGATTAAGACTGCCAAACCTTCACCTCACTCTCTCTCCTTTTAGAGTAATTACGCAATTCTGCCTCTGTGAGTGAAGAGGGGAAAGAGGCACTTAGATTCATTGAATGCTAATTCAAGCAGGAAATTCAAAGGGGATCTACATATTTTCACATTATGTGTACAAGGGCAGGATGGAATGAAATATTAGCTAAATATCGTCAAGGAAGAAACTCAGAAAGACTTCTCCAACACAGAACAACTCATACTGTACAAACAGTAAGTTTTTGAGGTCTGAAGTTGACACCAGGTCTCCACGCCTTGTTTTATTTTGTTCTATTTATAATGAATACGATAGAGAAAGAAATGTAGCCCACAGTCTGGCAGAGTCCTGACAAATATCTTCTTAATATTTTAAGAGAAAAGATGATGAAGGCTAGGTAGAAGATGGACGTCATGCAGAGTGCCACTGGTATTTGTGTCTGCTTGATATATATCTTGATTTGCTCCTTGTTCTGAGGCCGGGGTTTTGTCATGAGACAGTCCTCTGCTCCTTTTTGAGATGCATAGAGGGGCAGAAAAAGCTAGTGGGCTGACTGAAGCAATTAGGTCTATTATTAGTACGACAGGGGAAGGATTGATGCGCACAATAGTCAGTGTGTAAGCAGAAAGCCTGGCTACGTGAAGGAAATTCTAATAGTGAGAATTTCCTAGATTATATGGGCCTTCATTAACATTTTCACACATGGCTGCCTAACAAATGAGAAAAGAGCCCTGGCATACCAGCAGATTTATCACGTGCGCACAACAGCCCAGCTAGCTCCTTCTCCCTCTCTACAGAGCTGAACGCACCCTACTGTTCTCACAGCAATGTTAGCCATGTGCACTTTTGGTTTCTTTTTGCATCCTGAATAATAGGGCCAGAGGGCTATGATATTGTTCCAAGTAGCATAAAATATAAAGGAACACAATGTGTACCTGGCCGCCAGTTCAATGGCAGGGGCCCCGAATGAACCAAGGCTGTTCGTCTCACTGCACACGCTTCTCGCTGTGGTTTCTGTTCGATCTTCCCAAATAAAGAGATCAGGCTCTTCAACACTCGTTCCTAAATATTCTATTTCCTGTCTTAATTTGGCACGAATTGTCCCTCTTAAGAACCGATGCACAGGCGGGCCTCTTCCCTGCAGGGCAGGCCCACTTGAATTAACTGTGTTGCACACTTTACATTCTCTGCTCCCTGACATCTTGAGAAATGTTCCCTGGGATCTTTTTTTCCCACAGAGAGGTTCATTAGAATGACAAATAGCATCCTGCCATAAAGTGGAAAACATCAACACGCACAACAGAAACTGCGATCTTGCGATCTGAGGGAAGTGACATGCAGGGAGGGAAATGAATTAGACTCCATTAGATTCTATGTGATATCAGTAGCAATGGCTATACCTTCCCATCGCTTTAAAGATTCTGCTGACTCACTCCTATTATTTTTTTATTGTATTTTTCAGACATTCTGAGCTTTTCATGGATTGGAACTGGAGTGCTTTGTGTTTCTTCAAGTTGGAAAACCCATGGGGCTTTTTCCTCTGGCTTAAAACTAACGTATTTGATTTAGGTTGATCGCCTGGATGATACTGAGAGGTTCTATTTGAAGAGTTGAGCCCAGCTCTCTCAGAAAGGTCTAATCTCCTCAATCTAGCAGTAGATGCCGTGTCAGCAGCAGCTCAAGTCGGACAATGAGTGGAGAGGTCAGAGCTCAGGTCTTTCTTGAACTTGTTTTGAGAATGTTTTTGCGTGAATGACCTGTTGGTATTAAAAGGAGAACGTCAGCAGTTCACAGAGTTCTTCCACGCTTCATTCTCTTCATGGCCGCCCTGGCCGTCTGCCACCACAGCCTCCGTATCAATAATGAACGTTTTAAAGAACAGCTTAGGCAAGTGCAAACCAACCTAATGTCCTTAAGACAAAAAAGATATTGCCATGGACAGGGTGGGGGCTAGAAATCAATTTCCCATTTGCCGCTTTAATTTCAGCAAGATGGGCGGCGAGATTAGGGCTGAAGGCACCTGTAAGCCCCCTCACTGATGAGCTTTACCTGGGCCTGCTGCAGTGGCTGCCCTGACCCTTTGGCTAATTAAAGTTCTCAAATTGATCCACAAACAGTGTGATACAGATCTGTCCTCTGCCACCCTCTGCATCACATCTTGTTGTGGAAATTACCCCATGATGGCCTCATAAAACAACAGTTGTGCTTGTCATTGGGGTACGTATGTTACTATCAGTTAGATTGCCTTGTTTTCCATCACAGTGATGGCCTCTCTTGTAGTTAATTGTATAAAGCTGGTAATTGTGATGGTTTTTTTTTTTTTTTAGATTTTTTTTTCTGTCTGGTTTAATGTTACAAAACAAACTGGACCATGAGAGGCATCTGCTTTTATCTTTGTGTATTTTCAGCTCAAGACCTAAAGTGGAGTTCTGTGGAAAAGTTATTCACAATTAATATCTGATCTTTTGTAGATAGCTCTTTCTTCAACCTCACTTTGGAGAAATAAAGTTTGTTTTTGACTGGATTGAAAAGCCATTATTTCAAATTGAGCCAAGCCAAAAATGGATGGCTGTCGTTTTAAAGCAACTCCAATCTGAAAAGTTTTTCAGGTTTTTTTTTTGTGAAAGCTACTTTTTGCCTTTAAATCACTATAAGTTCTACATTACACAGTTGTGTTCACAATATTGTACTATTAGTTCTTAGCACAAATAGCAACGTTAGTTAGCTGTAGCACTTCCTGTGCATTAATAACAAAAGTTTTGACAAAATAACTATGTAATGCAAACTTGTAAATAGCTTTAAAAAAGGAATGCTACAAATCAGTATAAAATCTTTGATAATATAGTCGTTTTAAGACTGCAACAATCCACTTTGGTCTTCTGTCCTCAGACTAGCTGTTTGCTTTTTAAACCCATCATTAAATTCTGTTTGTCTAAACTGACATCATCAACCAACCCGTCACGTGAGATATACCCAAGTAGATCAGCACGCAGCTCTGTGAGCACCTGGGGAACAGTAGGGAATAGTTGTCTTGAACAAGTACACCACAACATGTGGATATGGAATCAAACCTTTTTGGTCCCAGGTCAGGTGCTCTACCGCTGCACTGTTCTTTACCTTTCCTTTAGGGTTGGTCAATGTTGACCCAAACATTTATCATGATTAATATCAGCTTTTAGCTGATAATGATAGATATGATGATTAACAGATGACAATTGTACTTATTTGTAGCCAGTGTTTTTCCGGCTTTCCTGGCACTCTGGTTTATGTTGGTGTTTCAGGTGATTAAACAAGTTTGTAAGGTTAGCCGATCCACATTCCCTTCCACCATTGGGCTTACATGCACGCCTGATAGCGATACTGTGTTCTACATGGAAATGTGTCCTCATCACATGACACGAATGGCAGTAATTGCAAAGTGGCAAAAAATAATGGTTGACAGTTTTACTGGCAATTATTTGCACACAATACGATTTTGCCCAACACTACTTTCCACCAAAGCCAACTGTAAAAGATTTGAATCATAATTTAAGGTAGTCTTCAGAGGTTTTTGGTGGAGGTGCACCAATTAATTGGCCAGCCGATTTATCGGTGCCGATTTCCTTACTTTTGGGACATTGGAGCTCGACCGATCGTTAGATAAGTTTGGTGGAGAAGTTCAGCTTTTCTACCTCCACAAATGTCTAAAGATCAGAAAATCCTCTTTTGCTTTGCTGTGAGCACTACCTAGTGTCCAGTTAAAACAAGTTTGTACTGTTTCAAGGGTATTGTTCAAAGTATTTCAGTAAAATAACATGTGAACATTAACGTTGTATTGTGACTTTATAACATATGACAGTGTCATCTATTAAAAAAATTGGTATCAACCAAAATCGGAATTGGCAGGTCAGACTTATTAAAGATCGGAGATCAGCAAGAAAACTAGAATCGGTGCGCCCCTAGTTTTGGGTACAAATTGCTGTTATGTTGACATAGATAGGTCGCTGTCTGGTAAAGATTGTTACTAATCACAAGACTTTACAATTCTTCACCTGCTTGGTCAAAGATGTTTATACTTTTTTTAATCAGCATTTCAAAAGAAAGAAACAAGAACATTTTAGAGCCAAAGTTCTTCAACTCCCAATCAAAGTATTTTCCAGTTATTGCACTCCGTCGTCTTTACAGGATAACATCCAGGGAAGGAGAATTCTCCTGAGGTAGCGTGTCACAGAAGCTTAGCACGCTGTAGTCCTCTTTCATTCATGCCTCTCAAATAATCTTGTGAATGTAGCACAGCTTTGCCCCTTTCCTGTTTTACATTCATAAAATCAAGCACAGTTTAGAGAGCATTGTTTTATGTTGCTTCGTCTTTTCATGCTAGTGGCCTACACATGAAAGTAACACAAAAGTCATCACGGATTCAGCTTGTTCTCAATTTCAAGGCATTGAAATTACATAATGGCCTGTCTTAGTAGTCATGTGCCGTACTTTGAAGAGTTATTTTTAGCAACCTGCATGTTGCCGCTCTCCTATCGTATAATGGTTGTCATATCTATTGTGGTGAATTTCTAACAAGGGCCTTTTCCTAAGCCCCTCGGAGGAGTTAATTAAAGTGATAGAGGCTAGAGCTGATGAGCCACACCACCCTGACCTTGAGACTCTTCTTTACCCACCTCCACGCAATTATACCTGCATAATCAGGACACACGAGCATTCACATATGTCCACACACATATACGCAATCAGGTGAACCCTAACGATCTTACTTTGTAGCATCACATTATTGTAAGGGGTGGTTAAACAGCAAATATAATTTTTACTTTTTAGAATGATCACATATAATCAACAGTTTTTGTATATGAATGTGGTGTGTTTGATAAATATAATAGTGTGATTCTTTGTTTTTGTTTTGCTTCTTGGTCCCTAATTGCGTCTTTCCTTCCCTGTTATCCAGACTTCTTATGTGTCTCCGGGTCTCACTGTCTCCACTCTGATGGCATGGCCTTGGTGGAAAACACGAGACAGTTTGGTATTTGGTGATGGGGTGCATGCAAATGATCTCTCTGTCAAGGCTGCTTATTCTAATATGACAGCATAGTGAGTTATCTGGTCTGCTCTATATTGGCAACCAGATCTGCAGCTGCCAGCTAGAGGGTAGAGAAGATGTTTGTGTGTGTGTGTGTGGGTGTGTGTGTGTGGCTAGACAGTCAAGAGACAGAGAATAGATGAAGACATGCAAGAGAGGGAGGCCAGCCAAGACAGACATCACATAAGCAAAAGATGAGAAGATGAGCGAGAGACAGAGTGTCTCTCCATCTCTGTCCTCTTCTCACCCATTCTACCCCTCAGTGTTAGTGCTGTTTAGTAGAGCTGTCTCTTTCAAGAACGTCATCCAGACGTGAATAAAGAGAAAATGAAGGGAAAAAAATTGTTTTGGCGAGAATGGGGTGTCACAGCAGATAAGCATCATGAGCTGCTCCATATTTATTATGTGCAACAATTTGACTAACCAGAGAATTTAGATTAATAACACTGGGCCCCGGGAAGTAATTTCCTTTTTGCGAAAGTGATTTACATGGTGCATCGCTAAGAGAACAGCTCTCGCAGGCCTTTTTGTTGTGTCAGCTGAAAATAATGACATTTAAAGTACCAACCAAGGTTAATAGGCTTCCTCTATGGTTATGAACTTTTGTGCAAGCCCCTCCCTTTATTCTCCCCATGAATCGACCCACTGCTTTTATAGTTTCAACATTCGCACTCACTGTAAGCCACCTATCTCCTGTTTCCCAATGCCTTACTCAAACACGGTTCTAATCGTAAGCCCGACCCCATCCCCTCTGTCCAAAATGGATGTTTTTTATTGATTGTAAGGAAGTTACTATTGTCGTATGATTACATTCGAGCTTTGATATGGAAATAGAGATATTTATTGAACCCTATGATGTCTTGGTGTAATTCTTGCCATGGTTAAACTGAGCAAATCCACTAGATTTTGTGGAAGTGATAGCTTCAAAATAAGGTAACTCCACCACTCTGTGAGAGTGCTGAAGTTTTCCAATGTTACCTTATCAAGGCTTAACATCTCTCTGCACGTTTCTGACTCAAAGCCCAGAAGAACTGCATGCAGTGTACTTTACAGGTGCTGGAAGTATACCGCAGTTGCGCCGGCTACAACACTTTGGGTTATCTCTGTACTTACAATGGGGTAGTGGGCGGCTAGAGACAGATGGGGCTGCTTAAACCTCGCTCTAACTCCATCTGCAAAGCTTCTGCCTGAGCAAGACCTGCCCACCCGCACCCAGTCCTATGTTTTGTATAGATCTATTTTTGATGTGGAGTCCATCCCCCATTTCGGGCAGGTGTTTTTAATGAGGTTCGCCCCAACATCCCAGGCAGTCTGCATAGAGGGTAGAGTTATTGATAAATCATTAACGCTGGTGGAGGAAGTGTGGAGGAGTTGTAGCTTGTGCTCCTCTCGAGAGCTGTCTTGCTGCTAAATATTTCATCGGCACACAGATGTGCTGCTGTCTGTGTAACTGCTCATGACTCCTCAGCTCTCTGCCATTACATAGCAGTGGATAGTAATCCTCACACGCTCGATGAATCAAAGGAAGGTTTGATAAAAGAATCGCTGCAACCGCCTCGTCCCAGCACCAACCTGTGTTAGGCTCGGAGTCCCTCCCACACTTGTGAGGAGGGGGCGCTGCCTACAACACAAGCCCCTTGGTAGGCAGAAACAGCAAACAAATCTGTGTCATAACAGAAAGAGGTTTATTGTGAGTTTTACCCAACCGTGGCTGTGCAGCACTCCGAATGCTGCGATTCTGTTAGACTTATCTCCTGTGGGGGAGACAAAGAAATGACTGCTGAGTCAGACCAGAAATGGCAGGGGATTACTTATTCCCCATGTCATCTGTGCAAGAAACGTGTAGTTCATGTGCTGGCCTCATCCCCTGCCTCCCTCTCACAAGTGTTTACCCTCCATCCTCAGCACACCCATTCATCTCCACTGTGTAACACTGCCACCTCCTGTCTGGGAGCCTTGGGGGTGCCAACTGGTAGCATAATAGAAGTGTGGGAGGAAGAAAAAATAATAAAAAAGAAGAGTTGGATTGATAGAAATAAAGAGAGTAAGATGGGGGGCATGTGAGGAAATGAGAGAAAGAAGTCTCAGAGCTCAGCCAGCCCTGATCAAAGAGTCGTCTCCCTAATCCTCCAGATTCAGCAGTCAGCCTATTTCTGAGCATTTCCAGTTGCTGACAAGAAGTAGAGGGAAAACACTTGCGGCTAAATTGCCCTGAAGTGGTGCTATTTTTAAGTTTTTCCAAAAGTAAAAAGTGGGACCCCTTGCTGACAATGCACACAATAGCATGTGAGTGGAACAGAGTGGTATTCTCATAGTCGGAAAAATGCTTTGTTGTGCTAGTTTGAGCAGCAGACGGTCTATGTTTATAAGCAATATGTGTCAGTTCTGACTGAAGCCAATGTTTGCTTTGGACTCGCACTGTAATGGAAAGGTCCCAAAGATCATGCAGTTCTGAAAGAAGTTTCCACTCTAATTAAATCACGTCCTTCAATAAATCCTTACCTCACGAAGATGATATTGGTAAAACCATTTTAGGGAAGGTGTTGATTCAATTGTGTGATCATTTTAGAGTTTGTGGTAGGCTACTGCATTGATATAAATGAGGAGGAAAGGAAATAGAATCACTTTTCAGAACAACGTAATACAATTTAACCACATCACAAAGTGCAGCTTCAAACAAAAACTGTACATTTCACTTTAACAAGATGTGAACAATCTAACAAGTACATTTTTAGAACTAAAAACATTTTACTAACAAACAGTTTGAATGATATTTAGAATTTAAAGCAAAGCTGCTGTATCATGTGTAGTATCCAGATTATGGATGACTGTCAGCTTCTCCCACATTCAATTTTCGCTCAGTATCTGTAAAATTTGAAAGTGTGAAAACAAGTTTTGTGTTCCCTAAGGCCATTTGTCTGTAGTGACCATCTTGAATTGTTTCAAAGTTAATAAACTTTAGATGTACATTCAAAGACTTTTTCTTGAAACTTTCAGTAAATCTGTGCAGCGGTTCATAAGCAAGTGCGCGTACAGCATTGCCCACCTTTTACCTTTAACAAAACTGAACATATTAACATCATGAAGATAAGATTTCATGAATAAAATCTTGCAGTAACTTTACAGTTTTAGTGAAAGGTGACTAATAAACTCCAAGTTTAGAGTGATTTTTGTAAAGTAGTGGTTATAAATTTAGTTATCCATAAGTAATAGATATTAAATGGCTTCTTCAAAGAACAGTAGTATTGTTTCTATAAGTTTCTGTAGCCAATTAATGAAACTGCAAAGGCAAGTAAATAAAATGTTTTTGCTTATATGTGACAACATTATAAAATGTAAATGGGAAAAAAGATAAACATTAGATTACTGTTTTCTCAGATGGGAAAAAAGGTAGTTGGTGGCAGAGTCTGTGTTTACTTTTGCTCAGTTTTGTATGTTTTTAAAAATGTACTCTGCTAGTCTATGATCGCCAGGCGCCTTTTGAATATTTGTTTTGCTGCTCAGAAACTTGGGAAATGCAACTTTGGAGGCCAGAAGGCCCTCTTCTTGCCATTTCTGTCATGTGTTCCTGCCTGCCTCTGTGTGGGCATGTTCCACCTTGGCTGCGAGGGCATTGGAGACGCTGGGAAAATGCATAAGACTTTTGGTTAGGTTTACAGCTTTTTTTAAATCAACACTTCTCCCTGTCTTGGCTGTGCCCAAACAACATATTTGGTGCATCATTCACTGGCGTTCTGTGGATCCAGGTCACACCTGTCCGGTAGTTGTTGTTGGCCTGCAGACTATCCTCCCTTGCCAGCCCGAGCCGTGTCACCGTTCTCACAGAGTAATCAGGTCTCAATGAGGATGGAACTCATCAGGGCTAGATCGCTAACAATTACACATTTTATTTTGAAGAACGTTTTACCAGCAACATCTTTAAAACATGTGTTGAAGTTGTTGGTTCTGAGATTTTATTGATATTTAACAGTAGTCTCAGTTTGGGTTTTATTCCAGACTGTTTTAAACAGGCAGCTGCAGAGTTCTTGCTGAAGAAATCGAACCTTGACTCATTTGTCCATCCAAATTTGAACAATGTCAAAACTTTCCTTTTTATTAATATTATTTTATTTTTAGAATAGTATTTATGCAGCTGGAGTCCATTCTAATTCACAATCATTCAATTTTCAGTCTGGTTTTAAAGTGCCTGCGACATCAAATTTTCGTAATAAACATGAATGCCTTTTTGGAAAGATAACAATGATAGCATGTTGAAAAACAAGTTTCACGTCGCTGAGATGAACGGTTTTTGAGATATTTGCATGTGAAGAAACAGGAAGTGATGTAAAAAGGGAATGTCTGCATGTGAACAGAGCGTTGTTACAA
>JAUBOC010000181.1:6505236-6525608 GCA_032275365.1 Anablepsoides cearensis | reverse complement strand
TGAATAACACAAATATCAAATATTAAGGGGTCATATTATGTATTTTCCAGTCGCATAGTTCGATTCTGTACCACAATCAAGTAACTATGTTACCTCAGTTGTTGTGAAAATTATATCAAAAACAACTGTGCATCATAACCTACCTTGAAATTGGACTATGTCTCTTTAAGAACCTCCTAACGTTCCCAACGCTCCCACTTCAGCACGTTTTCACAACAACGCTTCGGTAGGGGTGCTCTGTGGGGCTTGGAGCTCAGCTGCAGACTGAGCTCCAGGGAGGAGCTTTGTACAAATAGGCGGAGCTTTGTACCATCAAGCATTTAGACAGTTCAACCAGAGGAGATTCAAGGTTTATCAAATATTCATGACTGAGTACAAGCATCACTCAAAAAAAAAAAAATGTTGTTTTTGCGAAATACACCCCCCACACTCAACCCCCTCCTTTAAAATAAGCCATTTTTTGAGGGGGTTGAATACTGAACTGTTTTTTCTGAGAATTTCTGTTGCTGGTGTTTTTTTTTTTTTCAATCACTAAAACATCTGTTGCCAAATATGCAAAGTGATCCATGTTTTTTTTTCTGGGGTGGGGGCAGAACAAGTTTGTTGCATTTCACAGTGGAGTAACAGAGTGGACACAGTTTGACTCCCACTTCCCCCTGTCAGCAGGGAGACCTCATGCAGATTCTTATGAGCAGTATGCTGTAGAGGGCATCTTTTTAACCCAGCACAGGGACTCATAGAAGAGCCTCATTCCTCTACAGCAGATGCCAAGTGCATCTGTCAACAGCACACTCTATTGTTGCTTACTTTCACTTTACAAACTCTCTCACTCTCCTCCTCCTCTGTCTCATCTCTCTTAGTTTCTCTCTATTTTCCTCTGTGCTGACCATTTGTCTTGATAGTAGTTCCTCTGCATCCTTTCATAAGACATGCCCAAAACAGTCTGAAAGGCTAGCTGGAGGTTACGACCGGCTAAAACAGATTCACTCCACCTGAACACTTTCCCCCAGCTTAAGGAGTAATATGACCATATGAGATTGCATAGATATGGTGTGTGATACATTATTGCTTGTGCATTAAGAATTCATGAAGTATAAACAACAAAAAAAAATCAGCTAAGGTGCTTTTGCTTGCAGCATCGAACCAAAGCACACTTTTTTAATCACCGTGCCTTCACACCTCTGCTGTTTGAAATCCATTTTTTATTGTCATGAAGAAAAGGAAAAAAAAAACTTTAAACTTTTTTTTCTTCCACTTTCCTTTTTGATTATCTTCTCCCTTTTCACTAACTCCCGACCCGCCTCCTTCATCCCCTTTTTTCTGTGCTCATCTCCATCTGTGCCTAATTGCATTAGATTTTGTGTGTATACGCGTTTGTGTGCGAGTGTGTGTGGGTGTAATCTCTTGATTGCCTGGTGCTTCAGCGAACTCCACCCCCGCCCCCCACCCCCCCTCTGCCCTCCCCAAACGCACTACCAGTCCATTTATGCCTGCCCCTGGTCAGGTTGGTTTCCTGGGCTGCCCTGGAGGAAATATCAGATAACCTGGCACTCCTCAGTGAAACCCAGGGTCATCAGGGAGGGCTCTTCTCACCGTATCCGTTCTACCCCACACCCCCTTTCGTTTTCATCCACTTCCTGCTTTCAAGTGCAGGGGCAAGGTCAAAGCTTTGAGGATGCATTCCCCAGACTTCACCACGAGGCAGGCTGGAGGCGCTGTGCTCTGCTCTCTAACCAAACTTCCCTCCATCCCTTCTTTCACATCTCCCTGCTCCCTCATATTCATTTCATTAGCTCCAGCTTTTACTGAAATCTTTACCGTTGCTAAAGTTAGATTTTCTAATACAGCTATTTATTAAGTGCATTTTCATTAGTGTCACTGGGGCACCACTGTAACTGGAATAATACTGTAATTGGCAAACGTATGATGTAATTCTCAAAACGTACATTTTTTTTATGGCTATGTATTTGGTGGAGGGATGACAACATCATAGTAAAGTGACTAAACTTTAAGACACTTTTCTTTGAACTTGAAGTTTTGCACAGAGAAGTATCTCACCTCTTATTTCTTGGCAGCCTAAATGCACAAATTGCAGACGGAGAGCAGAAACATTATGGATGGTGTTTAGAGACAGGTGCCTGATCTGTCCTGAGATAATGCCCAGACAAACCTATCTCTTCTCCTAATGGCACAGTGACAGTTGTTTTTAAGTGATCAGGCTTGTCATCCAAAACGCTCTTCTCAACACATCTCTTTGCTCTCATAAATCAAAGATTGCAGAATAAGAGAGGTAAAAACAAACAGTCATTCAGGAACAGTATACATCTACACTGGAACCTGTCCATTAGACAACAGGCCTGTGTTTGAAACCCTTTGCGCGATGGGAAAGTGAAATGCTTTAGAGACATTCCTCTGATCAGATTCTGCTGAAGTCATCACATTTAATAATACTATTAGAATTGGGGTTGAGTCAAGCAGTGTGTGTATTTTTCCAAAAGTTTATTGCTCCCGCTCCCACACCAGCCCGTCTTGACGCAAAAACATGAAAATGGGATGAATATGTTAGTGTCATCTCCGATTTCAAATAGGTAGACTTTTCAAAAGATGATTCTCACTGGAGGAAATGTTGTACCTTCAGAATGGAAATATCATTTGAAGAGCGAGACAGTAAAAGCCAGTCATCTCAAAATGGAAATTTTCTCATGGTGGCTTTCCTTTTCACCTCAGCGGTTATGGGAAGGAGAGGGGAGTAAAATGGAGCGAGGTAGGCGTGAACTGTGCGGAGGTCTACGAGAGTGGGGGGGGCACAGAGTGATGAGTGCGGGAGTGACAGCCCCCTGAAAGCATGTTAATGAAGCGCCGTGCGCAGACAGGTAACCGGTAATCAGACCTACTGATTGTAACACTGAAGCAAACACTCCCGCCTCGCCATCAGCCCTGAAACCGCTCCGTCATGTTCCAGCCGCGGCCCCCTCTAACAGTGTGTCATAGCTTTTTACAGAGACAAAAGAAACAAATGAGAGGGCTGAGTTAGAACAAACAAGCTTCGGGTTGTTGTTTCCCCCCGGAAAATGAAAGGTGCCCTTATTTGCAACCACCGTGTCAATTGGTGAAGATATTGTTTAGTCTCTGCTTCACTGCAAGCTTTTGCTGTTTTTTTATTGAGATCAGATTTCTGTGGGAGTTTGCCTTAATTTGAGCTAAGCAGGGTACAACACAAACGATGACAGCATGTTAGTACTCGTGAATAAAACATTAACCGAGGGTTGTGTCAGTGAGAAGGGTGATTCACAAAGGAGTGAAGTACAAACAACCCTGCACGAGGTAGATTCTGACTTTAAGTGGAGTAAAGGTAGTAGGTGTGTGTTCAGAGAGCCTCCTCTGAATATTTCCCCAGTGGCGGAGAGCGGGCCAGAGGCAGTGAGGTCAGCAGATAGAGTCCAGGGCTCACTGACGGCAGCTGCTTTGACTTTGATGCACCATCGGCGTTCAGCACACTGCTTCCCTCCCTGCCGCTCGCACCAACTCTCAAGTGTGTTTGCCCAACCCAAGCGCGCACTCTAGCCTCACATATAGCCGCCCCATGCAAACTTTGTCTCTTTGCAGCTGTTTAATGGCTGCACGTCTGTTTTTGTTTGTTTCCTCACCATAAGATTATTGCACCTTTATGGCTGGTCGGGGGCTTGGAATAATCCCTGGCATCTGTTCCGACAGGGAGGGGTGAGCGAAGAGCCAGAGGTAGAGGTGCACTTTTTTTTTTTTTTTTTTTTCTCGTTGAAATCTTTCGAAATACGAGACCATGTGGGCCCCTATTTCACCCCCCCCCCCCCCCTCCACTGAGGCGACGGCTGTGGCTCAATTTTAAAGACAAGAGTGATGGAAGGACTTTGAGCAAAAAGCCACAAAGGTCACCGAAGGAGGGTTTTTATTACCCTGTAGTTCTACAAAAATGAACACGGTATAGCTAAGATTAATAAAATCAATAATTTATTTGTATTTTTGAAACAAATATGGATGAAAGTAGTCCACATTAGTTGTTTGAACTTTATTTTAGTTTTTTTTTGTTTCTTTTCATTGTTCTTTTGTTTATTTATCAGCAGCTTCCTTTCTTCACGGGATGCAACTGCAAAAATCTGGCAATTGTTTTACGCAACCCAGGCTTGAATTTGCAGCCGCAGGTTTACAAAACCGCACCACCGACCACGGATCCACCGTGGCCCTCTTTGTTCATTTTCCTGTTATATACTAGAAATTATGAAGCGTAGAAGCAGCTCAGAGCTCCTCTTGTCAACCTTCACCCCCTTCGAGTCTTTTTGAATTTGAAAATCCGTCTTCTTGTGGCGTTCATGCCTCTGGTCGTTAGGCCAGGGGAACAGTAAGTTAATCAACACAGCGTAATCTCCCAGCCTGCACCTGGAGGCGGTATTACCCGCCGTGCTACCACTCCTCTCTCATTTGGGACGCCTGCCAGCCTGGGAACCCTTCACACTGAGACACCCTGCAGCATCCCTGTGGGCTATTGCCAGTCAGCTGTGTCTTGTGCCAGGTCACGCTGGTGACACGCCATTAATGAGTCAATTGGAAACCTCTTGTATTTATAAGGAAAAAGAAAATAAGTCTAAAGCCATTTTTTTCAATTTGTATCAACTTGGACTTTTTCACATCTTCTGTTGCTTGTATTTTAAGCAAAGACTTTATGATTTTGCCACTCGAACAGAGGACGGAATGTGAAGACGTTTTTATATCCACGGCGTAATGGTCCCTTGTAAATCAAAGGCTACTGTACCCATATTAAAGTATTATTATTCTGAAAATACACTTTTTTTGTTGTAATATTGGGAATGTTAATATAATATGTTGAGAACCTCTTGTGGCCATTAGAAGAACTGCAGGTTTTGGCATTTCCACAGATTTTTAAACTTTAGGGATACATATTGTGCTTTTAAATCCTTCTTTTTTACATTTAAATCATCCAGTTGGAGTCTATGTAAAGTGAAACTGCAGTGCTTTGTTCTGATTTCCTCCTTTTTGTAACTACACAAGCCCCTATTTGTCCCCTTTTCTGAGATGTGTCTCAAAGCAACTCATTTTGAGGCTGTCTCTTTAAATCCATCGAGACGCTTCACACCCCGCCCCCTCCAGCTTCCAGACTGGTCCATTCCAATTTGATAAAAGAACTTACGACTATCTAGCAGTGCATAAACTTTTTATTTACAAATTAATTACTAAACGGGTTCAAAACTTTGACCTAAAAAGTATATAAAGATATCTACACAGCACTGAGAGAGACTAAGTTTAAATTTTATGCACTCCTAGAGACTCCAAGTACACGACAAAATGTGTTTAACGGACAAAAAATTGGAGTTGTACCCTTTAATATCTGTGGACAGTATTGCTTCATATGGACAGGTACATCAGGAGAGTGTGACGTTCTCAGAAAATAAGAAAACAATAGATGGCATCACGTCTGTCCCGGTGTCTGGCTCTCTGTAAGAATCTGACAAAATGTTCTTGTGAAGAGTGAATTGCTGCCTGTCACTGGTAATCAACGGGTTGTCAGCCATTATCCAAAGTTCTTTTATTTCTGCCCATTAGTTTGGTGGGAAAATGGCTGGGTATGGGCTAACGTGTCCCCCCTTACATTCAAACAGATGCAGTCGGCACGGTGAGCTTAGGAAACATAAACGTGTTTGAAGTGTTGTTGTTTATGCCAGTGGCAGTTTAGGCTTTTTAAAAAAATATATTATTTCAGTGAGTGTAGCATTTTTTTTTGTACACAACTGACTCCAAAGGATCTGCAGCATTTTTTTCTGAAGTAAAGCAGAACACATGCATGTCAATATTGTGAGACTTGTGTGTAATTATTATTCAAAGGTTAAAGAGTGGATTGATCCGTAGAAGAGTGTCAAGGGCAGATCAAAGGGATTTGGGGGAGGATCGGACCTAAAATGTTAAAAGCCCCTCGCTCTCAAACACAGAGATGTCAATCTCTCTGAAAGCACCTTGATGTCCTCAGAGGAGAACTTGATCAAAGCTTTCATAACAAAGATGGTCTCAGAAGATGATCTGACCTCAGATGCATCCCACTTCTGTCTTTCATTTTACTTCTACCAGGGTGCGTTTTACCTGCCTGAACTCCACAGCACCGGCCCCCGTTTCCATCTTTCTTCTGTTTGTTCTGCTGGTTAGACTGTCTGAATATCAACGAAGCAGCCTCACAAATGTATTACAAACACAAGAGAACAGTGATTAAAGATGACATATCTAAGCCTCACTCCTTTCCTCTTCCCTCTCTTCACTCTTTCGCAGGAGATTGCAGCTTACTTGATAACATTTGAAAAGCATGAAGAATGGCTAACGACATCCCCTAAAACAAGGTAAGACAATTACACTCCTGCCCTCTTTTAAACATACATTTTTCAGGATTCATAGCCTCATAACTATTACATTCAAGGAGCTAAAATTACCATATTTTGTTTTACATATCTTTTTAAGACAGTTTACCGACCTCTCTCAAGTTCATGGTGGGGTGTTTAATTTTACAGGCTGCTGATGGCTGTTTGGAAAAGTTCACAGTTTGCAGATACATCATAGAATATTAATAGCAACTAATAAGCGCCTTTTAGCATCCCAATTAACATAATAGGCATTAGCACAACATCTGCTTTGAATGGTATGTTAATGTGCTCATATCTGTCTGCACATTCACCACTCAGCAGTCGAGGTCAGAAGTTACTCCCACATGTGGAACAAAATGCCAAGAGTACCTATGATATTTGGAAAAGAGTAGGGAGATATGTTAAAAAATGTATTTAGAGATAGAGAAAAAAACTCTTTCTTGGCTTTTTAGCTCAGTCTAACAAGGAGAATTTAATATCAGCCTGTGTTTGTGACAAAAATGGACGTGATGTAATTATATAACATAACTAAGTTGATAATAATGTATGTGGTTCTGACATTTGACAGCATTAGATTGTTCTTTGAGTTTATTCAGGTAATGTGTTTATAATTAGACAGCAGCAGGATTCACATTATTGGCCTTTTTTTTAGAATATCACAACTTTCACATTGTCGGACTAACCAATCACTGAACTGCAAATACACAATTGTCTTTTTTTAGTAAAGTTTACATGTTTGTTAGTAGTGTGACAGTATAAGTCCCAGTTTGGTATTGTTTCAGTACGAGTGGCAGTACAACATTGGAACAAAAAAACAACAAAGGTTTGGTTTGTTTGTTTGTTTTAAGTGGACAATAACTCTCCCAGAAGCAGAGACAGTAAAACAAACTACACTTGCTAGTGGTGATGATCTAAGGTAGCAGGTCATGAACAGCAAGACAAGATTTGTCAACTAGTAACTTCACTATAAAAAAATAGTCACATTGTATTGTCTTTTTTTTGTATCCAATTTGAACTGTGGACAATGTCCTCAGGGCTTTGTGTCAAACAGAAAGTTTGGAGACAGTTTTATAAACTCCAGAAAGGTATATTATTCTGGATTTTAAAAAAATTACAAAAAACAAATAAAGCAAAATAAGAAATGTCTCCTTCATTTAATTTGACCTAGACTTGATAATAGATAAATAAAAAAGCAACACAGAGCAGAATAATATCTGCCAATGTTAAAATACAACATAAATATGACACTTAATATCACATAAGTACACAAAGTGCCTACCATAGGGATAACACCATAGGGATAACAACATGTACATTATATCACATATTATTTGCCATACCTGTAGACTTTTTGATCTCCAATACTAACCTGAATCCTGACCAGGAAACTGTCAATAGTTTAAGCTTCTGTATGTTATTGCGAAACAGCCATTCATGCTTCGAACTTATCTTCCTCTGCTTTTTTTATGCCGTGTGGCGAATAGCAAAATACATTTGGATACAGTACGAGCCAGATTCTATGTGAGAGTGAGATCACCTGTGACCACTGTATTCATTGTGTACTGCAATGTACCTGTGCCAAATGTCTGCGCGGTGATAAAAGCACATGTACCATTACACTCCTAATGTTCATACAGTTAAAATAGGTCATTTTAAACATTTTTTTTTTTTTTTTTTTGCTTGCTGGGTTTTCCATGTTGACATTTTGTACAATCTATGTCCACGTGTAAATAGACTCGGCTTTGAGTTTATTGTTTACCCCACCTCTTCACTTTCCCTCTACCATGGAGAGACATTGATAATGGTTCTGCATAAAGACACTGCCAATTAGTATATCTCTCATGTGTAATTACCAGCAGAAAGAGCTGAATGATTCCTTGCTTTTTCCGTTTCGTTTTATTTATTTAAAAAAAAAAAGGCCCTCTCCATCTCGCTATATTTAAATTCAATGCAGGGTTCGTGCAACCTTCAGATGTAGCCTTTATAGTTAGTCACCTTTATTACTTTCTTCAAAATACACGTCGTTATCTTCCTGTATTGTAAAAAATGACCTTCAGGGAACATAAATTCAAAATGGTTTAAAGAAAAAAAAAATCACATGCTTTCTTGTGCTGGAATATCACAAATGCCACAAACACTTCCCTGCCCGAGACATGACATTCCGAAAATGTGTGGGACTGGAGAGATTTTTGATCCGGTGACGTTTTAAACAAACGTTTCTCAGGATGCTCCTAGCTACAGTCTGTCGCCTCTGAGGCTCCGCTTTGCAGTGGTCAGTTCCCAGTGGACCCGCGTTGGGCATGTTTCAGTGCGGGTGTTGGTATCTCCGGGGAGCGACTCCACCAGTTCACCTACAGATGTGACAAAACACCTGACAAGATGACAACACGGCCCAGGTTTTAGCGCAGCCATCAATACGGGACAAAGACAACTGTGAGGCTGTGGGTTCCCTGTGTGCATGTGTTTTTTTTTTTTTTTTTTCGAATGGGAGAGTCAGAGTGAAATGTTCCCAGGTAAGTCAGTGAAAGGTTGGGGTGTAGTGATGGATGTAATGGAGAAGAGGGGTTGGGGAGAGGTGAAAGCATGTAGCGTGTGTGTGATTGATGGGAGATGATTGATGGCTAGCCTCTACGCGAAAAGCTTTTCTCTCAAGGTCACGTGTGAGAGGTCACGTTCGGGACACCTGTGGTTGAGCACTGCCTTATCATTTGTCATCGCACGTCTTAAGGTGCATGTGTCTGGCTATGAATGTGTCTAATTGTGGCTGAGCTGTCTGCATGTCTGTTTGTGGGTTGACCCCTGTGGGGAATAGGCTAAGAAGGCTAATTCTTCCTCAGTGAGCACCTCCAGACTGGGTCAGCGGGGTATGATTGAAGGCAGAGATAAGCAGCGGGGCTGTACACAGAGAGGCGCAGCGCTGCGCGGCTGCTCAGCACGCGTGTAACAACTCTGACACATGCAGGTCATAAACAGAGGAGTGGGCCGCCGCCAGAGCGCAAGGAGCTGACGCCAGCTGTTTGACCAAGGTGACACGCAACGCAGGACATGCCCTGAATAGAGATGGCGTTCTGTCAACACCGGGGAGATAAAATGAAGTGGACCAAACGCGTGCACACACAGATGCCTTTTACGAGGCGCGCGCTGCTGACGCAAACAGCCAGGGCCCGTACAGTGCGAGCGCAGCCAGTGCAGTCTTTTTGTTTTGGTCGGTTTCTGTTTGTTTATCATTTCAAAATCTGAGGCATGCCAAGGGAGAGTGGTGGAATGCTGAGTGATTGATGTGCTTAGCTCGAGTAATACACATTCCTTTTTAGATAGGAAGTGCAACAGTGCTTAAAATCAATACCAGTGTTCTCCCACTGACTGCTCGTACAGCACTACAGCTAATTCAGGCCGCACCTGTCAGAGCTGGGGAAATCTTTCCCCGCTCGGGCCTTACACTTTAATTTACACCAACAGCCTTTCTGCCTTCCATTTCCATTAAAGGGAGAGCCTGGCATTATGGCTTTAATGAAGGCCACAGCCAAGCTGTGATTTAGGATGGCCGTTACCTTGCACCTTCACTCCACAGGAGGGAACACACTTATAGGCACAATTAGGATTTCCTCTACTGCTGCTTTCTAGATAGCCACACTCTCTCATTCCCTTTGCCTCTTTAAAGATGTGTCCACGCAGCTTCTGCTGATGGGATGCAAAGGTGCCTGTGGGATCAGAGGGAAAACAGAAGGAAGGCAAAGGATTGTGGTTCCAAATGTCGGCATTAACGTTTGATTTGACCTCATCATGGGCGTAGCATTGGCCTCCTGTTGAGAGCAGGCGCTTATTGTCCATCATAAATGACGCAAATGTCCCTTTGAGGGGCTTTTTCCAAGGTGTTTGAATGCTGACAGACGGGGTAACTGTTGACTGAATGGTGTCACAGATTGGTCAGCCCAAAGACGTAATAGACACCTGTGTGTTGTTTTGAGATAACTCGTTATTCTGAGCATCCTGTAACTATCACAGTTTCATGTTGGAGTGCATTAGATCTGCTTTCCACTGTCTCTTTTATGGGATTTGTTAACTTCCTCTCTTTATTTATATGTTTAGTAGACTGTGTCAGCTGTGTGCTTCGACTTGTGCACAAGGTTGGAACACCTAAATTTATACAGGTGCCTGCAGTGCTTGACTACAGAGCCCGCTCTCACACGCCCACACGTTGTATATTGAAACTATCCAACAATAAGCGGCGGTCCTCTGAGGGTCCTGCAGTGACACTGAACCCAGCCGCCTCCGTGTCCCTGCGCAATAGCCCTCTCTCCTCCCACATCCACGGCAGCAGCCACGGCTACAGCGGCCGCAGCCCTCCAAAATGAATTCAAGTCCCATTAGACAGCTTCCAAAGACAATGCTTTTATTAAAACCTACAGCGGTGGCGCCACCCCAGAGGCGCAGGAACACCAACAACAGTGTTGAGCAGAACTAAAAGGCAGCTTGAAATCTGCTAATGACTGTTTGTTTGCTATTGTGCACGGAAGCTGTGACTTTGTACTGAATTTAGTGTATAAAAATGGTTTATAGCAGGGATTGTGCTTATTCCTGCGTACACGCGTGTGTAAATGTTCTTATGCGGAGGTATTTTTTGCGAGCTTGAGAGACAAGCGCTATACTGTGTCTGAACATATGTATTGAGATGTCATGTGTCACCGCAAGTGAGAACGTGTGCGTGTTATGAATGGAAAACATAGTCCTTGTGTTTTTTTGTTTTGACTGGAGAGGTGGCGTTGGAGTGAGTCTGCCACTGCGAATAAGACCTCCCCCAAGCCTTCTGTGTAAACTGCCTCTCTGTCAGCCACTGTGGCAGATGGTGTGAAGAAGTGCTGGACTTTCCATGTGCCTTTCTGTGTGCATGCATGAGAGGGTGGAGGGGCTGATGTGTAAGACGTGCCCGAGAAGCAAGTCGGATAGTGTTTGGCCCTAATGCGTTGTGGCACTGGCTGGCTGGCTGGCAGAGTTTCAGAGGAGAGGGAGGGGAAAGGACAGTAGCAGCAGGAGCGAGACACAGCGAGGGGAATGGCACACACAAAAAAAAAAGCAAACAGGAACAAAGGCACGAAAGATGAAGAGGTATTTGATAAAATTGCATTGGATCCAAGACAGAAGGACTGGTGGCACTGACCCAAGCCGGAGTTATGAAATAAATCCATCACGTCAAGTAAATACGAAGAGACAGTTTGGTAACGCGACCTAGTGTCATTGCCTTCATCCCTCTCCTCTACTTGTCCTTCTTCTCTGTTTTTTTTTTATTTTTTTTTATCCCATCTCATCCCGAGTAAATTTTTAGTTTGTGGAATAGTGACACTTGGCTACTCCGTTGTGTCAGGCCCTGAAGGACACCATATCCCGCTGCTTCCAGCTAGTCAACAGCCGTGACAAGGACAGCCATGCCCACCTGGTGTCTTGCGGGCTGGGCGAAATAAAGCCCGCCGGGGAGAGTGGAATGGACAGGAGCGAGGTGAACCCAGGCAGCACGGAAGGAGGAGTGAATGAAAGAGAAAATGAAAAATGGTCTCAGAAGGAAGAGTGAATTTGATTGAGCGAGAGCAGTTTAGAAAATGGAAACATGTCGATAAGGGGAGCGAACAGACGAGATGGAGATGGGAGGGATGGTGATGGATAGGGTGAGGAGGAGAAAGAGCGAGGGAGGAACGGATTTACGCAAATAGACGAAAGAGCAGGGAAGAGATGGAATAGAGAGGGATTGAGCTGACATATAGGAGGGGGGAGGGAAAGAAAGAGGGGGGGGGGGTAGAGTGGGTAAACAGCAGATAGAGGTGGAGGGAGGTGAGCAATGGATTTAACTGACAGATACAGAAAAGTCCTGTGGTTTTGGGGCATGGGAGCAGAGAATGCAAACGGTCAATAGATTACAGCTAGTGTTGTGCCAAGTCCAAGAGCCTCAGTCTGCTCGCCAACTTAATAGTGCCTCATGTTTGTCTGTCCTCTAAAGTAATGCCCAATCTGAGCCCAGGGAAGCAGCCTGAGCCTGAGGCTAGTGGAAATGGACAGGGGACTAGATATATGTTAGTTCACATCCAAGCTGCTGTATATTACACTGGCCAGCTTGCTCACTGGAGACTATTCAGTACAACTTAGAACATCATCTTGCTTTATCGTCTTTATTCCCTCGAAAGGGTTTCTGATAAAGGCCAAGAAGGGCAGGATCAGTCAGAGGAATTAATGTTTTTTTTTAAGGTGGGCCCTTTTTTGGATGGTAATCAATACTGAAGTGTACAGCTGTGATAAAGTTATCCAAGTTGAGGAGTATTGTGCAGTACAGATAGACAAAAGCAGCATAAAAAATACAGACACCTAGAGTCTTTCTTGCCAGTTTGGGGAAAGAGGTGGAGAGGAGCGAGGAGTGCAGCCAGTAACTGGCCACAGGAGAGCAGGGATAAATAAATAGAAGAGGAAGTTGATGTCAAGCAGGTGTTCAAGGAGAAAGTGTCAGCCAAGCGGGCAGAGATGGGGAGAAGTGCTGCCTCTGCAGCCTGATAATAAAGACTTAATTCAATTAGCGCTTCTGCACCGGTGAGCAGCGTGCAGGTTTGGCTGTCACAGAGCGGGCCGTGGATACAGCTGATCTCACCCCCAGCCACCACATACCAACCAGCCCTGCGCCCCACAGCCCTAACACCCCCCCCGGCACTCTCTCACTCGCACAACGTAGACCCGACAATATTTGTTTTTTTACACCTAAGTCACTGAGCCGTCCATACACTAAACTCTGCCTACACCTCTCCTACACACGGCGCTTGACTCTCGTTTCTCTCCATCATTTTTACCGTTAGGCTGAACTTTTTTTTCTTTTTCTTAAAGTTTTTCTCTTTTTTTCTTTTTCTTTGATATTCTATTTTTTTTGACCCCCACTCTGCTCTCCACCCCCTCTCGTACCATTCTCTTCCACCTCGTTACAGTGCTCTGCTGGGGCCGAGTGTTAGTCTGTTCCTCAGCACGGTAAGGACTGTGACAGTGAATCCCTATTTTCAGCCGAACATGCCCTAGTCTCCAGCTGGGTAGAGTCCTGTAGGCATATGGTGTAACGGATAGCAGATCCCGGGCCTGTAGGAAGTCCTGGGGGGCATTTCAGTTAAAAACAGGTTCCCGTCCCACGCACTGCTCCATGCCACTCTACTGTAGCATGCTGTGCTTTGGGCGTGCCCAGGAAGCACCTGTTCCTGAGCAGTCACATCACGATCCCAAGGGGGTTACAGCAGCACTGCTACACGCTGCAAAACATACCGATTCAGTTCAATTCAATTCACTTTATTTATATTGCACCAACAAATGTCGTCTTAGGGCAGTGTGCAAAAAACCAAAAACAAAATAAAATAATCAATCTAAGGAAGCCAGCAGATTGTGTTGAATCTTCACTTTATCACAGTCTCCCATCCTGAGCAGCACACTGGCAGCAGCGGAGAGGAAATGATGTCATAAAAAGTTCCAAACTTGCAGGACAGCGGAGCGAGGAAGAACAGGAAAGCATCTGAGGATCAACACGAGAAGGAGGAGGAGGTGGAGGAGGAGGAATAAAAAGGACAGGACACACAGTTTCAGTGATATTGTTTGCTGTTATGTAAAGAAAAGGAGAAAATAGGTCCTGGCTGGCTGCCAAGGAGCTCGGTGAATCACCAGCAAAGAACAGGCACGACATGAGTGTGCAGAAACACACACACACACACACACACGCACACGGGCACACATTATGTCCCATTTCTTCGCCCCAACTGAGCTTCCTAGTACAGGAAGTACAACAAATGAGAAGTTGCCATGTGGTGTTATTAAATGAGTAAAAATGTGAAATAGCAGAATTGAACATTTGCACTTTTTTCCAGTAAATAATAAAAATAAAAAAAAGTGCAGCAACCTGACTCACTGTGTGCCCTTTGCATCAAGGCCGTTCATTCAAGGAGAGTTCAGGTCCGTACCTTCAGTTGGTTAACCTTTGCCTTTTATCCATCTGGTGTACTCTCACTGCCTTGTTTTTATTTTCTTGACCTCAAATTTGTTTCTCAAATATACCAGAAAATGTGTTGAAACCCTCACTCACTCACTACCATAAAATCCTTTTTTTTTTTGTCCGTTCAGTCCTGAAATCTGAAAACTATCGGTTGATTCTGATGAAACATCATCATTATGAATGTATTAGATTAACACCTCAGAGTTGCACACCTCTGCCCTCTTCCTCAGTGAGTACTTCAGTAAAGGCAGGACCTATACTGCCTTAACTGCTTCATTAAAGATGGGTAAGGATGGAGTGTGCACGATAGCCACATATTAATTTTGCATTAGTGAATTAATCAATCCAAATAGAAGACAATTGATAAATTATTCAAATCTTTTTTTGTCAGGCACGTTTGAGAGGAGTGCACAGTTGGAAAGGCAAGAACCATGCAGATTGGATAAATTAATATGTATGTCTTATTCACGATTAAGGTGAAGAAAAGGAAAGATTGCTATCAGTTCAGTGTATTTAAAAAAACTGATATAGTTAAAAGTGTTTGATTGAGATAATTTTCTTTTTTTTTTCATTATGTTCCAATTCAATTTTGCAGGTTTTTTTGCAGGTTAACAAACTGAATTTTTAAAAGAAAAAAACAAACTAAAAAGAATAGATAATCTTTCCTTTTTATATGCCAAGAGCAAAAATAACACTTTTTAAAGTAGGCTACAAAAGTTATTCTCTTCATTTGTAACTCTCTGTTGTCCTACTAAAAATAATTCAATTTTTTCTATTATTTTTTTCATTTATTTTTGTTTTTATCATTTCTCAGTGAAATAATTTTTCTCTTTTGAATTTTTAGTTTGCCTAAAGTTGTTTCTCAGACAAGTTTTTTTTAAATTACAAATAATTCTATGCTTGACTAAAAGGGAACAAAAGCTGGACATATTAAAACAATCGTGTCAGAAGGAAAAAGAAGGGTTGCGGTCGCTTGCACAGGGTCAGCTCTAGGGGCGGGGCAACAGTAGCAATGACCCCAGCTGAATTCATATCGAAGTGCCCTAGCTCTCTCAATCATCTGTTCTTTGCCTGAGCAAATGATGGTGGATGCAGTTCCACGTCCAAACACTAGTGGCGCCAATGAGTCAAACAGGAAAGTGCAACATGAATCCATCTTACAGAAGTCTTCTTCTGTTCTTAAGAAAATGTGAACAATCCTGTAGAAAAAGTATTTCAACTGACAAACGGCTGTATTTTCTCCCATGCTTTGTTTGAGAGTGTTTTATCAATGCACTGTAAAAATGCATGCACAATTTGTAAGGGGAATTTAATGTGCAAGCTTTTAAAAATTACATTACAAGTGTTTAAACTTGTGTGACTGGTTAAATGTACACACCTTACTGAAACCAGGGATCTGTGTGCAAGGATTTTGAATAAATACATGGGCCCATTGATTGCCCTTTGCTCAGAAAAACCTTAGCTCTGCCACTGCACTTGCAGAAGATGTGCCTGTTGAATATAAAATAATATGGCGTGTAAATGTGTCCCTCTGTCTACTCAAACTTCTCAAAAAATAAGCTATCTGTATGTTTTCTGTGTGTGTTTGTAGGGGGTATGTGTGTGTGGTGGTGGTGGGGGTTTCAATATAATTTCACAGTGAGATGATAATGCTCTTTGGGTGATAATGGTTGAAAGACATAAAATGTGCCAGTGAGCACAGGTTTAAAAACTTGTCCACTCTCTGCTCAGTGCTTTGCTGCTCTTTATGTCATCAGACATTGATACAGAGGCTGCCGAGCATCAAAGTGTGCAGCAGCAGCACGTAATGTGCACCTTGATTTGTGTCTGAAAGACAGAAATGGAGTACGAGACACACACACACAGCCACGTTGAGGGTTAAAGGAAAAGACAGACAGGGAAAAATGGAGAAATGTGATGGTTGGCATGGCTCTGTTCTAACTCAGACCTTTGAGTAGACGCAACATTGTTCAGGATTTCCTTCTGAAGTTTTTGTGCAGTAAAATTCTGTTCAGCTGCTTTATGTTGACGTATTTGTATATCTATTGATCTGCAGACCTGGCACAGTTGTTGCAGCCTAGAGGGCTCCCTTCAAAATTGTTTGTGTGCCGTGTAGAATCTAAATTATACAGCATTGCCATCATTTGTAAATTATTTAGGGTGCATTCTTTAGCTGGAGATAGTGCAAAGACAAAAAAGTTGAAATTCTGCTAATGGCAAGTTTGGTGATGAACAAACCCTCAAACAACTTTAAATTTGAGTTAACAGAACACAGGCAGGACAGATTTTTTCATAGCCTCCAACTTTTTTTAAATGGGTTCACTCAAAAAGAAAAAAAGCATCAGTGTGACTTCGAGTACAAGTTTTAAAATCTAGTTCTGAGTAAGCCAACAATTCTGCAGTTCTAAGAGTTTGAGGCCATGGCTCTAAACTATAAAAAAGGTAGGTGTCTATTAGTCTTTAACATCAAAATGAAGGAATTCAAGTATGTAAAAGAATTGTTCACAAGGGATGGCAGGATGGAGTGGGAGATGGACTGATGGATGGAGGCTTCAACAGCAATAATTTGTTGCTCTGATGTGAAGTAGGAGTTGTGTCAATAATTTGATATACTGGTTTGATATACTGGTTCATCTATGTTCCAACTATCGCTCGTGGTCATGAGGTAAGGATCATGACAAACAGGACAAAACAACAGATTCTGAAGTGGCGGGTTTTCGGCTCCACAGTGAGTGCCAGCAAATGCCTGCATGAGCAAACTAAGTAAGTCCTACAAACCTTTGAGTTTTTATTACAGGTTAAGAGTTTAGGTGCAATATTTTATAGAGTTATAGAGTTTTATTAGTATATTATGTCACATATTATAGGTCTTATATTAGCCTCACTTAAAAGCCCTATTGTTATGAATGCATCACTTTAAAAATAAAAGATGGTTATCATTAATTTGAGAATAATCTCAAACAGGGAGGATTGAAGTGGCAGGTTCATTGAGTTTGTTAGTCCAGAAGTTTCGACCAGATTCCCGGTTAAAAACAGCTTGCCATATTTGGTCCAGGAAGGTTAAGAAAGTACAAAAAGTTGTCTGGACAATGTTAAAAACAGAGAGTTCAAGAGTTTGCTGTCGTTAGTGTGTAATACAAATTACGTGCTTGTTTACCAGAGAGTAAGCCCAGCCTGTACAGATTGTCGGAAAAGGTAAGGTCTGATGCTTTCCAGGAAACAGCTGTTAAAGGCCTCCAATATGTGTGTATTTGAGATGCTCTCATGAATCTTGGCAAAGTTTGGTCAGATGATGCAGAAGAAAGGTATACATACAGAGCTCCCCAATTCGGGGGGCTGGTTCTTGTTCTTTTAAGACTGTCTGAGAACCATGCATTTTCAATACACTCCCTACTTAAACAACAATTTAAGCAGCTGAACAAAGCTCCGTATGTAAAGTGGCTGTGCTCAGATAGAGATAGACTGAGCTCAGTCATCCTGAGGAAGATAGTGGAGCTGCTGCTCCTCCGCATTGAAAGGCATTAGCTCAGGTATTTCTGACGTCTGATTAGTATGCCTGCTGTGTGTGTGTGTGTCCCTCGGATGGTTTACCCAGCTTGACCTACTTGGGGGAACCCCTGGGCAGACTCAGACCTAGCTGGAGAGATTTTAACAGGATCCCCCAGGAGGAGCAGAGGAGTGTCGCTTGGAAGAGGGACGTCTGGGCTTCCCTTCTGATTCTGTTGCCTCTGTGACCCAATCATGGATAAGCAGAGGAAAATGGATGGATGCATTGTACGCGCTAACATTTGTGTTGTTTGCCAGCTTACACAGTAATTTCCACAACCCAATTGTATTTGTTTTAAAGCCATGGCCCCTTGGTGTAACACAGATGCAAACTCCTCACTTTAAACTTTTTTAGAATGCTACTTTTATATGTGATAAATTTACTGAACTGGTGACAATAACGCAGTGTCATTGGGCATTATACAACTTGTTTGTTTGTAATTCAATACACTTTCAATACATCATTCCTGTGCTTTTTTATACCACAGGTAGGCTTCTGCTTTCATTGTTTACCTCAGTGCTATTTTGTTTTTCTAGCTACCCATGTTAACAATCTCAGATTCTCACTTGTGCTTGATAATAGTATTTTAAAGAAACAAAGACTGGGGTTCGCCTTCTCCACCCACCACCATCACATTCCAAAACCACCTTAGGCGGTTTACAGTGGAAAGCGGAGAGGTAAAGGAAAGGAGCTCAAAATGACAAGAAGATGGAGAGGCAAAAGGGAAAGTGAGATAAAAGTGAAATGAAATGGAGAGAGAGTACCACCTACTGTTCTGGTGTCCTCTGGCAGAAGAACCGTTTCGAAGGAGAAGGCAGGGAGGTCTGTATTTTCAGCCACAGCCTTAGCGCTGTTTCTTTTTTTTTTTTTTCCTCTCCCCGAAGATGTGAATGTGGGGTGACTGCACCCACAATTAGGGCATGAGAGGATTAGTGGTGAGTGGGAAGGTGGTTGGAGGCTGTTTTTTGTTTGTGTGCATTTCTATTCCTCATATTGTGGCAACAGATCTGCAGTTCTTTTTGTTTTTTTTTATCTATCCCATGTTTTCAAAAAAAATAAATAAATAAAAACACTGTAAACAACATAACAGGCAAATGTGCAAAAAGGAGAGGAGGGCAAAATAGCCCAGTGCAGGCTATGTCCCTGCATGTGTTTGAGGCCTCTCCTCTCCTTTTCCCTGTCACCATGTAACACATCCTTGGAGCTGCTTTTTTTTTCTCTTCCCTTGTTAATGCCTTTGTAGATGTCAAATCCCCGGCAACCAAAACGTCTGAAAGTCCTTCCATTTTTGCTTTTATTTCAGTTGAATTTCACATTTTTATTTATTTATTTTTTACTGACAAACACAGAACTCACAGGGGGCGACAAAGCATTTGGGTTATTATGGGTTTAAAGCACTTAAAAGCTTTTGGCCATCCTGACATTAGGCCATGCGTGGGTCCAGGGGAGCAGGGAAGCATTATGTTCCACGTTTTAAAAAAGAACTAAGTCTCAAATGAGTTGGCTTAAGTGTTAAAAAGAAATCTTAAATAGTTCATGGCAGTGGGTCCAATCTTATTTTGTTTTTATATCATTTAACATTTTCTTTCATTTTTTTTTCTCAAAAAAAACATTCAATTCTGAGAAATCTACATTTTACTTCTTTGACTGCTGTGCTAATTGAGAGATGTTTGTTGATACTGGTGTTTAGAAGTCATGCCAACCACAGAGTTATTTTCAAGAGGGAACAGCCAAATGTTGTTTTTATTCTGTGCAAAGGTTAGAAATTCATACTCTGACCTAACTTCACTGAGAAAAGCAGACCATAATCTGGCACTTCTCACCTCCACCTCCACACCTTTGGCACAGAGGCAACCTGTGACCAAATGAACTGTAAGGATGTAGATGGGGAAAAGCTTTGGGGGAAAAAAAGTCTGAAGGGCTGCTTTGAGGCCACAAAGTTTGATGTCTAGTCTGTGAGCCACATAGAGCTGACATCAGTGCCATGTTGGAGTGTGTGACAGAATGCATAATGAACTTCAGTGGGGACAACACCAGCTTCAGGACAGTGTGGTGCTTCTCAATGCCCTGGATGATCTGAGGAGGCTGTTCCACATGAAGAGGAATGCTTTCTTGAAAGGAGAGAGGAAGTTAGTAAGAAATGCTCTTGAAGTGAAGCTGAAGTAAACTTGGTGCTTGGTTAATAGTTGGCAAAAGCTTTTGTTTGTACTGTATCTGCATGACAGGCCTCCAGTAACAAAAAACATCCATAACTACATAACCTAAACATCCTGAGGCCTATTGCACGGATCTAGGATAAGGGATTAAGCAAGGATTTTTGTGTAAACCTGAATTAATTAAGCCTTGAATCGGTTGCATGGCAGAGGAAGCACTTATGTTTCTGTGGTAACAAGTGCTCTGAAACTAACCTGGTCCTGACCAGGTTTAA